>CM051824.1:3216544-3738384 GCA_028451465.1 Erethizon dorsatum
AGAAAATACTATTTTAAATATAATTTTTAGGGGAAGGAGCCCATGAAAGCAGGGGTCTAGGCTCCCTAAAAGCCACCAAAGCTACTGTCACATGGTTCTAAGTCACCCTTCTTGGTGCCACTAGGGACTATAGGATGGTCTCCCTTGGCTCTGTATCTCTTTACTTCCTCTGATTCCCTCTGGGACATTTACAGGGAACAAAAAGGATTTGGAGAAGGGTGAAAAGCTCACCGCCCCACAGGGGCAGCGCCTGGTGTCTAAGGTCCTGGGGTTATGGGAGGGGCTCTAGCTGGAGATGGACAGGAGTCAGGGCCCAGTGGGGCACCTGACCAGGGCCCAGACCTCGGGAGGGGGAGATTTTGACCACACAAGGTTTGAGAGGAGGTGTCATGGTGTCCAAAGCCCACTGTGGGAGGTGGATGAAACTGCAGTGCAAATGATCCTACCTCAGAATCCTTTCTATCCACCCCTCTGGCCTGCAGTGGGGAGGAGAAGATCCCAGGTCCTGGGACAGGAGGATGGCTATTTCCAGTGCCTGGGAACCTGCAGCTGATTTCCCAGGGATCTGGAGCAGCAGCCCATGGAACTGTGACTGTCTGAAAAATCTCCCCCAAAAAACAACACCTGCATTTAGCCTACCAGGGGCATGGTTTTGAGCTCCTGGCAGTGGAGATGGTGCTGAGGTAGGAGGTAGACCAAGGTCAAGTAAACAATAGAGAGCTGTGGGACAAGAATAGAGAAACAGACAGAGCAAGGACAACTATGGCAAAATATCATGAAATCCACAGAGCAAGGTCATCTTGTTGCCCAAGACCTCAGGCACGAGCAAACCCAAAGGCACATGACATTGGCCTGTATTCATCCTCATTTTCTTTGCGGTTTTGACCCCATTCCCCCAGTGGGCTTTGGAGGCCACGATACTTACTCTGAAAGCTTGTATGGCTAAAATCTCCTCCTCCCAAGGGGGATCCCACGACCCCAGGAACTTAGGAGACCCACTGCCTGCCCTAACACGGCGTGAGCTCTTCTCATTGGTCCGCTCTTGCTCTGTGGAGTGTAGTTTTGCTTTAGATAAATTTTACTTTTGCTATTTTATTTGAGTGTTCTGCTCAATTCTTTGTTTGGGACACCAAAAAACTGGGTAAAACTCCCCCACGGCCCTCTCTCCAAGGAGAGTACAGTGGCCATGCTGGGGCATCTTAGCTTCAACATAGCAAAGCTTCCCTTGTTAACCTTTCACAGGACGGTTCCTCATTAAACGCTCCCTCCCCTACCCGTGGAGGCAAGTGATTTTGGACAAAGCCTGGACTTAGTCACAGCAGTGCCCTTGTCCTGAGGCCAACCTTTGACTTGTACCTGATGGCCACTGTATGTCAGAAGGGCTCTGCTACCAGGAGGAAACAAGGCCTTTCACCATCCCCACCTCCGGAAAAGTGGGATAGTCTTCTGAGAATAGGAGTGGTCCAAGGGAGACCCTACTCCATTCCCAAGTGGCGTGAAACCAAGGTGACTGAGAAGGAGCAGGAGGGCCTGCCCGGGGAAGTCCTCTTGTATCCCATCCCAAAAATGCACCTCAGCTCACACGGGTGCCAACATTTCTGGGCTTCTGGCCCCTGAGATGCTGATGATGCGGGGTGCACATCTTCCCTAGGTGATGTGGGCTAGACGTGAATCACGGTTAGATGAGGCTGGGGGCGGGGATCCTGGTTCCTCCTGTCTGCCCTCCCTCTCTTCTCATCTCCTCTGTCAACTGTCCCTTGGGTTCCAACATGAGTTAGGCTCTGTGCTGGGGATGGGGCACTCATGCCACTCACATCCTTATCAGGGAGAGAGACAGATGCAGGGAAGCAGATAAAGAAAACAAAGAAAGGTAGAAAGTGGTCAGAGGAAGTCATTTACCTGCCCCAGCTCCCTGCTTTCTCCTTGTTGGGACTCCCTGTACCCCTTCTTCCTGTAGCTCCTCACCTCGCACTCAGCCTTGACTCACTAAATGGAAGCCAGCAGCTTCTACCCCCCTCATCCTCAGACCACCAAACTCACTCGTTTTCCATGGGATCTTCTTCCTTCTGTGCTGATGGAGAAGGTTCAGATGTACCGGCCTCTTCCGTGGCAGGGTGAGATTTCAAGTGTTCAAGATGGCGACCAGTGTTCTGGTGGCATTGGTCCCCATGAGGTTCTGCTTCCTGTTGCTTGGTCACTTCCCTCTTATTCAACCTGTTGCAGAGCTCATTCCTTGCAGATTGCTGGCCCTGGGACTTGACGTCTCTTGCCCTGGTTCCATCCTGGGCCTCCTTTCTCCTAGTCTCCTTTTCTGGGTGCTCGCCTTCCTTCCCAGGATCTGACTCCAAGGTCACCATGACCCTGCCTTTGTGTGTCTGGGCCAGCAGCATCTCCTCTGGACCCAGCAAAGTCCTCTTTCTTGTAAGGAGTGATTTTTATTCCTTTCTGTGGTTCTGGGGTGAAGTCACACCTTCAGGGCTCTGTGACTTGGATTTACACAGATTAATAATGCATTCTGGACCTTATGTTTCTTGGTGACCATAATAGTCATGAGAAGGACTCAGGGACGCTCAGTTAGCAAAGTGTTTCCTGCAGGAATTGTGAGCAGCTTTGTGAGTTGAGGATGGAGTTGGGAGTCTCACGGTGACACGGCTCAGTGCTGGAGGTGCCCAGCATCCTCAGGGGCCCTGGGATTCCTTGAATCGGCCAGAGGCTGTGACTGAGACAGGAGCCAGGGAAGCCACTTGTGTTTGTTTGCTACGTTGTAATTTCATTCAGGATTCCGTAGAGGAGAGAACATTGCAGCCTGGGGATCTGAGGCGACTTGGTGAAGCTCCAGCTGGAGGAGCGTATTGCAGCTGTAATTCCAACTGGAGCTGGCTGCTCACAAGGTGCTGGGGACCTGCCTGACACACACAGAACTCCGTCACCCCGAAATGCACTCTGAGCTTTGGGAGTGTGGTCTCCTCTGCTCTCATCTGCATTTCCCATTTTGAGGAGGGGGTACCTTAGTGGCCGTTTGGATTTTGAAGTTGAGAAATGGTCTTTGGGCACAGGCATGTGGCAGGACGTGGAGAACCCACACCAGCATTGCAGTGACTCTGCTAACTTGACCGGTTTCTGGGGTCCCTGACTCGCACATAGCGTGGGAGGCATCCTGAAACCCTTCTGCCAACAGAGGAAGCAAGGTGTGAAGTGACTGACATCCTCTCTTCAGGGGCAGGTGAAGCCTGCATGCTTTTGAAGGGACACAGATCTCTGATTCTTGTGTGTCCCCAGGTCTTCTGACGCATTCTCCTTTGTTTATTACCGGGACCTTATTTCCAAGGACTGAGTTTCCCTCACTTGCGGTGCTTGGAAATAAAATGGCTTTTGCAGTGCCTAAGGTGAACAAAGATGAGGCAGCACAGGTTCATGGGAAGACTTGGACGTTAGATCCAGGTGAGAATCCAGATAGGAAGCCGGCATGGTGCCGCAGACCATAATCCCAGCACACAGGAGGTGAGGGCGGGAGGATCATGGTGAGCTCAAGGCCAGCCCAGGCTACACAGTGAGGCCCTGTTACAAACAAACAAACAAACAAACAAACAAATAAATAAAAAACAAACCATAACAAAAAAAAAAGAAGAAAGAAAAAGAAAAGGAAAAGAATACCTATGGGGCTATGTTAGGGCTGTGTCATTGGTCTATAACTCCCTTCTTATGCCTAAGCTAAGAACTAATATGCTAAAAATATTTGACGTGGAAAATAAAACGTAATAGACACAGAGTATGTGTTAGGTACATAAATATAATTGTGAACAATCAAAGAATGAGCACATATCATTGACTCTCTATATAAACATGTATGTTTGCAAAATTTTTCATGTTGTTTTGATTGTTTTCTATGCTTGGAGAATGCTGTCACTAAAAGACCTATACACTTTGAGAAAAAAGTTTTTAATCAGTATGTAAGCTCCATTTACCCATCTATTTATTGATGTGGGGAATAGATATGGAGCTGGTGTCCTGTGTAAAGGTCTTGTATTCAGGCTACAAGGTTAAGAATTAGTTTTCACACTTGGGGATTTAAAATCTAGTAACAGTACATAACACATTTTTGTGGCCAAATGACTTTTTAAAAATTTATTTCAAAAATTTCAAATGTCAGACGCAAATTTCTCTGCAAACTAAAAGACGGTTTCTGGTGAGTATTCAGGCATTTAGTCTTGAATTCACATTATCAACTCGATACCCCTGCTGTATCAGGAGGTACTCTTGAGACAACTGAAAGGGATGACATTAAAATGGATTAGGTGATTGTATTCAGTGCCTATAAAAAGCTATCATCTAAAGTCCTAGAAAGTTTATTCCTATAACTACCAAAATGTAAATGGACATTCAAATGTAGCATTCGTATTTTTAGAGAAACATGGCTTTTTATCGCATATACACAAACAAGTAATCCAAGATTGTCAAAGAAGTTGTTAGAAGTATAAAATGACTAATTAAAATAAGAAATACCGGTCTTATTACCCAGCAATGGTCTGGAACTGAACTGAATGCTGTTTGATTTAGGAATTATAGCAATTCATATCTTAAGGGCTTTGGAGTCTTCATCAAACCATGGAAAATACGGAACATTAATTCCGGAGACCATACACGGAGATGCTAAGCAAGGGAGCATCCTACCCAGTGCGAATTTGCAGAGGGGGAGCCCCGCTCTTCTTCCTGCATTTTATTTTTGATCTGCTTAGTTTGGGGTAACTTTTGTTCAACACCCTGCAGTGCAGCCACATCTTCTGAAGCAGTAGCAAATTCTTCTCCTTTAGAAAATCACCTACTCAATAAGCTCATTTCCTTGGTCTTTCTGGTCAGAATTTGACAGTGGGTAAGGGACCAGAAACGTAAAAAGCTGAGTAAGAGAGCAGCATACCAGCCAGACCCCACCTTTGGGAATCAGAAATACTCAGTTACAAATTTTACTACACAACAAAGATGAGTTAGGCAAAATTCTTTGTCTGAAATCAGTAGGAAAATAGAGTGTTTCTTCTTTAGAGATTCATATTGGGTCTTGCAATGTTTTCTCCTTTCTCTCTGTTGGTCCCCTGTCTTGAACATGACTTCTGTGGCCCACTTTTGGTCTTCTTTTATTTTAATTTTTTTCTTGAATATTCTTTCATGAAAATATTACTCTACTGTTACTGGTGGCTCCTTTTCTCATTCTTTTTAAGAACAGTTTATTGAGAGATGATTGAACTCTTGAGTTTTAAGCAGGAAGTTATAAAAAGTTCTGCAATTTTTTGGGTGGACTTGAATTAATGCTGGGTGAGCTTTTGCCATAGATTTGCCACTATATTTGATAAGGCAAGCCAAGAAATGACAATAAGGTTTAGCATATATTTTTACAATTGGTGTTTCCAGGTATCTTTTTTCCTTCACAATTGCTGCCTGTAAAGAAATTTTTTTCTGCTTCCTTCTTTTCATTTTTATTTCCTTTTTACTTACTTCTTTCTCTCTTTCCTTTCCTTTTATACTTATATTAATGGGTAATATTTTCATTGGTAAAATTCTTATTTACCTTAAGAAAATTAACATTCTTTGTCTTCTTTCTGAAATGTCAGAATTTTGGTTTGTCGTTAAGTTGATCTTTAAAAAACATGTTCTCACCTATTAGAGGTTTTCTCATTGGATAAGTCTGGCTTGTATTAGTAATGTAACTCCTAAAATCACAATAATGTAATATATTTATAGTTACATCAATGAGTGATCTACAATAGATATCAATTTTGAAAATTAGAATAAAATAAATCAATCTATTAGAAAGAGGTTCGAGAAATTTATCCTTGAAATCTGTGGATGATAATTCCCATAGGAAATGCTTCCCTATTTGTATTTGACCTAGGACTTGTTAATCAAATCCATTTAACTTATCCAACATTTACTGCATGCCTCCTGTGTGTTATGTAATGAAAATGAAAATGTGTCCAGAAGGAATGCTGTGGCATGCCATGCTACGATTCAGTACATGCCTTACGACGGATGTGAACATAAGACTAAGCATACAGGACTCAGACTTGTAGAAATGGCTCTTGTGAATGCACAAGTGTGCTTTCTACAGGGCACATCATTGTGTGTAAGGCAGAGGTCAAGGAGCATGAGAATGAAGGCGTTAAGGCCCTGCCATGGGTCCAAAGGCGACAGTTCAGACTCTCTGTCTTTATTCTCTGTCCCTAACAATGGCATGGGATTTGCTACTCAGACATCCAGTCCGTTTGTGACTGAGGAAACCCAGAGGCACACAATCACCTCACGTCAGGTAGAGAAAGAGCTCATCCTGCTTGGTTAACAGTTTCTCTGAGGTTACACCCGTGGTGAGGATTCTTGGAAATTTTATCTTTGATTTTCAAATTGAGCATATAATCCATTAAAAACAAAACAAAGCAAAACTCCTTCCTTGCACAAGCCTTTTGTAGCTGATTCACAGGTGAAGTTTTGTATTTTACGTTCTTGTATGCTTTCAAAATATTGTGTAGGCCAAAATTTTTCTGACACACCCAATTCAGTTAGAAATAAAACATGAGCAGGCGAGTGTGATTGGAATGTAGTGTGAGAAAGTTCAAGCAGTGGTGTCTGGCTGCCCACATTTGCTTCTGGAAAATATGGTTGTCAATGGAGCTCATGCATACAGCTGTCCTGAGGTTCCTTCATGGAAAGCAAGTGCTCAATAAAAGCTTCTTGGTATTTTGCTAAAATAGGTAAATTAAATTCCAGTGGATGTAGTTGAATTCAGTCTCGCAAGAACACTTCCTCTTGAACAAAGGAGAATGCAGTGCCCATAGAGAACAGCAAACAAATGAATTACCAATAGCAAAGGATCCTTGAGTGGAGACTGCAGAGAACAATGGCTTGTCAGGGCCTCCTCTCCTCTCCTGGTTGTTTTCTCATCATCTAGTTACTTCATGATGTGCTGAGATTCTGTTCCTTGAAAGAACCCTTTCCATGTTTGGGAGCTTCCCATCACTGGGACAAAATACCTGAGATAATCAATTTAAAAGAGGGGAAGGTCCATTTTGGCTCATGGTTTCTGGGGTTTCAGTGCATGGTCAGTTGGCCTGTTACTTAGGGCCTGTGGTGAGGCAGAACATCAGAGGGGAATATCATGACAGAACACCATGGCGGAACATCATGGTAGGGGGCAGAGGTACTCACTGCATGGCAGCTGGGAAGTGAAAAAAAGAAAGGATGGGTTGGGGTCACAATGTCCCCTTGGAGGACACTCCTGCTCCAGTGACCTAACTCCCTCCAAGTAAGCTACATCTCCTAAAGGTTCTGCCACCTCCCAACAGCGCCAGCATAGGGCCTTTGCAGGACCAAAGCTTAACACTTTCCATCCTGATTTTAAACATCCATGAACTACGTGTGTCCTTTGTGTCTATAGTGGTCTTTTCACCTTCTGATCCATGAGGGTCATTCCCTCTGTCCTGAAAACCTTCTAAGTCTCTCCTCATGCTTGGCGCACTCCTCTGAAGATCTGGATGGCTATGGAAAGGACACTGCCTACCAGGGCTGGGAGACTTGGGGTCTGAGGACTCAGCTGGGGAAACAGGCTGGGATGGCCCGGCTTACTGACAGTGTGCCATGGGCGCCCCTTCTTCTTACCACACCCACACCAGACTGTGGAGATGGTGATGAACTCGCCATGTGGTCAGTGGAACTGACCAGGAGCCAGGAGGAGCTCTCTGGGTGCCAGCTCAGAAGCCTGCACAGCTGGGCACTCAGAGTAGTCCCTAGTGCTTGCCTGGTCACAGGACGATGGCCGGCGGTCACATACCCAGACCTGATGGCCACAGGGAAAAGAAGGAGCTGCGCGTGCTAAGTTCCCAGTATTCCCATGTCCCCTGGGGCTCTCAGTGAAGGCCCAATGCTAACACCAGCTCGGTCTCCATTCACCTTTTAAATATTAGGGAATAAATGTTATTTTGATCTTTATTTGATAAATTTGATAAATGCTAGGGTTTTATATCCTAGTGATGTTTCTATCACATGCATGATCAATTCTATTTCGAAAATTAAATATATTCAGTTATGTGTCACAATATTAAAAATTATATTTTATTAGACATTGCCCACCTAAAGAGACCCAATGTCGTAGTGAGTCCTTTGAAGGCTCTTAGGAGAACACCAAAGTGTCTAGGGTCAGGGTTTACACTTTCCACTATTCTTTTCCCAAAGCTTAGAGAAATGTGGCCAAAACCTCAGGGTTCATACTCCATGTTGCTCTGTGTGACAACACGAATGTCACATGGACAAGGATTCTGTGTCTTCCTGCCGCACACAAAAGCACCCCAAGGTAAATTCTAAAAGAGAAGGGGCCGTGCTGAATTATCGAAGCCAGCACCCCGCGGTTAAGTTGTGTTGTCCCTGAAAATCAAGTGTGTGCTGCTGTACGGAAATCTCCAGGTGGCGGACACACACCTGGTATTTTTCATTTGCACTTCCTGTAAAACAAGATGCTGTGGTAGCTCCGGTGTCCAAAGCAAAACTAACAAACCAACAGGCAAAACCAAACATCGGTATTATAAGAATAAAGTCAGGCGTCAAGGTGTAAATACTGCCAGAAATGAAGATTAAAATGTTTTCCAAGGTAACTGTTCTCTGTAAGCTCAGTGGTCAGAATGGGCACATGATACAGATGAGCCCAGTAATAATTATTTTAAAAAGAAGAAGAAAAGAAGAAGCCAATTTTATGGCCACTTGTCTGGCAATAAGTGAACTGAGGCCTAAATGAGACTGCGTAGACACAGAAGTACATTAAAGAGTTTCGGCTTTTGAGAAAGGAAATCCTCTGTGACAGAATGTCACACGGACTCCTCAGCTGACGGCAAGATTCCTCTCCATCTTCTATGTGGGAACACAGTCGCATCATGTCCAATTATCCAACCGGTTAATAAAAAACAAATTCCTATGAAATTGCATATTATGTAAGTGATCTACATTAACTCCAGTTGGCATACCCAAGCTCGGGCGTTCCCAGGGATGCCAGCCAGATGTCCGAGGACATTGCATCAGCATCTGGCAAGGGCCTCTGTGCTGGGACACTCTGTGGCAGAAGGCGGAGAGGGAAGAGAAGACAAGAGCAAGAGGGCAAGCAGGGGCAGAACTTGCTTCAGTAACTCCCGCAGCGACTTTGATCCACCCTGACCGACCGCCACCTCCCAGCACTGCTGCACTGGGGGTGATGTTTCTAACACACAAACTTTGGGGTTGGGTCCAACTACAGCATCTGGCTTCACGAACACGTTCTGGGCCCTGCCTCCTCCAAAAGGAAGCAAAGGATTTCTGGTGAAGTCACTGTTTATGAGGGGAGATCAAAACATATAATGAATATTGAAGCTGAAAAAGCTAATCGCCCTCATTTTCAATACAATTATCTTATTGTTCTTACCACTTTCTGAAGCAGTTCTGGAAGTCCTCTTTCATGAGTGTCTTTATGAGATGTGATAAAAAATATAGTGAATATTGCTGCCCAGCGCCATCCAATGGAAAGGCAGGCTTGTAAAAACATGACACTGTCCTCATCCACATTAGTCAATGAATCTGGCATTGTGTGGTTTCTGGCTTTTCTCCAAAGCCAAAATGACCATAAAAGGGAAGTGTTTTGCGTCAATTCAGGACATCAAGGCAGCCACAACAGCACAACCAAAGACACTTGGGAAAGAGGACTCCAGAACCGATCCAGAAAGGCAAGACTGATGTGATAAGTATTCTAAGCAAGAGGGAGTGTTTTGAGGGAAATTCATGGCAATGTGTTTTGCTGTAATAAACTTTAAAAAATCAAACATTCACTGTAAGTTTCAAGCACACCTGGTCGCTAATCCCCAGTGGTTTGAGCTCTTTGTACTGTCCCATGTCAGATTCACAAGCTCACAGGTTTCCAAACTTGAAGACTTCTCTGAGCTTCTTGCTGTTCTGAGAACCATTATGTGACCGACTATGAACCAGCGTTCGTGTCCACAGCCTCGGTCTCAAAACCCAGGGGCGAAGGGCTCTGCTGGGCCTGGATGTGGAAATCACTTACTTTCTTCCCTCCTTTGTGCTGTCTAGGGAAGCCACCAAAAACGTGTTTTTTTGTTTATTGGTAAGGGGTCTTGCTGGAATTAAATTATTCAGGAATGTGTCTATTGCAATTAAAGCAAGCATAATGTTTATAATAACATTTTAAACTTTGGTTACTCTGGAAGAATCCATTTACATGCGTGTAAATAGGCAATAATGACTATGTTAAATTATCCCATATTAAGATTGTAGCTTTCTAGGAAACGTTAGCGTGGTTAAGTAGACTCCCCAGGACCAGCTGCAGGACAACGTAAGCATTACTGTTAGGATTTCGTTCCTGAATGCCTTAAATAGTAGGTTAAAAAAAAAAACAAAAAACAAAAAAAGAGCTGACTCCGTGCAGTTTTTCCCATTTGGAATTTTAGCAAACACACTCACTACAGGTTGCCTAGGATCTGATTGTGAAGAAACCGGATGAGGAAACGATTGTAGGAGAATAAAATTAAGTATTTGAATTTAAATACTTCACCCGAGATTCTCGTTAGCGGTGCACTGGTTCAGAGCTGGACCCGGCTCTGCGTCCCGGGCCGTTCTCAGCGGGCTGTCATCAGCGTGCGGTTGACGCCAGCCCAGTGTTCACGTGAGTCGCTTCTCTCTTCTCCTTGGGACTCTAGTACTCCTAAAACCCAGAGGGACCGTCCTCTCCTGCCTCTTGCTTGTTTTCTTGTTTGTTTTGTTTTGTTTGTTGTGCTGGAAATTGAACTCAGGGCCTCACTCCTACTAGAAAAATGCTCTGCCACGGAGCTGCAGCACTCCTCTCCACTCGTTTCTGGCCCACTTGCCATGCCCTGCATGGTGGGGAAAGTGTGAACAGGTGACCTCTACCCTGCTTTCTACCTTCAGTCACATTGCCAATCTTATCCCCTTCCCAAACCTTGGTTTGTCTTCTGGAATTTCCTGTGCCACATTGGGCAGAACTTGGAGATCTGAAACAGTTTCTACCTTCTCCCTCAAATTCCTAACACCACGGCTCTTTCTCATGACACTTGACTTCCCCTTCTTTTTCCCAGGGAGTCCACACCTTCCACATTCAAAAGCCAAGCTGAAAGGAGGAACCTGACCTTCTCAATGTGCTGCAGAGTTTCAGTCAGTGCTCATTACATGCTTATTGTATTGAAGATCCGGGGTGCTATGTTCTTGGGGGAAGCTGAGGAAATACAAAGAGCAGTTCCAGCCCTTGAGAAAGTTGGGTTTTGGTGGAGGTGAGCTACAGGCACACAGACCACCATGCAGAACAGAGCAAGACTGGAAGGGGTTGCTGACCACCCCCTGTGGAAGGATGGAGGAAAGTTCCCCGAGGAGGTGGCATTTCTGAAGGGCTGTGAGAAGTGGTTGGGATTTCGTGATTAGAGATCAGAAGTTGGGGGTCAGGAAAGATCACAAGGGTACAAGGACCAGGGACAGAAACAAAGAGGGTGATAAATTGGTGATCTTGGAGTGGCGGCCGAGGCACCGATAATGTGTGTGTGAGCAGGTGTATGCTGTGCGAGAGTGCTGGCGGGGAGCCAGGAAGGGGGCAGAAAGGAGATTGGTCTGGTGGTGGGGACCATCGTGCTGGACGGAGCTTATGATCTCAGCGAAAGAGCACCGAAATGTTTTCTACACGGTTCACTCCTCAAGAAACAAATCTCTGTTGTGTATAATCTGCCCGGCCGCTAGTGGTTGTTACTCACCCCCACCCCAAGGAAAGCCCCATTGATATTCCGAAGTGTTCCTTCTCCTCTCGCCTCTAGGAATTTAAGAAAAGTAACAGGATATTATGTAGATATTCTGGCCGACATTTTATCACACTTGGTAAAAATCCATTCAGTGTAATCTTCATGGCTACATAATATCCCTGTCACCCTTCAGGAAGACCCTCATCTCCCCCTGCCACATGGGCACACCCAGAGCTGCAGCCTTGGCTTCCCTGATGCTATGTCGCGGTTACTGGGGAGACCAGATAAAAAGATCCAGGCCTAACTGTCCTCTTCTGTAAACACTAGAGTGTGCGGGCATGAGTATGTGCTGACACTGTACAAAAGAATTAATATGGCTGAGATCCTTTTGCTTACCCAGGTATATACCGTGGGTGGCGGGAGATAGATGAATCCTGTTTTACTCTGATTGCTCATGCCCCTGTGAGAGTGAATAAAGCCAGGTTGCGCCAGTCACCTGGGGCTCTTTGTCAAAGGGAGACAAGAGCCCCCCTGGCCTCCACATTTAAACCTGTTCTGTGTCTCTTTGTGTTTCATCTTCATCGCCCCTTGGTCAGGTATAATTTCCTAGGCTGGCCACCTGCAGGGTACCAATAAGGACGGTGTTCCATCCTTCCGGCACTGCAACTTGGTTCGGATCACTGTGGTTCCTTCAGGTCTTCCACTCTTTTAACTTCGATTTCCACCCTTGCCCACCTCCTCCGAGCTGAGCACCTTCCCTTCGCTCGTATTGAGAACATCAAAGACACCTAGAAAAATCTGCGTGCATTTTTATCTGCCAGTGTATCCCTCCACGAATGCTTTTTCCTGCTTCAGAATATGCCATATTAAATATAAAAGTTCCAAAATATAAAGAAGACAAAGCAGGTACTGCATTTTCAGAATCTAAATAATGAATAGCTTAAAATAAACTGTGTTCTGCTTTTAACAAATCCAAAATATCCCATTCAGTTCAATAAGAATATAATAGTTTAATTTCAATAATTATGCCAATTACTCTCATTTTGCACACCATTAAAAGCCTTTTAAAATGTGGTCATAAAAGTGAAATGTTTATTGAAAAAATTTGGAAAAATACAAAAATAATACGAGGAGAAAAATAATCCATAGAAAAACACAGTGGGTAGTGTTCCACAGGAACTAGATTATCTAGGGTGGAACACTGGCTTCCTAACTTATTAGCTGAGTGATTTTCGGCCATTTAATCTCTCTTTACTTTGGTTTCCTCATTATTAAAATACAGGTCAACATAATACACATTTTGTGAATTATTCTGATGATGCGTTAAAACAAGTCATGTGAAGGCTTTACCTCCTTGTGGCTCCTACTCAGCCCAATCGGTGTCATTTTTCTTCCAATCTTTACATATGCATGTTACACGTCCCGTGCATGTGTAGGTATGTGCCGTGCCCTGCTTTTTAACTTAGTATTATCTCGTCAGCATTTCCCTGAGCTATTCTGTGTACTTTGAACACATGGTTTTCCATGGATGAAGAGCATTCTGTTCTATGAATTTACTATAATTTACTTAACTAAATCCCTATTGTTGGTTAATTAGGCAGTGGCAGTTTTTCACTATTATAAATACCATTGCAATGAACATCCTTGTATACAATTCTTTGTTTGCTTCCGGGATAATTTCTTTGGGATAAATTCCAAGAAGTATAATGATTAGGTCAAAGGAGAAGAACATGGGTAAGAATCTTGCTCTGTGTGAGCTATCTGCTCTCCAGAAAGTTTGCCTTGATTTGTATTCTGGGTGGCAATGTGAGAAAGTTTGTATTCATCACACCTTGGCCTTCGATGGGTAAGGTACCAAGGTTCATTCTGAGGACGCAGGCTTCATAGTAACGGGAGCCACTGCACTGTCCCTGGGCTGGCTTTTGTTGTGTGAGTGAATTCTGGTGATGTTAGCAGCATAAACCTTTAGGGCTGTGGGTGGGACCCTGCGCCTTGCCCGCGTTAGGCGAGTGTTTTACCACGGAGTGACACCTCCAGCCCATAAAGTCTGACATATAAATAAGAAAGGTTAAACGTCGCTCTCAACATTTATTTTCCCAATGAATATTATACTTATCCAAAGTATTCATAGAAATAATGCTTTTCATTTGATAATCAGAAGTGAGTGCCCAAGAGTGGTGCAGAACTGTCACCTCCCTTCTGACTCCAGTGACGACACTGTGTCCCTAGGAGCTGGGGGTGAGGGATGGCTTTGTGGAAATGGAACAAACAAATAAAAATATTCTTTCTTACTCATCTAAAATAAAGCCAAGGGGTCATAGGGTCATGAATGATTACTCCGGGAGCTGCCCCATAGGCCTACCCAGCTAAACAGCTGGTCTTGTCTTGAAGTCTATATTTTTTCTCTTTAGCAGCTTTTGACAAAACTGCCAGCTAGGACCTAAAGACTAGATTTACACAGTAATTCCATGGCTGGCCAATCAGAGCTTGCCAGCCATTCAAGCACAGACGATGCCATTGGAGTTTCTTTCCTAATAACTTGCATGGGTTTTTCTGCCCTAATAAAAACTCCAACCTTTCCTTTGTTCTCTGGAGACACTAGAGGACACCCCTGCCTGTGCGTGTGTCCCAGATTGCAATTCTATTCCTTATTTTAAGAATATTAGGTAGTCTTCTCTACATTTTTGTTTGACATCGAGAACTCCTGCACCAAGACACCCTTCTAATCTCATTTGAAGCCTGGGCACCAACTCTGGGTACCTGCTGCTGGGTGGGGTCTAGGGTCAGCAATGGAGCCAGAAGCTGGTGGCAGCGTCCGCTGGAGTAACTGTGTTCAGGAATGCTAATAAGGCTCAGTTCCCTGGTGCCCTAACTAGTATTTTCAGATCCTTTTACCACTTGTTCTTTAATTAATGGGGTGAAGATGGTATACCGTAGCCATCATTGTAATGGCGCACTTTGAGCGTGTGTGGAGTGTGTGTGAGTGTGTGTGTGTGTGTTTGTGTAAGCTATGGTTTCTCTCTGTGTGTTTGACAGCATGTGTGCCGTTCAGGGAAGGAGGCCCCGTACCTGTTTCTGCATGGGATAGGATGCAGGCTCAGTAGCATCCAGGCTGAGCGGGGTGAAAAAGAGTCCTTCTCTGCCCGTGTGTGTGATGGCAATTAACATGCTTGTCTGAAAAATGAGAAGTGGTTTCTCTGTGCTGTGAAGAACTGATTAGAGCCAGGCATGCTCAGAGTGAAAAGCGGCTGGGGACAGTAATGTGGGCATCATGCGGGGCCAGGCAGCTGAGAACCGACCCACACAGAAAGTGAATCACTCACGGAAAGCGAATCACTCACGGAGGTGAAAGCCCATGAAACTTTCAACCCATAGCCCAAATACAAAAAAAAAAAAAAAAAAAAAAAAAAAGAGAAAAAGACAAGCTTATATAAATAGGGCTCAGCAAGAGTTTGGTTTAACAGAAGGATGGTTTTAAATCTGATTTAACTGGCTTTCTTCATAAGTTGCTTAACTTGTTCATCACGTTGGTTTTGGTCAGAAGTTTGAATTTGCTGGGTTTACATCTTCTTACTTATTTTTTGTTTTAATTTACTTATTTGTTTCTTTCTGCAGTGCTGGAGATTGAGACCATAACCCTGCACAAGCTAGGCAAGTGTTCTGCCCCTCAGCTAATATCACCAGACTTAGAACTTTTATTATTATTTATAAATTAAAGAAATACTGTCAGCTTTACCAACAAGGGTTAATCTCAACCCAGATCTTTGCAGATGAGTATGGTGTTCCAGGGGAGAGCTTAGTCATCGTTCAGCATGGGGATGACTAGATTAATGCTGCAAGTTTTTTCATTTTTAGTTTTTGGCTGTTTGTTCAGCAAATCCTCTAGAAGTTGTGATGTTTTGCCAAACACACGCTTTGATTGTGATGTAGACTGCGCTTTCCTTTGGGGCTGCTTGGGATAATGGTCCTCGCAAGCACAGAGTGCGTCTGCCCTGATGAGAGCGCAGCCCAGCGAAGGCTCCTGACTACAATCAGCCTCTGAGCCGCTCCAAGCTGGGGCCCGGGACTCTGATTTCCTCTCTCCGTCTTGAATTTGTGCTGTTGGCACATGAATCCTTCTTGATTCTTATCTTCGTCTGTAAATAGCCTAGAAATTGCACATGGAAAATGGAACAAATCATACTTTCTTTCAAAGGGCAAATTAAACATTCCATAGAATAAGGGAAGAGTTGTTAGCAGAAAAAAAAAATGCAACCTTGCTAGCTCCAGTGTGAAAAAAGAACAGAGTAAATTGGACTCAAACTCAATCTTAAAGAACATTTTGAGCATTCGCACTTTTTTTCTTTAACCACCCTCTTAGCCTTCCTGCCAAATATCAAATCCTAAGTTTTCTGAAGGTTTGAAAATATTCCCATTAATTTTTTCTCTCGTAGCCCTGTATTTACCAGGACTGAAAATGGAAACAGTGAGAGCCAGAACTAAAGGGCACTGTGGAACTCCCATGCTGGCTGAGCCAGTCGCTCCTGGCAACCTCTCCGGAAGCCAGGTTCCTACCAGGCCACAGCAGGCTGCTCAGTTACAGACTGTTTTGAAAGTTTAGGTACATCTAGAATAAGCAGTTTTTTACTTAAAGAAATAGAGTGAGCTATTTCTTTGACAAATTAATTAATTAATTTGTGGATGAAATTCCAACACACTCTTCCTGTAAAGGGAGAGGAGATGGAGCTTCTGAGAGAACGTTTTGGAATGTTCTGGAATGGGGGTATGTAGACAGTGCTGACTGGGGCAGAGTTCCTGAGAACACACAGCCTGCTGATCACCTGTGGGATTCTGGAAAGTCACAGTTCTTATCCAAGCCACATGTCCCGTAGGGGCAGCTGTAATCTGAGATCCTTCACTGGGCGGGGGATTCTAACTCTGATTCGGTGACTTACAGTGGTTCAGCGGATGAGTAGACAAACATCTCTGGTTATTAAAGAAATGCAAATTAAAACCACGCTGAGATTCCAGGGAGGCCACCATCGAGAAATCAAATAATAACAATTGCTGGTGAGACTGCAGGGGGCGGGTAACCAGGAACCCTTCGACACTGTTGATGGGACTGTGAAGTGGTCCAACCACTGTGGAAATCGGTGTGGAGATTCCTCGAAAACCTAACAGTAGAAATTCCATTCAACCAAGCTATGCCCCTTCCAGGTATCTTCTTGAAAGAGTTAAGGATCATATCACAGAGACACGTGCATACCCACGTTTAAAGCAGAACGGTTCATAATAGCTAAATCCTGGAAGTGGCCCACGTGGCCCTCTACAGATGACTGGATAGAAAATGTGGTATTTACACACAGTAGAGTACTACTCTTCCATAAAGAAAGGTAGAGTCATTTCCAGGAAAATGGTCACACCTTGAGACCATGTTAAGTGAAATAAATCAGACACACATTCTTCAATACCGCATGGTTTCTTGTATATGAGAAACGCAAAGTATAAATAAAAGAGTAAAATAAAAAATGGATATTAGGAAGCAGAGTGGTCTTTTGCAAATGGGAAGATGAGCAAGAAAGGAAGGGGAAAGAGGTGAGGAAGGGGCATAAAGAATTAAGATGTGCCACATATATGTACCAACTACACATAAGGAATATAATCATTATGATGGCAAACATATACACATAAAAAATGAACTACATGAACATTTAGTTCATTGAAGAAGAAAAAACCCAAATCAGAAGTAGGGACAGAAAGTGGACTTGGAGTGGGAGGACGGGACCCAGCTGGGAAGGAGCTGCAGGGCAGGGAGCCCTGGCCTGGACGCGTTCTCGCAACTGGCTGGCCGGAGGCCCAAGGCAGGGTTAGAATCCAGACGTCCCCCAGTTCTGCTGCCCTCCACTGATGGCACCC
This sequence comes from Erethizon dorsatum, assembly GCA_028451465.1. Lineage (NCBI taxonomy): Eukaryota > Metazoa > Chordata > Mammalia > Rodentia > Erethizontidae > Erethizon > Erethizon dorsatum. Next base: position 3,234,196 of record CM051824.1, read on the forward strand.
ATCCAGTGTGCCACCAGCTCCATCCTATATTGCTCATTTTATCTTGCCCCGGGGTTTTAAACCCATTCCTTCTCCCAGTCAACTTTTCAAACTTCTACAGCAGCACTCAAGTTTCCACCTGTCTACCTGTCCCACCTCTGGGCCCACTTCTCTTCAGCTCCCTGGCTCTGGCCTTTTAAGCAGAGGGCTTCACCCTGCTGTGCTTCCTGTCTCTGGGAGGGGGGACATTTTTATTCCTCCTCAGGCCAGATGCCACCAGCCGGAGCCGCAGCCCCACCCCCTTCCACCTAAGGACCCTCTGCACCTCCAGCCCCTGAGCCCCACCTCATTCTCTGGGCATCTGGACCCCAGCGCCATGCCTGGCCCATGCTCTGGGGCTTCGTCCTCTTTATTTTCCTATAATTATTTTTCAACAAATGTTCTTACTCTGTTAATGCAACTATACTTAGTCCATTTTAGGAATGTTAAAGCCTATTTTAGAATATTTAGGAAAACAAATTGTCTTAGTTACTTTTCTTGTCACTGAGACACAATGTCTGACATGCACACATTAAAGGAAGAGGAGTTTATTATGGTTCACAGTTTGCAGAGGTTTCAGTCCATAGTTGGCTGGCTCCAAGACAGGGTGGCCTGGCAGAGGAAAAGCTGTTCATAGCATGGTAGGCAGGAAGCAGAGAGAGATTAAGAGAAGTGGAGGGAGACAGACCCTTCCAGGCCACGCCCTCCAGTGACCCGCCTCCTCCAATCAGGCTTCAACTCCCAACAGCACACTTAGCTATAAACTCATCAAGAGAGTCATCTAGTATCATGCCCCCATGACCCAATCACCTCCCAAAACCCCCACCTGGGAGCACAGGATGTTTTGGAGGAACATCTAGACATAAACAATAATACAAATTATGCAATAACATAAAAAAATTACCATAGTTTTTTGTATATGCTATTTTAGTAGTTTTTTCCTTCCTAAAAAGCAAAATCATAGTTCTATGGAATAAAAAATTCAGTTGCATATGCTGTTTCTTTGATTAAAAATTACATGCTTTTTGCACAGTGTGTAGAAAATGTATTAAAGTCCAAAAGGAAGAGAATACCTAACATTTCACTTTGCATCTCAATGTGCTTTCTTAGGATATTTTCTTTTTCTTCTTTTTTTTCCAAACACTTCTAAGGAGTATACTCTGTGCAATAATTTTGGAAAAAACCTGGCATAGGAACATTTTTGGATTCCACAGAAGACAATGTAATAGGAGAGTTTAATACAGGTAACAGCTACCCTAGTGCCTTAGCAGTCTTTACCAATTAAAAGAAAAAAAAAATCCCATAGGCTTAGGTAAGCCCTTGAAAGATGCAATAAATCATGACTCAAGTTTTTGGCAATAAAAGTGCTCCTTTTATCATTTTATTTACAGATTTCATGGGGAAAAAAAAGTCTTTTAATTTAGTAGTTCTCCTAGTGTCTCAGGTGTGTAATAATCTTAGCTGGAATGGGCACACTGTCATTTATGAGACCAAGAGGCAGCATTGTTCAGTGGTGAAAAGCAGGAAGCCCCGAATTCAGGCTCAGCTGTGGAGCTTACTCTGTGTAACTTACAGGTTGGTGCTTGTTATAGTTTGTGTCTAGATGTCTCCTCAAAGCCTCATGTAGTCATGGGAGGAGGGCTTTTCAGAGGCAGCTGAATCTAGAGTGTGTGATTGATTCATGGTCCAATGCTGGGATTAAGGGTGTGAGTGCTACACCTGCTCTAGGGTGGGTAGCCTACATACAATATAAGGGACAAAAAAAGGCTTGTCACCTCTCGCTCTCTGTTGTTGCTTTTGCTGTCTTCCACCACCACGAATGGTTGCCCCTCTGCCACGTGCCACCCTGCCTTGGAGCCAGCTGATTATGGACTGAAACCTCCACAAACTGTGAGCTAAATGAACCTTTCCTCCTTTAACTTTGGGTGTTGGGTATTTTGCCTCAGCAAGAGAAAAGTAACCAAGACGGTGCTATAGTTGAGAGTGATCTTAGGAGGAAGCTGGGTGGAGCAATGAGAGTAGCTGCCGCCAGGCAGACATCCGCTCAGAGTCTTCAGGCTTCCCAGCGTCACATATGCTGCAAGCTCTTTGCTTCACTTTCATGCTTTCGTGGAACTCGAACTTGAGTCTATCATAGCATTTATTCCCATGCTTACTCTGTTTATTTGTTTAAATATTTACATCTTCCCCTCCCTTCCCAATTCTGTGAGCTTGTATGCTTATTAACCTTGAGGATATTTTTAAAAAGCTTTGCATCATCAGAACCCAGCCTGGACCAAGTAGATACTTGATAAATAAAAATGCACGTCAAAGGTGTACTTCTGAAAAAGATTTGCAAATGGAAGTCTGCAGCCTCTATTTATTACACCTGCATTGTACTATTTGTGCCTCACTTCCCAGGGAGGTTCACTGTAACTTTGTTGGGAGATACAACCAGAAAAATCAAAACAGAACAGAGCTGAGCATCAGTGGAATGCCGTGCTGTATTGTGCCCTTCTCAATATCCCATGTGCATTTAGTCACTCATACAAAAACTACTCGTCTGAGTGAATAAGGTGCTGGGGAATTTCCGAAGGTAATAATGAAGTAAGGAATAAATAGCAGTGAAGACGGTACTGGCTATTATAATGTGTTCATCTTCTGCAAATGAGCAAACTCAGCCTCAGGAAGCTGCAGGGTTAAGGGCAACACAGAGACTCAAAACAGAACTGAGACTCCAGGTGGAGCAGAAGGGATGGAGGCCCAGAAGGACAGCGACAGGTGAGGTGCTGGACAAGGATACCTGGCTGAGGAGAGGTGCCGACCTGGACCCTGCAGTGAGGGGAGGAGAGGGAACCCTAGGGAAGAGAACCATAGTGAGCAGGATGGCACAGAGCAGGCCCCGGAAGAGAGCCAGATGCTCAGGGTGAGCAGGCGGAGGTCAGGAAGGCACGGGGCCGTTCTTCATGCGTGCTCGTCGTGCTTCCCTCAACGCGGGCTGGTGTCAGAGCAGCTCCATTTTCCTCACATCCCTGCTGTCCCTATTGTCTTCCTTGTTTGCCTCCAAGGTCGGAGGGACCAGAATAATTTAGTTGTGCTGTCCTGGGCCTCCATGTCCTGAATCAAGACTTTTCCCTTTCATGGTCATCGTGGCTTTGAGGAAGAGCCAGAAGTCGCACAGTGCCAGTCCCGCTGAACACGCGCCCTCATGCTTTCTCGAGCCTGCCTCTCCGCTGAGCGGCTCTGGGCAGCAGTGTTCACTGCGCTGCCTCATAAACACACCCGGAGAACAGGGCTTCTGGACCTGCTTCAGGAGGGGTCAAGGCCTTGAGATGTGTGGGTTTTAAGGGAACGGGGACACTGTGAGGAGGCTTCATGACCATGTGTCTTTTACTGCAATACATTTTTAAAAATTATGAACATTCGCCATATTTTTCTATTACCTTTTGTAGAGCTGAAGGAATCATAGAGGCCAGAGAGGCAATCCAAAAAGAAATTGGGTTGTCCGTAGGTACACTAGCCTGAGTTTTAAAAATTTGCAATTTGATGAACATACTCATTTTCTCTGGAGCAGAACCCTAAAACACCAGTTAAACCATTTTTTAAAAAATCTGAGGAAAGAGTATACAAATTCAATCATTTAAAGTTATTTATTTTGGAGGTACTTAGCATGCCAAGTAGAAACCTGACTTTTTTAATGAGAGGGAATATAGGAAGATAAGAGTTTTATTAAGAGAACAAAAACACACATTATCACGATTTTCAGTGAAATGAAAGGAATTTAGAGAAACTACATATTGTAGATAAAAACTTTATGGCTTCTGTTTGAGAATCAGACATGCTGTATGTTTTGGGCATTAAGCATAGAAGCCACCGTTTGCTGTAAAAATCCCACCACTTTTAAAGGCTTTTCCACCACTACTGCCATCTCCGTGTGTTGTCAGTGAATAGCATGTATGCATGGCAAACATTTGTAAATATTTAGTATAATCACTGACTTGTACTCTGCATCTTTTTTCCCCTCCACTTCTGAAAAATTAAGATATAGATGACAGGAGAGACAGGCATCACACAGATGCTGAAGTGGGAATTTTGGGTGTTTGCAGGTTGTAGAAATGTGGAATTCCGATCTAGAGTGAGAGCTCGACACTACCGCCCTAGGTGGTCAGAAAGATTGCAGTAGCAGCCGTCTCCCGTTTGTATCGATAGCTTTGTTGCAGTTGGAGTAATATTGAGAAAGAACGCAAATTACTCTGACCAAGTTAAACTTACAAAGCGATCGTATTTGAATGAGGATTTTACTTAAATTCATGGACTCATCAACTTTAGAGTCTTTTTATCTTTCACAAGAGACAAATTTAGCTTATGAATAAAATCCCTTAATATTTGCATTTTCTGACTGGCACATGTGCATCACTTCAGTGGAAATTTAGAAGATGATCACACATAGGAAAGAGTAAAAAAAAGAAAAAAGAAAAAAAGAGGCATAGAAGTGAAACATTTGACTAGAAAGTTCTAGTTTTTAAACACCAAGTAGTAAAATAAGTGAGTCTAAAGTATTTTATTTTAATGAGATATTAAACCTACAATCTATTTAACCCTTGATTTCACTTGCAGGCTGCAGAGATTGGAGAGTCAGCTGGGGTCTTCTGAGATTCAGCTTCTCTCACTTCCCCTGGCTGTTGGCACCATTTTTTAAAGAAAATTTTTACTTAATGGAGGTACAGTCTTGGTTATGCGAGTGTACAGGTATTTTGTTAAAATATCTAGAGTTGCTACCTAACTCCTGGAATGTTGTAATAAAATTCCTGTAAATTTGTACAAATTACATGTTGCTCAATTAAGAAAAATCAGAATAGTTTGTGGCATATCTGTTTAAGCCTCAAGTTAAAACAATTTGATCCTCCCTTTCAAAGGTGTGATATTTATTTGAAGAACTCCACAAGTTAGTTGAGCATTTTAGATAAATGCTGGATTAATTGTGTGGTTCTTAGGAAGCTTTACTCAGTCATGTCTTAGTTGCCTACAGTTTGAAAATAAAAAGCAACTGAACTGAGAAATACAAATATAGTATTGCACGATATTGCTATTTTTATTACAACTTGAAGTCAGTTTTATATAGCAAAACTCCAAGCTTCATTGCAAGAAACCTTTACAGCTTTTAATATGTTTTAACTCAACTGCTTATTAACTCCATCTCTTAAAAATATTAATTTGTAAATTTGAAGAGCATGAAACAAAATTGTCTGTTCATTTGAAAATTGGTAAAACCATTTGAAAGGAAAGCACTCCTAGACAGAACTTCATTTCCTGAGACTCATTCACATTAACGCTAACTTGTCAAAGTCATTCTCCCTTTTATATATTTTATTCACTCTTAAAACACTGAACGGTGTTTTGCTTTCTTAAATTCAAAAGCAGAGTGTTAATTCAGGAGACAGAGCAGCAATAACGTGAAAGTCGTTGTGTCTTCCTCCTGGCATATCAGTGACTGGTGTAGACGGGAGGAGGAGAGGAATTCTATTTCCTGGGCAGAGCCCTTGAAAGAGGATCCTACCAGTGCTCTGCCACGCATCAGCTGGCGACTGGAGTGGGTCTTGGCTGGTTTTGGATCTTCATTTCACATTTGAAAACTGAAAGAGACCTAGAATTTAATAACAATAGATAACATTTGTGGACAAATTTCTTTGTGTTCTTACTTTGACAATATAAAATCTCATTAGATTCTTTTTCACACCGTGCTGTTAGGTAAGAACCAATCTTGCCCCTGTTTTATAGGTGGATTAACACACTCACGTCAGGGCTGTAATTTGGATGTCTTGCTGCTGGGCAGTGTGAACCACTGGTGGCACATGCATGAGTGTCCCATCGGGCAGCGTGAGACAATTCCATGGGGTGGGCAAAGCTGCCCCGATCGACAGTCACGCATGTACTGTACCACTGGTGTTCAAGCTGGTGGGGATGTGTTAACCTAGGGAGACAGACAGTAAGCAAGCCAGCAGTGGTCCTAGCACTGGCTCTCTAGTAGTCCGTTGTCTAGCCTTCCTGTGGTTGAAATCACCTGTCATAGAGTTGGCCACATACGCCAAGGGCATGACAAGGCATTTTGAACATTCTTTCTTTCTTGTAAATGGTCTGAAAAATAAAGATAAGTGTAAAGAAAGAATTTTAAAAATCGCATGCGGTCTCATCACTTAGCAACGAGAGTAACTCTAGACTTGTCACGTGTGGACACATTTGCTGACCCCAGCTTTCCTCCTCCGGAGGAGACCCACGAATGCCTCCGAGAGTGAACCCCTGCTGCTCCTTCTCGTGGGGTACTACGCGGCTCAGTAGCAAATCAGGCTTTGCTTCTGCAGATGTCTATCCTGGTGTGTTTTGTTTTGTTCTCCAAATCCTCGCTGGCTTTTATTTCTTCTTTGCCAATAGCATCTTTATTCAGCAGTGCTGGAGATAGAACTCAGGGCCTTGCGCATGCTAGGCAAGTGCTCCAGCAAGGAGCTGTATCTCCAGCCACCTGCCCGTTTTAATACGTGTCGCATTTCTCTCTCCATCAGCTGGTACAGGGAAGTCTCACCAGTCCACTTTAGTGGCTCCAGAGGTAGACTGCTTAGACCTTGAACTGCCCAGGGCTTCCCAAGGAAATTACACATTCTCTTCCCCTCCCTCCACCCTCTCTTCTTTTTCTGTGGCATTTCTTACGTGTGTTCACCACCTACTTTCAGCCGACTGCCTTCTGAGTGCCTTATGCTTCACTTCCTGTCCTCCTTGGGATTGGATGGGGTCATGTGACCTGCTGTAGTCAATGAGGTGCAGCCCTTTGGCTCCTGCTCATATGAGCCGCCCATGTAATTTAACATTTCCAGTAGCACATTCAAAATGAAAAAGAGGCAAAATTAATTTTAATAATACATTTTCTTTAATTGATGACACTTAACATACTGTCACTTCAGTGCAAATCAGTATGAAGTTGACCAATTGGACATTTTTCCCTGTTTCTATTATCATTTGGACCCAGCCTTTGAAGCCGGACACCGCGCACTTGCAGCAGTGTCGTGCTCAGCAGCGCCTTTCCTGGTGCTCAGTGTTTTGCGTGATTCCTGTCGAGAGAGCCCTCCTGGCCTCCGCTGTGGTGGCCTGCACTGTGGGAGCCAGCTCCGTGTCACTCTAGGCCGTACAGGGAGGCTGTGGAGGGAGCAGTGGGGTGTACGTGAGCCTTGTCCTTCTACACCACCAGCGCGTTTGAGTTCTGCCACATGGCTGTATAACCCGGTCGATCGTGCCTGATATTTCCTCCTTCTTTCTTCAGAGTTGAACCACAACCTGCATATTGTTTCTTGCCTCCTTCTGAGCGGAGCACATGTCCCACACCCTCTGTGTCTTCCTCTGCACCCCGCCTCCTTCCCATTAAGTACAGGGCACTGCATCTCACTCGAGTGCTACAGTTCGTCTAACTGACGGTCACACGGGTGCACATCTAGAATGGTTTCCATGTGGACAACAGAGCGAGCGATGCCGGGATGATTATCCTTACAGTTAAATCGTAGGGTGCAAAAGTGATGACCAGGATTTGCTTTTTAACCACAAACTCCTGGAAGTGAAGTGGCTAGAATAAAGGCACACTGGTATGTGGTCTACCACAGTCACTTCTGTTTGTTTTTTCAGAATCTATCGATAGACACTTCACAGAAGAATTACACATGGCCGATAAATATATGAATAAATGCTCAATATCTCTGGCTATTAGAGACATGGAAATTAAAATAACTTTGAGATTCCATCCATCAGCAAGCAATGAAATAAGAAGAGTGCTGGCTAGGCTTCGGGGGAGGCGGAATGGAACCCTTCTACATTGTTGGTGGGAATATAAGCTAGTACAACAAATGTGGAAATCAGTATGGAGATTCCTCAAAAAACTAAAACTAGAAATTCCACTGGACCCAGCCATTCCCCTTCTAGGTAGCTTCCTAAAAGAACTTAAGTCATCATATTACAGTGATCCATGAACATCCACATTTACAGCAGCACAGCTACACGTGGAAGCACCCTTAGTCACAGTACAAGACCTGCACCATCAGTGCTGAACAAGACATCCTTAAAACCAAGCCCGGGGCCGGTGAGATGGCTCAGCGGCACAAGCGCCTGCCTGGCAAACAGGAAGGCCCGAGTTGAACTCCCGGAACCCACATACCAAAAAAGGGCCGGTGATATTGCTCAGCAGAACGGGCGCCTGCTGGCACACGAGGTCCTGAGGTCGACCCCTGGTACCCACAAAAACAAAAACAAAAACAAAACAACAACAAAAAAAACAAACCAAGCCCAGTGAGGCACGCCTGCAATCGCAGCATTGAGGGAGGCTGAGGTATGAGGATCTCAAGTGTAAGCCAAGCCCAGACAATTTCGCAACTTAATGAGATCCTGCCTCAAAATTAAAAAAAAAGGGAGGGGGCCATGGATGTAGCTGAGTGTGAAAGTCCTGGGTCCAATACCCCGTACCCTGCTCCCACCCAAAACGACAGCCACTTTATTGTGTTTTATGGAAAATATCTTCTCTAACTTGAATACCTATCTTCCACATAGAAAATACAAAATACCCATTCGCTATTTCTCCAGCAACATTTACACTGATACTAAGTATATCACGCATTTTGTTATACCAGTATAGCTTCTGACAGTAATTTAAACGGAAATACCAGCTAATTCTCCTTTTCCACGTTGCCATTTTGGTCCAGTGCTCGCAGCACTAACTCTTTCCGAAGGGTTCTTTCCGTTCTACCTGCATGGTGGTCCCTTATTCTTCTTACCACTCCCTGCTTGCAACATTCGTCTGTCCTTCCTGGAAAAGTGTGTTGTGAACTACAAGCTTGTGCTATTTCTTAGCACTTGTGTGTCATTCTTAACACACACAACATGGTTTGCAATTCATTCGTAATCACTGATCTTTGCAAAGTACTAGTAGGAGGGCTATTATAATAACTGCCATGTTTCTCATGGGGAAACTGAGACTCAGAAAGGTTAGTGACTGACCCCAAGGCACATGGGGGATGGTTGGCAGAGGCAGGCTGCTGGCCAGGGTCCTTTGCAGCTGCCTGTTGTCCAGCACACTCAGCCACAGGGCTCCAGGAGGTATTTTCTTTCTTCCGAAAGTCACGTTTTATTATGCCTTCACTACACAAACAATTCTTCAAGAACATGCAACATGCTTATAATGCAAGATTAGAATGATAATTTCTTTTATTATTCCCCTTTTCTTGTCTTTAAATGTATTACTCCAGTAACTTGGAAATAGATGGGAAACAGTGAAATCATTCAAGCTTTGTACGTGGGAAGAAGGAGAAGGGAAACCACACACACAGGTTTAAATAACGGGTGACCAAGAAGGACTAATATTGTCACAAATAAGTGCCGTGATTGCAGTCTGAGCATTTACAGCGACTTGGCAGTGTGCTATGGACACCTAGGGCCATGTTCATCGCAAGGCTTCCAGTTTACCTTTGCTCTCCAATTTTTCAAAACGAGTCTGGATCATAGCAAAATTATCGAACTGTTGAAGGAGCAGGTTATTCACGGGGAAAGACCTTCTCAGTGTCAAGCAGAGAACAGAATGGAATTATGATTTGCTAATGTCCTGAAAGTCTAGACCAGACTTGTTTTATGCACGAGCTTTGGGGGTAGTTAGGGAATTCTGCATTTGGGAATGTTTCTGAAGATCAACATACTCATAAAAACAATAGGCTTTAACTTGGAAGTTGCTCTCTTCTACTCCTCATTTTCCATTTTATAGCTTTTTTTTTTTTTTTTTTTTTTTTTTTTTGGCGCTGGGGATTGAACCCAGGGCCTTGTGCATGCGAAGGTGAGAGCTCTACCACTGAGCCACATCCCCAGCCCATTTTACAGCAGTTTTGTCTTATGTGGAACACTACTTGTGTCTCCCCGCGGTTTGAGAGATACGCTTTTGGCCTCTTTTCCTATTTGAGTGGTGAGAAAATGTGATTTTAATAGCGATCCTCCCAGAACCCGAGCAGGTGGACAAAATCATCATCCAGCCTAACTAAGGGACCTAGCTTGGATCCTGTGCCCTGTTCTTTTTGCCTCCAAATGTTTTTTCAGGAACTCTCTGTCGCAGAGGAGTCACCCATGAGCGTGCTGCGTTCAGGAGGCAAGTCCTGAGTTGGAGGCCGACCAGCTTGCGGGAGGACTTGCCACTGGCGCAGGGTAAGTCTTCTTTCTCAGGGTCACAGGGACAGCACAGGGTGCTCAGGCATCTCGTTCTGGGGTCTGTAGGAGGCGGTGAGGTAACCTTGCTTCCCAGCAGGCGCTCTCACCGAACTTTCTTTCTCCTTATTCCACATTGCTCCCCACCGACACAACTGGAGCTGGGGTCAGGCAACCTTAAGCTTTAGAGTTCAGAGAGAAATAACGAAGGATAAGGATCAAACAAAGAAAATGTCCTCCAGTTTACCCCTTCGCCCTGTGGTCACTGCACCTCCTGCCTTCCTCCCTTCCGCTCAGACTCTGCACTGTCCCATGTCCCATCTCTCCCTCCGGCCACCCCTAGCTTTTGTGGTCAGATCCCTTCTCTGCCCAACCAAAAGAGAAGCCATCCACAGCGGCCCTCCCTGCCTCATCTTCTGTGTGGAGCGCGGGTGCGCAGGGAGAGAAATAACACCTCTGCCTGTTTCTCTTCTCTAGGTTTCTGGGTGCTGGCATCCCGTACTCTTCACTCTGCCGCCACACGGCGACTGCAGGGCCCTGGCCAGTTCTGGCTCACTCCTCACAGTTGGGCTCCGTGACTTAGACACCTGGAGAGGAGGTGTTGGGGACTCCAGGAGCCCATCCCCGGTCTGGGGATCCATTCCTTGTCCCCTGGACAGTAGAGAAGGACTTGGGCCTTGCTCCTAATGGTCACATTCTGATGGCAAAAAGAACTAAAGGAGAGAAAAGCCCCCCAACTGCAGCAGGAGTGAAGGCTGTTTCAGAAGTAAACAGTTGCTCTGTCTGCAGTCAGCTCTTTAATTGAATTTCATGAATTAGGGGGAGACCTGATTGGTGGAGGAGTTTGCTGCCCACGCCTGCAATGCATGAGGGAAACTCCAGAATCAACCTTTAAAGCCAGATATCTGGCTACATTTATTGGTGTTATTTTGGCAAACACACACACACAATTGCGTTTCAGGTTAAAAAAACATCTTAAAACCGTTCCTCTATTTCTGGGTCCATGCTCTGGTGTTGGGGAGATGTGGTGGACTGTACAGACTCTAAATAAAATCAGAAAGAGCAACCTTACGTGATTCACTTCTCTGAGATTGAGAAAAATGCAGTTTTTCTTGGGGAAAAAACCTGTTCTGGTTTAAAATAAAAACATTTCCAAAAGCACTTCTTGGGAAGGAACGCCCACATCTAGTGATTTTCCTATCTTGTCCTCGTCTGACAAGATCTGCACTAAATTCTATTCTAAAAGCAAAATCATCCCCGAAGAAAGAAAGGTCAGCGCTCCTCCACCCGCCTTTGTCCCCGCCCCGTCCCCCCACCGACCTCTGCTCTCGGGGTTCCAGGCCCAGACCTCGCCTGTTACTACGGGGACCCGGGCGCGGCAGACTGCTCCCTGCTTGGGCGCTCAGGGTGGCGGGAAGGCTCGCGGGGACCCACCCGGCCACCACGCAGGCGGCAGCGCTAGGGGCCGCGAGGCGGGGGGGGGGGGTCGCCCAGCCCTGCTCCCCCACCTCTGGTTCTTCCTGGGGGTGTTGGTGGCTGTCCACACCCACCGGGGAAGCACACAGGAGAATGCACCGAGCCCTCCAAGAACTCGATCAGGAGTCACGCAGAATCCGCTCAGGGGTGTGGGCACGGGGTCCCCGAGGCGCCCCGATGCACCCTAGGGCGCCCCGCCCCCGCGCGCCCCAGCGGGGGCCCTTTATGAACACAGCTCCGCCCCTCTCCGCAAAGGTGCCCCAAGGTGTGCATCGCGCGGGGACCCCGGAGGCCACGGTCACCCAGCAGCGCGACCCCGGCTCTCCCTCGGGGACGGGGAGGACACCGGCCCGCTGCGCTCTCGCCGCCCCTCTCCCTCCCGGCTCCCTGAAAGCGCCTTTCACAGCCCGCAGATGAAGAGCCCAGCTTCACAGGAGCCGGGCTGGGCTCCGGGGGAAGCCAGGGAAGCCCAGCTGGGCCCCGGCGCTTAGGTGTGTGCAGAAGGCTGCGCGCGGACCCTGAGGTCTGGGAACCGCGGCTGGGGTTGAAACACAACGCCGCGCACAGGGCCTGCAGGGTCAGCGCTTCCAGACAGCGATAACCGAGAGCAATTCTCTTTATTTTATAAACATCATTAACCCCTCCTAAGAGAGGATGCAAAAAAACGTTTTCCTTGTGCAATTTCTTTTTTAAAGTGGATTCTGCACTGGGGCCACGCCTCCCGCAACCACAGCTGTCAGCAGGGGGTGCAAATCTGGTCCCCAGGGAACCTGGAGTCGAAGGGACACCGCGTAGACCTCCTCTGGAACTGCATTCCTTGAGTAGAAAAGAAAGTTAGGATGGAAGAGAACGTTTATACTCCAAGGCAATTTTGGTATAAAATTTAGAGTCAGAGATATCCACTGCCTGTACTTCTACTACATCTGAAAAATCCCGAGTACTCTAGAACTTTCAGTCGTCCTGTGGCAGAAGAAAAGGTATTTTCAGAACCACACAATAATGCAAATTAAATTTCTGCCACACACACCAGGTGTCACCCCGGGGTGCGTTGTTCTGCGGTTTCCCTGAGCCACCGAAGCTTGCCGGTCGGATGGGAAGGCGCCGGGTTCCAGTGCTGAGTGACGAGAGCAGTGGTTGTCAGCACCGAACCGATTTGTCAGCTCGTGAAATCCACGGCAAAGATTTAGTTTATTCGTGGCAGTTTTTATCATTTGGCTTCCTATTGACTGCTAATCTTAAAATCACATGAGTGAAGCTTTGCTTTTTTTTTTCCCTCTTTTTGACAAAAAACAAAGCAGCGTTCTCAATTTGAGAAGCGGGATGCATATTGTTGGAGTTTGGGGTGGCTGGGTTTGGGGAGGATGTGTTTCTAAGTTTTACTTTTCTCCGAGTCTGTTGAATTTCCGTGTTCTTGTAGTTCTGCGCCACTAAATCTGCCCTTGATCTGGGTCCAAACATATTTTGATTGTAAATAAAAAGCCTTCTCTTATGAGGATGTTCCCTTCGCAGCTTGAGCTGTGTAATTTTTATACAGGTCTCAGCAATCAATAAAAAAGCCACGGGAGGAATGATTTATCTTGTTGGTTACAGAGACTGTCACCGAGAGAAATTGTAAAAGATCAATTTACACAACCTGGTGTGAGAATGTTATTGATATAACACGGTTGATCGGTTTCTGGTCGCCTGTGCGCGGCCTGGCTGCGCGGGGAGCCCCGCCCGCGCGGGCCAGGCGAGGTCTTAATAGACTCAGCCTGCAGAGTGGACCCAGCCAATGGCTGCGCGCGGCCCGGCGGCGCCGCCTCCCATTGGCTGCGCGCCCATTGCAGCCTGCACGCTGCAGTGACGTCTGGCCTCCTCCTCCTCCCTCCCCACCCCGCCCCTCCCCTCCTCTCCCTCTCTCCCTCCTTTTTCCCCCCAAAAAATTAAAAAAAAAATTCCCTCCCACTGTGAGAACTGTTGAGTTGGAGACTCCCTGTCTTAATTGCAAAGAGCCCTTTTCACCATAGGTCACAGAACCTGGCTCCCTCGACAGGAAATAAGGAAACAAGCCACCTTCCTGGGGAAAAAAAAAATCCAACTTCCACTTCTCAAATTAGTTAAATGAAGCTGATCGACGGTTGGGAGCGCAGCCTTTGACAGTTGGTTAATTGCAGCTGGTACATTAACTATGTTTTAACCAGCACTGCTTGGGATGTAAGTAAATAAAAAAATAAATAAATGAAAGGCCTTTCCTATGCAAAGCTCTTCCTGTAAATATTACCATACAAAGGGGAGGCTTATACTTTTAATATTTTAATTAAGTAGATTTATAAGCATTGAGATTTTTAATAACGACACTGACTTCTTTAAATTTGGGAAAATTGTCCTTTTTTTCCCTTTGAATCCACCTTTCAGGCGTCCCCTGCCTGTAGTTCTACATGAAGTGTGCTGTGAAAATTCTCCCTAGTAAATGTCTGGTTCCAAGTCTGTGAGCATCATCCTGAAATATCTGACTTTGTCAAAAAAATTGGTTTATTTTCTGATCTGCAGTCTTTGCTGTTATTATAAAAGCACTACCATTTACAGCAAAATAAAAAAAAATTGATTTCCTTATTGAAAGACTGTTGGCCTAAGGCAAGCAAAAAAAGAGGCAAAAGAGATTTAGGAAAATACAATAATGTTTTTTGTGTATTTTATTTGTTATTTACCCTGCCATATAATGTCAGAATTAGGGTCGTAACGTGACCCAAATTACAGGAATTTACAAAGAACGAAAGAAGACAAACTTCCGGCTTAGGCTTTAAGTGGTAACGTTAGTGATATTCTCTCATGTCACTTTGCTTTCTAACAAACTCCATATTTTCCCATGTGTGCTAAATGTTTTATATTTGAAGCCTGTCTTTCTTAGCTTTTTTCCGTTTCTTTGAAACACACACACAGACACACACATGTACACCACACATCTTTTACTTGGAAAATAGGTGAATCCAGGCTTTCTGAACACCTATTTAAAAGGTAAGAGTCAACTAATTCTATGCATGCTATTAGATCAAATTTTAATTGCTAAATGTCCAATTAGTCTTTATTTGTTTTTGTTTACAGAAGAGTGAATAAATGTGGTTTGGCTTTCATATTCCTGTATATTAAAATTCCCTAATAGGTCTCATTGTCTTTTCATTAGCTAAAATTAGTCCTCGAATCTCTTACTACATTCATTACAAACTAAGCATAAACAGAAGACTGCTCACAAAATAGGCCTTTCCTTCACATCCTCCAAGCTCTTTCCCTGTGTGTAGCTATTCCTATCTCAGTATCAGTGGTGCCCGTCATCTGGCACTGGACGACTTCGCCCCCGTTTCTTCTCCAGGCCTTTAACTGGACCCACAGCGCGTGGGCATGTAGCTGGTTAGCGTGTTCCAGCTCTGGGGTCAGGCAACGTCCCTCCAGATCTGGAAGACAACTCCGCAAGTGCTTCGCATCTGGACCAGGCAAGCGTGCTCACATCTTCCCCCTGGGTCATTCTTAATTTTTAGTGCAGTGTCTGGCTCTGCCAGTCCCCCAGTGGCTGCGGGCCCAGTGATGGTCCAGTACTAGCTGTTCTCTGCCAGAGTCCTCTGCCTCCACCCTCCTAACCATGTCAGCCCTTCCCCAGCATCTTACAGATCCAAGTTAAAATGCAATTTCCTGCTTTTGATAAGTAGACACTGTCTAGCCAGAACAAAAGAGAACACTCTGATACAGTTGTTGCCAGGCCAAGGGTGAAGGCAGCTCCCACTCTTCAAGTTACCACTCATTTAGGCCAAGCAGGAAATGTGATTTCTGACTTTCATTTCTGTATTCTTCACCAGGCTCTCCAGAAACACATCGGCAGGGTCCGCTGCAACCCATCTGGGGAGCTCTGGCCAGGATCGCAATTGTGGGAACATTTCAGACAGCCCCACCCATCACATTAATTCGGACATTTATGGAGACATCTGATTTTGAATGGGCAAGTAATCAGAAGTACCTTAGTCCAAAATCCCCTGAATGTATTTTCATACTGGACACGATTTTCCACTGGAATGTGCCTTATCCTGGAAGGTGTCCCATCTTTGCCCAAATGACTTTTTGTAGTGGTCCTCCAGCGGCACTCTCTCTCCTTAGGATTTTCAGTTCTTATTCAACAATCGTTAATGCCATTTGTTTGCCTTTGCTTTTGTTGAAGTAGTTAGAGCAAACAAATATAGTCACAGATAAACTCCCTGGGTCATCGCATAGAGCCTATGGTAGGGTGGATGGAAGGAAACTAAGGAATTAGCCAACCTTCTTCTGCACCAAAGCAGCCTCATCTCCCCCAGAGGACTGAGGGGAGAATGTCAGGAGGCCTCCACCTGCAGGAGCTCGCCCGCTGGCTAGTGCCCAGTGGTGCCAAATAGGACACAGAAATGTAAAATTAGGCTGAATGGACTAGGTGTTTTTTAGGGTAGTGGGAATTATCAGGAAAAATTTCAGATATTGTTTGGTTTGAAGGAAAGGAGAAAAGAGAAGATTGGAGAGCATGGGTGATGGTATGAAGCAGGAAGCAGTGAGGCCCAGTCCTCTATGGAATCCATATCGTGCGCTGGGCAGTGATGGGGAGCTGGTCAGAAGGCAGGAGGTCACGCATGGGCAGCCTTGCTGGGCACACCAGGTGCTTACCACATATCTTTCAAGTAGAGAAACAGGCTTGAATGTGAGTCTGAAGAGTGTAAACACACGAGTGCCTCTGGGCAGTAACATGACTTAATGAAGGAGACCTTTCCAAAACATTGGCTGGACAGTTGCAGGCCTGATGTCTGCTGGGTTGGGTGGTGAGGGGCTGGGGCAGGAAAGGCAATGGTTGATGTTACCTGGGTCACAGACAATGGGAACTTGAGCTAGAATGATGGGGAAGTAAGAAAGGGAAAGGTTTTAGAAACTCCAGAGACAAAAAGAACCTGGCACTCAGTGGGCAGTCAGTGCAGGGTGGACTGGAGAGGACTGGGAGTCCTGGAGGTGAACCATGAATCCAAGATGGCCCCAGACTGGGAGGTCAGGAATAGGGGCCACTGCTGTGGAGACCTCCAGACTCCATGGGGAGTATGAACACAGCTTGGGGGCACGTCTAGGGAGGAAATGGCAACCATTTCAAGTGAAATATCCAATAGGAAGTTAGACATTGACAGACCTTGGTTGAAAATAGAACAGGAGATGCCCAGGTGGAGTAGTGAGGGTTTTATATTAACCAAAAAGCTCGGCCAGTCATGCATGTAGGCCATGTCTGCCAGCACTCAATCTGGGGTTGCAAAGGAAGGGGATACATTCGTCACATAATTGTTTTTCCTTTTTAACTGTAGAAGTAGGATATGCAGATTAAAGTAGCATAGAAATAGCAAATGCAATTTAAAATTAGTAAAATGAAATCTTTTTAGACTGAACCGAGCTCTCCCATTGTATTTTTTGAGGATAAAAGACTTGTTCCGTACTGTCTTTTTTGGGTTGTTTTTGGTAAGCCATAAAGAGATGTAGATAAAGAAATGTGAGGAAAGCAACGTCCCTTCTTACTAAACAAAGATCGACAGAGTAACAGCTCTCCACACAGACTCCGGTTTCCCTACTAGAAATTTGTGAACACAGGAAGAATCTTTTGAAGAAGAAGGAGTTGTTGAATGAGTGATGGATGTAATACAAGTGGGACTCAGGGTCAAATGATCAGGGAACAGATTTCGGGCGGGTGACTAGGCGCCAGGGTGCTGGTCAAAGGTGGGTTTGTTTAGGAGAGCTGTGAAGGTTTGCTGAAATTGTCCTTTAAGTTTGACCTTTGCCAGAATTAGCATCAGAAAATAAAGAAAACGGAGAATATTATTTATATGACAAACACTCTCGTGGCAATGCTCCTAATTATGCATAGTATTGCTGGCTCAGTTATGAAAAGAATATTTCATATGAAGAATACTTTAATTCAAATTGGCATCATTCAGAGCAGAAATAATGGATATCAGTGGAGAAAAGTGAGAAATAAGAACAAGCTAGTTATATTACTTTACAATTCTTTTAAAAACAAATGCATGGAGGCCTGTGTGCTGTTTCACTCTGTCCAGGAGGTTTGATCTGGTCTTGGGTGACAGAACTCCTAATTACCTATAAATTCATGCTGAGAAAAATAAGGTTATAATAGGCATGCCCTGCCAGTCATGATACAAGAATGAAGAACACAAGGCGAGGGAAATATACTCGAGACAAAATACTTAGGGCTCATCGAAAGTTCTAGGACACAGTAGTTGTGTAGGCGCAACTTACTGAGATTAATTGAAAGCACTCCAATGATATTAAACCTAGAGTTCACTTCTGATATAAGAAACTAGAGAAAGAGTACCCTAAAAATCTCTGTAATAAAAAACAATTATTTGAAACAAAAGAATACTATGTACTGTCCTCAAAGAGAAAGACAGATTTGATCAGTGAATTTGATAGAATGCATTATTCATGCTTAATAGTAACTTTCAGTAAACTGAGAGTGGAAGAAAGTGTATGAAACCTAGGTGGGCTGCTAGAACCAGCACCGCTGACTTCCAGGGCTGCGTTTGTCGGAGTCAAGGGCAAGATTCGCACTACTCACTGGGCAGCAGCCCAGACGCGAGCGAAAGCAGAAGAGCAGCACGGGAGCACACAGTGGGACTCATCGTTTCGGGCACACTTTTCCTGGCTGGAAGAGTGATCGCTTATAGTTGATTTACTGACTTTTATCCAGAGAGTCCAGTGAAAGCAACGTGTGTCCTATTTTAAATTCCGATTGTGGTGAAGTATTCACAACATAAAATGCACAGTTTGACCATTTTTGAGGGTGCAGCTAGCGAGATTCACGGTGCACATACGCAGTGCCGTGTGACCATCCTCCCATCAATCTCTGACCTGCTTCATCCTCCCGGAGGAAACCGTGTTCATTAAGCGTTAACTCGCTGTTCCCTTCCCCTTGCCCCTGGGACACCATTCCACGTTCCTTCCCCATGAGGGGTATAAATGGAACGATGCAGTGCTGCTCCTTTTGTGCCCGGCTTCTTTCACCTAGCATGGTGTAGCAGGGCTAGGATTCCCTTCCTTTTCCAGACAAGAGGTGTTCCACTGCACGTGTACCCCACATTTGGTGTATTCACTCACTCCTGCTGGACAGTGGGGTGCTTGTCCTCGTGGCTGCTGTGAATAGGGCTGCTAGAAGCACGGGTGTGCAAGACCCTTTCCGAGACCCCGCTTCCAGGTCTGGATGTAGCTGGGAGTGGGATTGCTGGGTGGCACGGGGATTCTCTGCTTAACTCGTGAGGAGCTGCCCTACTGCTCCCCACACTAGTGTGCCAATTCACACTCGCACCAGCAAAGCACAAGGGTTAAAAACATCCCACAGCCTCCCAAAGCTTCTTTTCTTTTTCCAATTTTACAGGAGCCATCTGAATCGGTGTGGACACTGCTTTTTTAGAATCCTCTTTTTGGTGCAGATTGAGGCACACACTGTCCAGTTCCAGCCAGTTGGCTCCTAAAGATAAAAATATAAATATCCGTGGAGGAAGCAGCAAGCCTTGATGGTAAAGATGAACCATGATCTCGTCTTCCACAGGAGAGGGGATCATGGACAATGGCACTGCTGGGCACTTCCTGGGCCGGGCGCTGAGACAGGAGCTCATGCTGATGCCTTCAGGCACTTCTCAGCCCTCCTCTCCGACAACCACCTTTGTCATTTCACTTGGGAGACAAAGCTCCCTCTCCTATGCACACGTGTGTATTTCTGAGATCATTCTGGTCCAACACTTAATGCTGTTTTCATCAGGAGGCTTCAGGAGCACGCAAAAGACTTAGGTCATTGCCAGCTATCACTGTGCATCACCAGGGCAAGGTGAGAAAGCTTTCCCAGTGACCTCCTGGGGACTTCACGTCCAGGTCTTGACCCAGAGGCCCTGCGCAACCACCCACTGTGGTTGGCACACACTGCCTGGCACCGGAGGAACAAAAGCTCCCGGAGGAGGGCAGGCTGGCCGGAGTGGAGCCCTGAAGGAGGGGATGGGGCGTGACAAGTGAGGGAACCAAGGTGCCTGGTATGTGGGGTCCTTAGCAGGAGGGCTTTGGAAAACAGAATCGAAAATTCAAGGAACACTGCTTTTTCCAGTAGGCCCTGGGTTAATGGGGTGGGACTTCTCTGAGCACCACTACTTGTTTTTGATGTTTGAGTCAAAATAAGGTTTTCTAACAATGAGTACTTTTAATCATCTACTGGGCAGAAAGGGCGAATTGGATTCCTGGGAACGTGATAAAGATCAGATGTAATCCTGTGCCTTCCGAGCTCACGGTGCATAAAGCAACGTCCGAGGGCAAGGCAAGCTGAGCGGGAGCCCGCGAACGGCGGGCTCGTCATCTCCATGTGTACTTTGAAGAAAACGTTTACAGTGTGCTCAGAAAATGCCTTTCGCTGGAGCTCTGGCTTCAAGCACCTATCTCAGGTAATTATAACAATGCAGACAAATCTTTTCCTTTGGTTTTCACCATGCAAATGTTTTACAAGTTTGCATTTTTAAATATGTTTTCATGATATTGAAAGCAATTCTTTTTTTTTTTTTTTTTTTTTTTTTTGTGGGTACCGGGGGGACGACCTCAGGACCTCGCGCGCCAACAGGCACCCGTGCCGCTGAGCGATATCACCGGCCCCTTTTTGGTATGTGGGATCCGGGAGTCGAACTCGGGCCTTCACGCTTGCAAGGCAGGCGCTTACGCCGCTGAGCCATCTCACCGGCCCTGAAAGCAATTCTATACAATGTAAGTCCTTTGGATCGCCTGTGCATTTTTTCAGTATAAAAAGCTGTGAGGGTTATGCTTTTATTGTGAAAGGTAGCCAGGACAATTGTTTATTTAATACGTATATTTGGAAAAAGGGTTAAGAAAGAAAACACTTTTAAATAGTGTCTTGCTGTTCTCTATGAAACTTCAGAAGAATTGCTCTAAATACAACAGATAAGAGTCTTGGTCTTATCTAGAGAGAAATGTCTTACATTAATTGACGGGATTCTCTGACTCTCTATTCCTTTATTTTAACAGCATGAACATTTAAACCTTGTTTGAAAAGAAAATGGGGGACAGATAGAGAGAGAGACAGAGACAGAGACAGAGAGAGAGATATTGAAGGTGAAAGGGAGACAGGAGAAGGGAGCGTGGAGAAAACTCTTGCTTCTAATACATCTTAATGTTTAAAATCTCTGAAGTTTTCTTGTGTGTTACGAAAAGCTACATATTTATCTTTTGCTATTTTCCCAAAGGAGGTTGACCCAAGTCTAGCAGCAGCAGCTAAAGAATTTCTGGAGGCTTTGTCAGATGGCCTCTCCAGAGTCCAACTTGAAATTAAAAGCTGCCCTAGTGGAGGGAATATATGTGACTTTAATAACTGAAATGTGTTTTTACTTTCTATTACAGAGGTCAAAAGGGTTCCAAACAAACCAAATTTATCAATTATTTAGAGCTGATTTCTTCTGAAGTGGTATTTCTGAGATATTATTTGGTGGGTAAATTCAATGTTCTAGGCCCACCAGCAGCATTTTATTCATAACAAATTTCCACTAAACTGAATTTGCCCGGGCAACTTAATTTCCACTATCGTGTTTGCACTGTGAAAATATCAACTGAACTGTTACTGTGCCTAACTAGTGAGTTTTTCAAAAAGGAAAATTCCAGCTTTGTAAGCTTGTTCAGCACCCCTCCCCTGCTAGCTGTTTATTGCCTAAGAAACAAACTGGCTTCTCTATCTACTGGGATTTAAATTTTCTTTTTTTCCTTTCTTTCCTTTCGGTTGTTATTCTTGGAACATTCTTCAAAACCAGAGACATCTTTAAAGTTAAAAACAATATCTTAGCTACATTGCCATCCTAGCAGCTGAAGAAAATGAGATTGTCTTCAAGATTTTGATTAAAGACATTTTATTAAAATGAGGGAGACTTAGATTTGCAAATTCACATGTAAGTGCCAGCAAACACACACATGCATGCGTGCATGTGTGCACCGGGAGGAGGTCAGGTTCTTCTTGCAAGAATTTTTCTGGAATCTTGCTGGACCACTTGGTTTAGGGCTCTATGTTAGAGAATTCAATAACAGTTTATAGAGCAACTGCTCTTGATTCTTAACACAGTGCATAGCCCATGTAAATATTATGTTTATTATATACTAACTAAACATATATTGGGTTTCTGCCTAAAGTCTGCCATTTGGTGTATGCAGAAAACATTATAGAACAGTTCATAAATTCATTTGAAGCTGTGTTACATGAAAGCAGCCATCCGGAAGCTCAAATTTTTTCATCTTTAAAATAGCAGCCTTCCCTGCTGTAAAGCAGGGGGCTTATTCACGCCGGTGAATGCCGCACACCAAAGTCACTGAGGGGCTCTGAGGAGTCTTCTGTTTTAATGCAAGCAAATTTCATTAGGGCAAAAAGAGCGAATTATATTTTCTTCATCCATGCAGGCTTTTATGTTATTGTTGTTGTTATTATTTGTGTAATTCCGTAGGAGGCAAAAAAAAAAAAAAAAAAAAAAAAGAAAGCTTTCCCTTCTTTGATACCTATTAGCCCGTTCAAGATGGAAATAACAGCAATTAGGTTTTCCAGACGTCCACTGATAAAGACAGATGAAAAATGAAGGAGGAAAAGGGAATCGTGCAGACACAGGCATGCATTTCACTTCTCGGGGATTGGACAGGCGGGCCGCTGGCTGCCCAGAATCTGCAAAGCCCTGAAGGACCCTGCAGGCTCATGTGGGTATGGCCCTTGGGGTCTGGGGTGGCATTCCCAGGCGAGTGAGCTCTGCATCGGTGGGTGCCTGTGTGTGTTCACCCGGGATGCCCACCTCTCTCCTGCATGCCTCATTCCTGGACTCTGTCCACTCCAGCTGTCATGCTGGCATTTCCACTGGTTCACTGTGTCAGAAATAGAAGACTGGAGTGATCTGCATCGCTGCTGCCATTTTCTCACCATGTGGAAGCGGCCTTGGATTGAAAGGCAAGCTTGGAAATCAACAGTGCACCAAAAAACAAACTGGGTTGTCTTGGTAGCAGTCCTTGTGGGGACACTAGAGCATGGGACATTTTTACCATATCAAACAGCTAACATCTTTTGCTCAAGGAGGGCAGGGAGTTTTGTCCATGGTTGTGACCGTGTCTTTGGACCCCATAGGAGTGACTGGCAGACAGTATGTGCTCAGCTCAGGCCTGTTGGCTGAAGGGCTGTCAGGTGTTTGAACAGTGATTCTCAACTGAAATTGAACCATCTTCTACCCAGGGACTCTCACTGTCCCGGAAACGGGAAGCTCTAGTTTAACGCAGCGGAGGAGGTAAGCCTGGCTCCTTGCCCATAAAGCAAACTTAACCTAGGCAGATGTATCTCACTTTAACCCTGCTTCTGTGAAGTATTGTCTTGATGTGACCAGAATCCAGCAGTTGCCCACGTCTCAGGTCATTATTGATAAATTTCCCCACATGGAGAATCAGGTGGTAACGTGGGGAAGGTGTCTTTCCTTTCTGATTGCTTATGTTTTAGGAATTAGTATTTGCACTGTCAGATATTCAGTCCGCAGCCCCCGGTGGGGCTTTCTTATGAGATGAGAGCAACTGGATGCATTCAAGTATTGACTTCAAATCAGAGATGCCAGGATCTTTACCTCTTTTACTATGGTCTTTGTACACATCCTTTGGTTGGGGCAGAATTCTTCCCCAGGGCTGCAGACTTCTGATCCTCAGCTGGTGATCAGTGGGAGAAGAGTGCACCCTCTCAGACTCAGTGTCCAGGCTTTGGACTTCAGTGCTTGTTAAATAGCACCCAACCCTGGGTCTCTCGTTTCCACATTCTGAGGTTTTTCAGCATCTCCACCATCCAGATGCTTGGTTTGGAACAAAAATCATGAATATGCTGTCAGCCTTCTGTATCGACAGGTTACAAATCCAAGGATTCAAGGAAAAAAGTAAGAAAACAAAAATAAACAAGTAACCAGAAGGATAAGTATGGATTCTATGCAAACATTATGCCATTTTCTCTAAGGAACTTGAGCACCCTCTCATTTTGGTGTCCAAGGAGGTCCTGGAACCAAGGCCCCAGATTCCAAGAGAGGCTCCCAGTGATTCTTCCCCTTCCTAATCAACTCTCATGCCCGTGGTTTACAATCACATGCAGAGCATGAGTCACAGCAGCGCTTTGGCAGCCTCACAGGAACAGGAGGCAAGCACCTGCCTTTTCCATTGCTCTAAGGAAAAGTTACATCCCACAAAGCCAGGGGGGACTGGGGTCTACATGGTTCCCCAGCCTGGTCTGGGGCCCTGCTGCTGGGCTCATGATTGGAGGAAGCAGCGGAAAGAGAAAGGGGGAAGGGGCGGAGTCTGAGAGGGAGCTTTGAATTTGGTCACCTTCAGGCAAGAGCAGCATGGTTGACCACGGACAAGTTCCGACTTGAGCCCCTGGGCCCCCAGTCCTGCACTTCCCCAGCAGGACTGCCAGCTGTCCTCTGGCTACAAGGGAGGACAAAGGCGGGTACTAAAGACCAGGGCTGCCTTCATTCTCTGCCTGGTCATCCATCAGCTCTCACTTCCCATCTTTATTCTTGTGGAGGAGAGAATGGATCCCCTAGAGCTTGGGCTAAACTGCACTGTTAATCATGCGGGACAAAACAGACTAAACTATGCACAGATCCATTTTTAACAAATCTGGCTATAATTAGGCCATGGCATTATATGAAGACAAAATAGAGATATCAGCTTTTGGACCGATACTAATTATTTTTATTATTACTATTAATATAATTTTCCACTTAAAGAACAGTTTTCCTAAGTACCGGGAAAGAAAGTCAATAATTTGTGGCCAATTGGCCTTTAGAAATCATCTTTTGTTGTCTAATCAATAAATAATTAGCCAATTAGCATACTTATATACCAGTAGGAATAGCACATACTTTCCCTCTCCCCTTCAATCTCTTTCTCTCTCTCTCTCACACACTCACACACGCACACACACCCTGCGGGGAGGACAAGTATATTGCTACATTAGGGTAGCTGAAGAGGTTCACAGAAACACACGGGGCTGCCGCTGTCAACGTGAGCTCTTACTCCCCATTTCTACCCTTAAATCTAGTTCGTCAACCTACTCTTCCCGCATTTATAACATAGGAGGCTGCTACCTTTCACGGCGGGTCTTCTACTTCACTCCTGCCGCTTGGGAAATATGCTCCGTGAATCTTTCAGTGGATTTGGATTCAAGTTTCTATTGATAAATATTTTACCCAGTTGTCATGATTACCCGAACACAGAGACAAGTAGATCCTGGATTAATCCAAGTGTTTTTAGAGACAAGCCGATAACTTCGAGAGAGAAGTGTTGATTTTATTTGCAACGCAGAGCTAAGAAGCCGTTTGCTCTTCTCAGACTGAGGCGGCGCGAACAATAAGTTCTCTCCAACGCCGAAGTCCACCCAGACTTCTGTTCTGTCTTTCACGTCCTTAATCACAGTTGCAGGAGTTCCGAGACCACGTGACTTTATCTTTCATTACCGTCAGTCCTTTCGGGCCATATGTGATCTGTCCAGAAAGCTCCCAAAATGAAAAACGGAAGTCCCCAGGAGTCCAGCCCTGGAGTGCGCAGGGGGCGTTGACAAAGGAACACAACCTGCCAAGCGTCCCTCCAGATGGGGGGTGCTTTCTAGTCCGTTTTATTTGGGAAGCATCCTGGTCTAAGACTGTCACGGTCATGTACACTGTGGGTCCTGAGTACTCCGCAGGTGTCGGGTGTGGGGACGACCTTAGCCCCATCTTCTAGCCGGAGTTGCCCCGCCCGGAAGGATGCCCTGCTTGTGGGTCTCAGTAGGCAGTGGCTCTGCGGTTGAAAGTCAGACTGTGGCTCTGCTTCTCCAGCACCCCGGTCTCTCCCCTGGCTGGGGACCGGGTCACGAGACTGTTGGTCTGCCGCTCCTTCCTGATATCTGGCCTCATGTCGTCCCATCCACGCATGGGCTGAGCCTTCTCTCCATGGGGTGGTGCAGGTCCGGCAGCGAAGTGCTGGCTCCTGACCTTGGGCTTAGGGCCTGGCCACAGTTCCAAGTTCACAGTGACCAGGGGGGTGGAGAAGGTTTTCCCTGTCACTTGCTCCTGGCCCTTGGGTGTATCTGTCCCTGAGGGACTTTGCAGGGCAGAGTTGGGGGCCTCAGGAATTCTTGGGGACTGTCGTCTGCTACTGCCCTCCTCGGATTCTTTGCCTGTCTCCTAATGACACCGGGGGAGCTTTCACCTCTATTGGAGATGTGAGAAAACTGAGGTTTGAGACTTACTGAAGGTCCTTTAGGAGGGGAATGGAAAATAAAGAAGTAAACAGAACCAACTATTCTATTTCAGTGTTTGTCAGTGCTAGAGAGATCCTAAGACAGGCAGAGGCAGAGTTAGTGGTTTGGATTGTTATTTAGTTTAGGGGAAACTTAGAACACATGAAAGATCATCCTGGCTCACCGTTGATCGGATCCTGTGTGACCTCAGCTGGGACCCATCCAACTCTTAGCGAGGCGATTCGATCAGGAGTGTTTCTAACGAATGCGGTCCACCCACGGAACAAGCTTTCCTCACATCAGTGAACACTGTTCTCGCAATGTGCACGTATGTCCTTGTGAACTAAAAATTAAGTCTGTGCTTATGAGAGCCGAAAAATGAACCCACTCCTGTCATTTGACCAAAATGTAGTTGTAGGTAGGGTGTCTGGGGGAACGCAGAGCACAATCAAAGCAAGAGGTGGAAAAGCACTTCCTGGGTATGGAAGTGGCAGTGACAGAAGGGTTTCAAGAGGTGCTTTTACACACCTTGCACGTTTGCACACACTGTTACTGTTCCATTTGGTGCCTCTGTGCACCTTAGGAAAAGACATTCCTTTCTCCAGTTTTGGCCCAGGCCCAAGCCCGGTCGTGGGGCTTGGTGAGCCAAGAGGGGACTGTGTTTCAGGCACCCTTGAAGGAGGGAGTGGTGTCCACAGCTCTATGACAGCCTCTAGCTGCCTGGGGCAATAACTCAAGCAATACTCATAGTTCCCTACAATCCTAATGTGCATCCAAACAATTGCACTACTGCCTTCTTATTAATTTCCAAAACAATCTTGAACGATGAATGAAGCAAAGATGCTTATCCTCATCTTATAGCTGTGGGAGTAAGGTGCAAATTAAGTGGCTTCCCCAGAGCCACACTCATCCTAGGGGATGAGACAGAGGCTTCCTGACCCTTGGCTTCATTCTTTCTAATTCATCGAGCATGGGCCGGGCTGGAGATGTGCACCCGTTTGTCTCAGTCGTCAGGACTCCTTCCCCAGCCCCCGTGTGTGAAGGAGGGGCCTGCCTCGTTCATCTGTGTGTTCTGCAAACCCATCATAGTGTTTGACACACGCCAAGTGTGCAAAGCGTGTTTGCTACATAGATGGCAGAGATCATTGGCTGCTCCACCATGTCATTACAGACGTGTTCTGCTAATACGTTTGGCTGCAAACGATGACTGTGATGCTTCGCCACCTTTCTCTGCTGCCAAAATTGTAGGCGTGGCCAGCGTCTTACAGCCTCATTTGTTGAGCTGGAAAAGCCAGTTCGCAGCTGCAATGGTCAAAGCTCCTTCTAAATGGGAAAAAGGCAGGTAAAACCACATCTTATTAAACAGGCAGATGTGGGTCCCAAAGCTGTTCGGGAAGTAATGAATCTAAATGTTCTGCCACCTTGAGAAAAGGACTGTTATTGCAGACATGGAGCTCCAGAGGCAGGTGTCTGTGAACTGGGGCTGCGTTTATAGAAGATGTACGATCGCAGAGGTTTTCAGCTGCATTTCCTTCTACTTATTGCCTGATGGTGCCCCTACCATATCTGTCAGGTCCTCTTGCAAACAGAAAAATAACCTTGGTGGGCTCAGCAGAAGCCAGCTCAGCACCCCTCCCCCTAGCGTTGGCTGGGTTATTCATAATATCTCCTTGGAATCTTTGGCGTCTGCGAGAAGAGACTTGGCTTCCCTGAGTGTCCTCAGCCACGTGAGCTGAGCTGGCCTTTGCGTGATGCCGGCGAGATTATGGGTGAAGCGTCAGAATTCATTAGCCAAATGGAGGCAGTCGATCCTCCTGCAAGCAGAGGGCTAGCCTTTTGTGAAACACTGCCAGAGTAATGAAAATCTCCCCAAGTTTATTTTCCATAGGTCTAAAAATGTGGGGAGCCACTGAGCTCCTCATAATAATGTCATAATTGAACGATCTATAAATGACATTATGCAGAGGAACAGGGAGCAAACGCAGCTGAATGCTCTTCTATTGGAATCTTTTCTTTCTCACAATTAAATGTCATTATGAGGGATTCTCCTCCATTTTATACGTAATCAGGACTTGTAAAGTCTCAATATAAACACCGTTTTTATTTGATCAGAGTTCATTATGAGTAGCAAGTAGTGTATAGAAAAATGTCTGAAATTACATGCTGGACGAGAAGTCGGAATTTGCCAGGGGGGAAGGGGAGGCTGTGCTGCCGCCCCCCGGCCCAGCGTGCATACCTTTGCAATCCGGCACATTTCCTTACGTGTGGCCTTGCAAGGACTTACACAGCACTGGAATCAATTTCTTTTAAAAACACGTTTTTCAGAAACTTATTACGCACTTTAGAGATATATTATATACCTTCAGCTGCAAAAGAAGAAAAATTACAGGTGCAAAAGCAGCCCATTTTTCTAGCAGCCGAAAATGATGCTGTGTACTAGTCACAGGGGAACAGTAAAAATTATACTCTGACGGCAACAGGGCAGAGGCTCACAGAGGCACACCCGAGCGAGGGGCACGGCCAGGGAGTGCGCTAATAAATCAAGATAATTCTCTGCCTGCCTTGAACTTAGACCTGGCTACAATTCACTGGTACAGCCAGGGGAAAAAAAAGTCTGTTAGTGGAATTCAGCTTTACTGGGGGGACGTGATTAGTCACTGGGCAGATTGAGCCTCGATTGCATCTAAATGGTCCACTTTATGAACCATTTATCTTCTGCTCAGACCATTTTCATTACACCAAAAACTGATGCTGAGCCACCAGCTGTAAGATACAGCCTGGTGAAAATTAATAACCTTTTTTTTTCCCTTTCTGCAGGACTCCCGCATATGTGAGCGGGAGCATTTATCCCTGTTTTGTTGCGATTTGCATCCCAGCATCCCTGGCAGTCTTTCAATTTTCTCAAGTCTCTTAGCCTTTGCCCCCTGTTTCGCTTTTGCAACACAAACAATCCATCCTGTGCATTTAAAATTCTCTTAGCGCCCTGACATCACGATATAGCCTTAGAGCAGGGAGCAGTTTACACAGAAAGGGCTCTTATTAATTCCTCTGTCCTGCCTTCCTGCTAAAATATAGGGATCTTGAGATTACTGCTGGGTCCCTTAAAGACCATTTAGAGCTGTGCAATTTAAAAAAGGAGGCCTTTATTAATACCTGCTTAGGCTACTGACTGCAGGGAGGGCAGAGGAGGTCTGGCTGTGATGGAAGACAGTCCCTCAGTGAAGCAGTGTCACGTGACCGATAATTCAAGGCAGCCTATTGAGTCCTGCGTGGCCGCTGAGATATATGCTGATATGATTACAATAACATACAATGAAATTGTGGAGTATTAATGGTGCTTAACCACTGTCAGGCATTAAGCAGAATTAACATGAGTCTTTTTCTGGGCAGACATAGTTTTGATAGGGCTGATTAAGGATTTGGCTATCTAAGGGAACTCATTATGGTATTAATTAGGAGACAATGAGCCCAAACTGTGCTGTTTTGGCATGTTTCTGTGTGGGGCCACACATGTGGCACAGGGCTTGGAGCTCCTGCTTCTGCCCTGGAGTTCTTGGACACCATACAATTTTGTTTCCTTCAACAGATTTTGCAGTATCTTGTCTTCCTGTTTTCTCTTTTGGAGACTGCCAGAGCTAGTTTGATAGCTGGTTTTCCTGACTCCTAATAAAGGCTAGCCTGGCACTAGAGGTGCTAATAAGTTGAGAGAGAACTGTTTTACGTCCTTGGAGGGATTTTGTAATTTAAAAAGAAGTTCTTCAAGAGATCTGTTTTTTTTTTTTTTTTTTTTAATATGGTAACATTTAGGCAGTTGATGGAATGGCTGGCTCAGTTACGTTTTGTATTTGTGAGTAAATACTTTGGAAGTTTATTTGTTAATTTGTAACCCATGATGGAATAGTTGGGGGAGAATTTGCTACTTCTCAATTTTGAAATATCCTTTCCCACCAAGCCTGCATTCAATAAGTAAAGAAATCTGTGACTCTGGAGCTTTCATTTCCCCTGCCAGACAGGATGCTCAGCAAGGCAGTTTTAGGAAAGGCTTTTAGAGATGGACTGTGTGGTGGCTGGGACCTGAGGTCACAATGAGTCACTGACCACACGCACCGGATCACCCCACGCTCAGCACAGGAGTGGGGACCTCACAGCGGGCAGCCGGGACCGTGCTGTGGCTCCCTTGAGCTCTGTGGAGCTTCACGGTCCCAAGCTCTTCTCGGCAGGCAAATTCACCCTGGGCTGATCTGCACTGCTTCTGTGATGGTCAAAGCGAACCGACAGCTCTGTCCATTCTTCTTGCATAGACCTGGCTTCCACTGGCCATTGGGGTGTGGCAGCCTGTCCACCTGACTGCTGCTAAGTGTCCATGGGCCACACATGGGTGCGGAAGAGCATGGAGTTTGGGACGCTTGAAGGCATGGACCACATTTCTTGAGGAGAAATTTTTCTGATCTGAAACCATACCTAGAAGACTCCCAGTTCAAAAACTTTGGGCCAAAAGGGCCAGAGATCGCCTCCGTTAAACCTTAGAGGCCAAACAGCCTTTATCAAAAGCGTGTTGAGTATTAATGTCTCCAAGTGGAGGAAAGCGTGGGAGACTATGCGCACCTCAAGAAAATGCTCAGATGTCCCCCCGGTGTGTCTGGATCCTACTTTCAGTTCAGAAGTTGAAAGAGCCCAAGACAACTTCTCATGCTCTTCACACGGTCACCTGACTGAGGTCCTCTCCGGTGAGCGAATGCAAATGGCTGCACTTTACCAAATAAACGATTGCAGCTTTCCATTCCCAGATGTGCAGCAAGCACTGATGCTGACCTTGCTTTCCTGCGCTAGTCCTTTTCTTTAAATAAAGTTGATGAAACAAGAGGGGCTCTTCCACAGGATGTCTTCTCTTTGTATTAGAAAATAGGGCACTTGAGGAATTGCCTTCCAAGAGAAACTGTTATTAAGTTTTTGTATTTGTATTAAAATAGTGCATAGTCGTGATAGGAATTCCTAAGCCTACTTTGCAGCAACACTTGAGGTTTCAGAAAATTGTGCTTTTCCTGGTAAGGACTTTCTTTGCAGCCATGGCCAATAGCAGCTTTTGGCCCATGCCAGAAGTGGTCAGCTGCAGGTAATTTTGATAGCCAGGCCGTTTGTGAGTATGGGTGGAAAAGGAGATTAAGAAAGGACCACAGCAGATACACGACAAATGGTTGTCAGAGGATGTCAACTTATGGTTTTTTTTTTTTTTTACATTTGATGGTGAAAAAGCACTGTGCATTCAGCAACAACCAAACTGTACTTTACATTTTGGATTTGGGTCTTTTCCTGGGCTAACAACACATGGCCCCTGCTCCCTGGCCATGCATGGCAGCAGGAGCATCCCAGCTCCCAGTCAACCTGTGCGATCAGGTGGGAAACAACCGAGGCTCTACAGTGTGCTGTGTGCCGAGCTGAGCTGGTTGCTAGGCTAGGTGTGGTTACTGCATTTTCAACTTGCCAGACTTACTGTCCAGAGGGTTTATCGGGGGTATTATGTGTAAGCTGAGGAGCATCTGAATAAACATATTCAAAATAACACATTGCACAGCCTGCATGGCATGGATGACATAAATAACAGATGAAGAACGGAGGGTGGGAGATGAGGGAGGACCTCAGCCTCTTCCTTCCAGGAATTTGTGCAAAGTGCTCCATCTGTCCCTCGTCCAGCACAGTCCCAGGGCTGTCATCGGCCAGGGCTGGACTACCAGGGCCCCAGTGGGCAGTGACCAAGTACCCTGTTAGAAGCATGGCTGTGTCAACATTGAAGCTGCAAGAACGATTTCCTTGCTGGGAAGGTGTCAAGGGTCTCAAGAGGCATTTAGAGGGAGGACAGGTTTCTTTCACTTTTGGAAAGGTATGATTTTGCATCATCCGTTACCAGGGTTTGGTTGAGGACCCCCTAACAAACGATTACTCATGTAAGTCAGTTTGAGGACTGGATGGTCACTGTCATTCCTGAGAACTGTGAGTTCCTGGTGACTCTGGGAGATGCTGGAAGAGCTGCAAATCAAAGATGCCTGTGACAGGGACCAGCTCAGTAGCAAAGGCCACCTTGGTCAGTGATCAAGGAACTAAATTCTTGCTACATTTCGGTGTAGAGCAAAGGACTGAAGATAAGGGACAGTAGATGGAATCCTAGTCATGGTTCCCAAAGGATCCACCTTGGAGAGATCATCGGGCAGCACGCAGTGTGACGGACAGTCAGGTGTAGGGTGAGGACCGTCTTCCAGGGCTCCTTCGTGGGCTGGGGCAGATCTGCTAGGACAGCCACGGCTTGGGAGCTGGACACAGTCAACCTGACCAGACTAGAAGCAAAGCTCACAGACCATGTTTACCTGGCAGGGGATGGGAGACATGATCTGATTGAAAAGGTCAGGGGAATCATCAGGTCGTGAGTTAGGAAGCCCCTGGGAGGTGAGCATGGGGAGGCAGAGAGGTAAGAGAATGGCAGCAGCATTTTCTACCTCCGTCCCGCTGCCCGATTCTTACTTCTAGACCAAGTCAAACTTGTGTCTTTCAAAGATCGTGTCAGTACCTCGGCCTTCTCCATCCCTTCTCTTCTGCATGCTCTTCCTGCTCACAGCCTCCTCTTCATCCCTATCACTCCCATGGTCCTGGGGACTTTAGGAGTCAGGTCTTTGTCATCTACCCAAGCTTTCCCTTCAGTCTTCCTGTGTCCCTCCCTCCCAGAGCCATTTGGAACTGGCCGGACCCCTGACATCCTAATCCTTTCAGAGCCCCTCCCTTCTCCAGCTCCTCCCTTCCCTGAGATTCCGCTTGTCTCTCAACCCTCCCCTCATCTCCTCCTGTGGCTGCCCAGGCTTCATTTCCTGCCTCCCTCCACCTGGACTGCAGTTCCTCGCTTTGCCCTCCCCAGTGGCCGCCCTCCCCTTTCCAGCTCCCCACTGTATCCACACTGTCTTCAGCTGTTTCTCCTCTAGGCTCTACAGGTCCAGCTGCTTTTCCTGTTCTTCCACTTGAGCAGCAGAGAATTACTGCAGAAAGTGACCCTATCCACCCAGTTTGGGTGTCTCGGATCTGTGCTTTTCTCCTTTTTCTCAATGACCATCAGAAGTTGCTGCATGTTTGGGAAGTTCCCTTTGCTCATGCTTCACAGGGGAAGTTGAGGCTTTTGGCAAAATGGCCAACATGTCCTTGAAAAAGACCTTCATTTTCAGTTCACCTACCTCTGCCTTTATTATGGTTTAGATATAAATGTCCCCCCAAAATTCTCATGTGTTCAGAAGGTGATTGGATCACTCATCAGTGGATTCATCCATTGTTGAGTTTTTAGCTAATTGTGCTTTTTGGAGGTGGGGCCTGGTTGGAGACGGGTCACTGGGGACATGAACTGGAGAGGTACGTTCTTGTTCCCACATCCTCCTCTTTTACTTTGCTACCTGGGGTGAGCATGGTGTCCTCCACCGTGCTCCTCTACCATCTTGTTACTGGCTGGAGCCAGCTGTCCAGGGACTGAACCTATGGAAATCATGAGCCAAAGAAACCTCTCCTCCTTTAAATTGCAGGCATCAGGTAATTTGTCCCAGGGGTGGGAAAGTGATTAAGATAGGCCTTCTCATCCTTCTTGCCCTTTCTGTCTCCTCCTTATATTTAAAATTGTCTCCAGTGGTTCCTCAGTGGATCTAGTTGCTGGCTTTCCTCTCTCCAGTCTGTTGTCACCTGTCCTCATAACTGCTTCTTCCCTTCACTTCTGACTGTTGGCCACAGCCCTGCTCTGTCCCCTCTCATGTGACTCCTTGGTGTCTTCAGTGGTGCCCTCTCACCCGACTGTCCTCTCATGCTGGGATGAGCCTTTCACCACTCTCCTTGCTTTCTCCTCACTCTCTGCTGGTCTAACACCCAGAACCTCCTTTACTAGCAATGATGCCCAAATCCAAGTTGTAAAATGTAAAGTTTAACCTTCATTAAGATTAAGTACTAAGTTACCTTAGCAATTTCCAAACCTGCAATTGAAATCCCAGGAGGAACTCGGTACAATCTGGGTGATGGGCTCAGGGTGGTTGTGGGAGGAGACACTTGGGCCTCTGAGTTTCTGAGTGCTGTGTAAAGACTTGGGAGACGTTGAACTACCAGGTGCATGGTGCCCCTCAGATGTCTCCTGTGCACCTTAAACTGAACATGCCCCCCAAAGAACCCATTAGCTCTTTCCCCGGTGATGATATTCCGCTGTTTTCTTTTTAAATTCCACATCCCCTTGAATCTCCACTAAGAACACTGGTAGCTGTCTTACACTCTTCTAACTCACATCTGTCTGTGGATGCTAATTCCCAAACACTCATTATATTGCCCCATTTTCTCCATCTCTAACATCACCCATCAAGCACCTGCCTTCTTGTTGGGATTGTTAGAACAGACTACAGAAGGGATCCACCTTTCACTTTCCTTCTCCAATGTATCCTCCACGCTGCTGGAGCAAATCCCGTCCGATCCTGTGATTCCCCGATCATGCCTCTTAGCGGATCCCCACCGTTTACAGAATGGCATTGGCCTGGTTGCCATGGAGATCCATGATTTCACCCTGGTCAACTTCTCCAGTTGTATCTCCTGTCTCTCCAGCGCAGGGCGACACGGTCCTGCGAGGACAGTGGGTGTGGACAAGGGAAGTGACATTAAAGCCCAGCCCACGGGACCTGTTTTAACAGAGAAGCACAGCATGTATTTGCTTTCTGTGCTGCGTGCTTCTCCTTTAGGTTTATAGCTGAAGCCATTTTCCCCAGGAGACCACACCAGCATTTATTTCAAATCGATGTTGGAAATTAAATGGTGGCCCTCGAGGGGAGGGAGACGCCTTCGCAACCATCGCTGCTTCCTATTGGAAATCTCCCTTTCATGTTTCTGCTTAATACTCAATCCAGGGTTTGAAATTAATTAAAAGATATCCTTTCTCTAATCTTTAGATAATTAGCTTCAAAGATTTTCCTCAAAATGTTGTAATAACATTATCTTTTATGTGGAAATTCAGAACTGCTCCTATCTGGACAATAATAACTCGATAGTAGTTGGCAATTAAGGGGAAGGAACGGGTCCTCAGCCATCGGAGTGGCTGGGTTTCGGTCATGGAAAATGAGTATTTATTAGAATTTTGAGACTTTTGTTCAGGACTAAAGGATTCTTAAAATGGGAGTTGGAAAGTACTGTGTGAATTCTAGTTGCTCAAATTATGGAAGGAAAATCCTAATCTTAGGTAAGATGTAAATATCTTAAATTATAGAAACTACTGAATATCAAACCAAAGCTATTTGGTTGTCTCTCGACTGTCTTCAAGTAGCCAAATAAGGAAATGACTTTTGATTAGAACAAGAAAGACCCATGTAGGTGTGAAATCTGCATTTACCATGTCCTTTGCTTCGTGAAGCTGGTCCTCGCTATGTATTCTTTGAGGTTTCTCCCCTAGAGGCAGAATCTAATACCCTCCCCTCGGATCTGTGCTGGTCTGGTGACAAATTGAACACCCCAGAAGCTTTCGAGACTGTCCCAGGCTTCATCCTAAGGAACCTTGGGCCTTCCTCCAGGGTCTGCAGGTCAGTCACTTCTGGAGCCCTGGTTTCCAAGCCTTTGGTTGTCCTTTGGCTCAAACAAAATCCAAAGCCAATGTTAAGTGAAATAAATCAGACACACAAGCCTAAGTGTTGCATGGTTTCTCTTCCATGAGAAACCCAAAGTATAAATAAATTAAAGAGCAAAATGAAAGATAGATATGGTAATAGGAAACAGGGAGTGGGATCTTTTGCCAAGGGAAGGGGACCCAGAGATGAAGGAAGGGGGAAAAAGGAGGGTGGGGAAGGGGGCATAAAAAGAATTAAGATGTGTTCTTTACAGGTACCAACTCTCCACAGTGAATGTAAGCATTATGTGCTGCAATCTTGTACTCATAGAAATAAAAATAAAAAATCCAAAGCTAAAAACTGCACATACAGCCAAGGAAATGTAGGCACTTGGTTCATAGACACCAGCAATTTTATTTTAGAGGCAGACAGTATTCCTAAAACCTGACCATCACACGTCCTCTTAACATTTGCTCTGTGGAAAAAGGTCTACCATGTTTTGTTTCAGAAATCAGTTCTACAACCCCCAAACCAGAAGGGCTGAAAGGCTTCAACTCTTACACACACACACACGCACACGCACACACACACACACACACACACACACACACACACACACACACACTCAGTCTTCCAGTCTCTTTGATGGTTAGGTGTCTAATCACCACGGATTCATCAACGTCTGTTTACAAGCAGTTGTAAACCAAGCACCAAGCTGGATCCAAAAGGAGATGACAATTAGAGAACTCATAACCTAATAGAGGAGAGAGAATAAAGTTACAGTGCACAGCAGTAAATGCTAAAATCAGACGGGAAGATGGTAAAATGGTAAATTCAGATAAAAATGCTAAGGCAACTGGTTTTGAACAACAACTCTAGGTTGGCAAATTGTGCAGTCTTTAAAGTGACATTTACTTGTAAGGATTTGATAAATGACAAGGATGGCATTCCAAGTCAAGGGGCAAAGGAAGATTGATAGAAGGTGCCAAAGGGTTGGAGGTGCCGCTCAGTGGTAGAGCACTCGGCCAGCAGGTGCCAGGCCCTGGTTCAATCCTCAGCAATGCGTGCGCACGCACACACACACACACACACACACACAAAGATGTGGAGACAATTTGATTTCTTTTGGGGAAAATATTGCATTGGAATATCAAGTCACATTTTATCAACAAATTCTGGAGGAAAAAGAATCCACAGCAGTTAGAAATATTCATAATGATCATCTATGTGATGTTTAAACATAGGAAAGTGATCACTCAGAAAAATATTCATAAATTAACTACATAAGGATTGAAAATTGCGTGGCAAAATTATAGGCTGACAAAAACATACACTGGAAAAATTATAGGAACATAAGAGGCAAAAGTTTAGTACCTCTGACCTATGAAGAATTTATTTGAATCAATAAAAAAATGAAGACTTCAACAGATAATTGACAAAGGAACTGAAAAAATAAGTCTCAAAAGAGGTATATAAATGTTTAATACCAGGTAAAGAAATGTTTAGTTTCACTGGCACTTGTGAGATTATAGGTTAAACCATATATTGTAAGCAAGGATCAAAGAATTTTTTAGATAAATTTATTTTTAATATAGTAAAACACAACATGAAATTTACTACCTTAACTATCTTAAGGCGCACACTTCAGTGGTGTAGTACATGAAGTACTTTATCATGTAACAGGTCTCCAGGACTTTCTCACTTTGCAAAACTGAAAATCAATACCCATTCGTGGACAGCGCCCTGCCCTCCTTTCTCTGGGTCTTTGGCAACCACCTTTGCACTCTCTGTGTCTATGAACTTGGCTACTTCAGATACCTCACTTAAGTGGAATAAGACAGCATTTGTCTTTTGTTGATTGGCTTAGTTTTCTTAGCACCGTGTCATCCATGTTGTAGCTCCAGAGGGGATTTTCTTCCTGGAGAAACCTAAGTAATAGTCCATGGCATGTGTCCGTCCATTCATCACTGGACACCTGGGTCCCACCTCCAGGCTACCGAGTCCTGCTGCTGAGCACACAGCCACCAAGTATGTCTTCAAGGGCCTGCTTCAGTCCTTTTGGACACTTACCTAGAAGTGTGTTATGGTTTGGGTCTATATGTCCCCCCAAAGCCTCATGTACTTTTAGATGGGGTTTTTTTGGAGTTAGCTGAATCTAGAATTTGTGATTCATTCATGGCTCAATGCTGGGGAAAAGGGTGCTGGGATTAAGGGTGGGTAATTACTGGATGAGTCCACTGTCTGGATTGGCACCACCCTAATCCCAGCAATCTGGAGAAGATAAAGGGGGAAGAAAGAGGCTTGTTTCTATCTCTCTCTTGTTGCTTTGGCTGTCTTCTGCCTGCCACGAATTGCTGTCCTCTGTGAAGCCACCCTGACTTGGAACCAGCAAATTATGGACTGAAACCTTTACAAAGTGTGAGATAAATAAAACTTTTCCCCTTTAACTTTGGGTGTTGGGGTATTTTGTCTCAGCAAGGAGAGAAAAGTAACTAAGACAAAGTGGGATTGTTGGATCATATGGAAATTCCTTTTTAATTTTTTGAGGAAAAGATTATTTTGTGAACTTTTGTTCTGCCATGATTCCTCTTGGTGGAAGTATCAACAGGCATCCCCTTTCTGGAAGACAAACTGGGTGCAGGCATAAAAAGCCTCAAAAATACCCAGGGCCTGCTCTTTGTCCTCCTTGATAAATTAGTCACAAGGAGAAAATCAGATATGTGGCTGAGGACTGTGCACCACGATGTTCTTCAAAATGCAAAAATATAAAATACCTAGGAACAACCTGAACAACTGAACACAGTGTAGTTATTTTCATGATGAGATATTATATTTTGTTAGTTTCAATGTTATAGCAAGTGACTTTGATACAGTATTTAACAAAAAAAATCAATAAATGTAATAGTTCCTATAATGTAATCTAAATATTTACAGAAAAATATGCTAAAACATTAACTTTTCAAAACTACTTGGTGAATGTATTAGTGATTTTTATTTATTTCTTCATATGTTAATATGTGATGCACTTTTCAAAAATTTCCAAAGTGGTTCTATTACTCTGTTCATCAGACAAATACAAACTAAAAACATAATTTTCCCAAGATAATTCTTTATGGGTGGTGAAAATGCTTAACCACTTATTTACCAATGACTTACTCACTTTTACTGTATCAACCATTGCTCCAAGTGGTTACAGTGTGTCAGCAACCAAAGCCAAGCCCCCTCTGGTGTATGACTTACATTTGGGCAGAGAGAGACAGAAATTATCAATAAATGTATTACATGAGTGAATTATACAGTGTGTTAAGATGAGTGCTGTGGTGAAAGCAACAGCAAACTAGGCTGAGAAGGATCAGAAGGAAACGAGTCAGCGTTGTGGGCTGTGTGGGGTGCAGGGGACAAGGACAGGCTTAGGTGTTAAATCTGGGGGCTGCCAGTGGCTCATGGGGAAAGAGACATAGGAGGAAGATGACAGGCGTGGGCACCTGGGGGCAGTCGCTCCATTCAGAGCTACCCTAGGGCAGGAATACCTTGGGCAGGAGGAGGGGGCCCAGGATCTGGTGCGGGATGAGTGATAGAGAGGCTGGTGGCCATTAGCAGAGTGATTGTCCTAGGGCGCCAGGATGGGAGGGAAACATCAGGAAGCTTTGGCAGCCACTGTAAGTTCAGATGGCCTCCAGCTCACTACGCTCTGGCATAGAAGTTTTTGACTGTACGGCAGTGTGAGAGTGCACCCCATATAATTCTGTTTTTTCACTTTTGGGCCAATATTCAGTAGATCAGTTGAGTTAGTAAACACCTTCTCATAAAGCAGGGTTCTTGTGGATCATTTTGCACAAGGGGAGTTGATGCAAGTGCTTT
Organism: Erethizon dorsatum; assembly: GCA_028451465.1. Classification (NCBI taxonomy): domain Eukaryota; kingdom Metazoa; phylum Chordata; class Mammalia; order Rodentia; family Erethizontidae; genus Erethizon; species Erethizon dorsatum. The sequence continues at coordinate 3,273,631 of CM051824.1, forward strand.
GGTCACAGTTAGTGTAGGTGAGGCAAAGTGAGCGCGATCGGCAGGCTGAGTCGCTGGCCGCGGTGGTGACTTACTGCGCACGTCCCTCGCCATGCAACCCCATCGTACGTCAGGGAGCATCGTGCGTTGGTGTTTGTGTGGAGTGGGAAGAGAAGCCACGAGAGACAGGGCTTCAGCAGGTGGCTGGCGTCCATCTGGAAAGGTTCCCTGAGACAGCCGTGACCCTGGGAGGCCAGTACTGCGGTCCAGGTGAGAGCGAGGTGGTGCTGACTAATGCGGCAGCCGAGGCAGGGATAAGAAGCCAGTTCTGGGGGCACTGTGATGGCTAGGCGGGCAGGATTCTGGGTGGGTTGGTGCAGGTATGAGCACCAGGGAAGAGTCAGGGAGACTAAGAGCCGGGCAACCGGAAGCTTGGAATTGACACAAGCCATGACCGGGACGCTGCAGGTGGCACATACTGCTAAGAAAGGTGAAGAGCTGGCGTTGGAGATGTCCATGTTGAGGCACCCAGGGGGTAGAGGTGAGGGAGCAGAGGGGACCAGAAAGAGCCCCGGGGAGCCACTGTCCCAGGAGAAGCAGGTGGTGAAGCATGGGGAAGCAGGTGGGCAGCTGTGCTCCCTGCTGTCCGACAAGCCCAGAACAGTGACTCGGTGATCGGAACTAACCGTGGCGAGGAGCTGCGGGTGGGAATCTGCATATTCTCCTGTCTGATTGCTTCATGTTTCCGGGAAGCAGGAAGCAAGGTTGTGGCTGAGAGTGAGGAGGAGGCAGGGAGGACCAGCCACAGAGACAGGCATGCCCCACTGAGCACGGGTAGGAAAGGCACAGGCACCTTTTAGACATGGAGGTGACACTTCTCAGTGGTTGTTGTGGGGCCAATCGCCGTGTTCGTATCAGGCAGCTGGAGAGAGGCACCAGTGCCATGGATGACCCTGAAGTTGGAAGGTAGATACAGTGGGAAGTCGGAACCGTAGTGTCTGTATTAGGGATGTACCATCATCTTGTGTTATCCAAGCTCGCTAGAATAGGAGCGATAAGATTCATGTCTTCATTACTGAGAAATGGAATCCTGTGCAGGCCACCAAATAGCTGCTTTATCACAGATTTGACACAGAAAGATTAATGAGATCAACTGTTCCATATAAGCAAAGCCACAATTTTCTCATACTTAATAAAAATGATAAGATTTTTATAGCACATTAGTTTAAACCAAATTTGCTAATCAGATGTGATAGGAGAGGGCTGTGTAAAAGATTAATATACTGGGCTGGAGCCACTCCTGCAATCGAAGTCTCTAGGATTGTCATGTCAGAGTGGGGACTTGTGTGCTCTTCCTGCAGTTTTATGACGGAACCAGTGCCATCGCGGCATGCGAGCAGGCCAGGTTGTACCAGGAACTTTAGCACGAGCCATTCTCTCTAGCTTCTTTTCAATACCTGGCAGGTGTTTTGTTTCCCTAGTTGAAGAGAAAGTCACTGCTCAGGAGACCGTGATTTTGCATTTTATCCAGAGCAAAGCTAATGCCCACGTTGGCAGGATGTGCTGAAGGATCCAGCCACAGTCCCTGCTCGGGAAGGGGCTCAGCCACGGTTGCACGCCCTTGCTCTTCCACCTCAGGCTGTCACAACCAAACTGGGACACAGGGCACTTGGGGAGTCGGGGTTATCATGCAATCTGCGTCTCTAAAATACTGTTTAAGAATAAAGCTTGTTTATCCCAGTAGAGGTGTAAATGATATTTGGGGAATTTGATAAAATTCATCGCTGTGTGACCTCTGTTGTCCTTGGGCTCAGCCTAAACTCCCTGGGGCAGCCTGTGAGGAAACGCACCTGTTGGGTGTGGCTCACCCTCCCAGCTCCTGTCTGGTCACCATCACCCACTCTCACCTCTGCCCAGCTTCCTCTAAGGGTCAGGTAGCTTCCTAACTCCCTGTCTTTGCAGCGCCGCCAGGACGGGAGCCTCCTCTAACCCCTTGTACCTCCTCTTCCTCTGATCCTGGCTGGCCTCGCCCTTTCCATTGCTGTTGGCAGAAGCCCCCTCCCCAGGGTCTCCACCCACTGCCCTGTCAGGGCTCTCCCTGCACTGTGTAATAATCGCATGCTTTTGTGTTGTTTTCTCTTTCTGGGTCATGAGCAATGAAATCAGGGATGATGTCTCTGGTCCCCCGCTTTCTGCTGCTGTAGCAAAACACCTGAGACAACCAACTAATAAAGAGATGGTAGATTTAGGCTCATGGTCCTGGAGGTCCCATGGCATGGTTGGGTGGACTGGTTGCTTTTAGGGCTTTGCTGGGGGAGCAGAACAGCAATGACAGGAACTGAGCCAAGTCTCACTCCATGGCCAAGGCAAGGAAAGGGGGAAAGGAAGGGTTGGGGTCCCACAGTCCCTTCAAGGACACCCGCTGTGAACTAAGGACCTGCCCCTGCGCCTTGTCTCCTAGAGGCGCCATGACCTCCCCAGCCTTGGACACAGGGGCCTCTGAAGGGCAATCCAGACCCAACTCCAGCAGGGTCTTCCATTCCTGATGCCCTCTCCAGGTCCTCACACAATGAACGTGCGACAAAGAAATGTGGGTGAGTGGGAGGGCTTGCAGGACAGAACAGAACGGTGTTAATGGAGAATCCCTGTGTTTGGTAAGGAGTCAACCTTGATTTACACGTATTAACTTAGGACGGTTTATCTCTCGTGCAGTGAGAAGGGTGAAGGTCTTGTCTATTTACATCCGTCCCCCACCCATGTACGCATTTAGTCATGTGTCGCATGATGACAGAGATGGGTTCTGAGAACTTCATCCTCAGCGAGCGACTTGACCATTGTGCCAGCCTCACCAGGCTCATGGTGCCAGCCAGGTGATCCAGCTGGGCCACTCGCAGGGTATCTGATGCTGTGGTGAGACCGCAGCATGCCAGGCTGCAGCCCGCATGGTGCAGCTTTCTGTTTTGGAGTGGCCTTTTGTGTTAGTGGGGGACTGATCTCCACAGAGTGATAAATGTACAGCAGAGTGTGTGCCTGGCCCGGGAACAGAGTCACTCATGATCATCCTGCAGTATAATGTACTGTACACAACTGTGCTACCCTCCACACTGCGGTGTGCAGCGGGCCTGTTTGGACCAGCATTGCACGAACAGTGGTTGATGCGTTTCATGGTGACCTTACGATAGCTACGATGTCACTGGGTGACAGGGACTTCTCACCTCCATTATAATCTAGAGGACACTGTCGTATATGCGGAATGTTGGTGACCAGCTCGACATTACCAGGCTCATGACTGTATTGTAGGTGAATCTGATAGTTATTTTGGATTTTTTGCTGGGTGCAGATAAGGAAAACTTCAAAACTGTTAGAGAAATGATTTCTCAGGTAACCCTTCCTGTTCTTTCCTCTTCTTCTCTTACAAAGGTCATTATAATTAACATCTTTGTTAATGGGCCATGCTGTAGAAGGCACTGACAGAAGTTACTGTAATTAAATAGCAAGGTGCTTTCGCTTCATCTTATCTTCTTTTAACTGTGATAAAAACAAAGTGGTTTTGCCCACATTCAGTCTGAAGCGGCTTCCATGGAACTGGCTTGGCTTGGAACTTCTGTCAAATACCCAGGACAAGGGTTTCACCCCCGTGTACCTGTGTACCAATGAATCATAGAGTATTTCCAGCCTTCTGGGCAAGTGGAAGTCTGCAGAGTGGACACAAGACTTTGTGTGGCGTCTAATGCGTGCATCAGAATCTGTGCACCAGTTGTTACTTGGCCAGCTATTCCGGAGAGGGGGGCTGAGGGTTGCACGTAATAGAACATGTGCCAATAAAGGCCAGGCACTCCTAGGAACAGCTGGAAAGATTCTAAAAAGGTGATTTGTATTGCATGTTAGATCAATTTCCCATGAGTATGCAAATCAGAAATTATAATGGAAATCAAGTTGAAAATATATTTGTCTGTCTGCATCTTATTGTACATGCGATTCCCTTATTGTTGTGACATACTTAGCTGCATGGCGTAGAAGAATGATTGTCTCACTTTTGTTTCCGGAATAGAATTTTTTTCTTCCTGAGCTGCTCACGAAGCTTTTAAACATGTAGCTGTGAAAAAGGTATTGTGTACTTAAACAAATCTCTCTTCTAGTTTCTCCTGAAGTGGGAATGAAAGCTGAATCCAAAGACATCAACAACTGTGATTTAAATGTTTCTTCTTCCCCACGCAAGCATTTTCTCCCATCAGTTTAAGATTCCAGCACGAGTGAACCTGGGCAGTTTGGCTACCATGATTTGTGGTGTTCTTCGGGTCAGCCAATGTTTGAATGCTTGGGGTGTTACTAATCTCTGGGATTAGGATTTGCTGCAGAGATAAGAGCTCGCTCCTGTTGGACAGACTGGAATTTAGTAGCACAACTTTCGAGCTGGCCACCCCTATCTCTGTGCCCACCCTCAACTCCCGGTAGTGCTCAGAGGTCCCACAACACCACCTGTCCGGAGCACCACTGTGCATCCTGCTAGTGTTCGAAAGGAGTCAAGATTCTGAAATCATATTCCTGTTCACTTACACTTTCTGCACTACACTTGGGTGACTTGGTGGAAGAAGACATCCCATTTTGTTAAATAAAAGTTACACTTTCAAAAGTATGCAAGTTGGGAGGAGAATTTTGCCCGCCTGCCTCAAGTTCTGGTGTTCACATGTACTTATCCTTCACATCATCTCAAGCACCTCTCACTGTCTCCCCTGTGCATGGGTGACATTATTTCTACTTTAACATTGAAGAAATAGGCTTGAAGAAGACAAATGACTTGCTTGAGATCCCAGTCATTAAATATCAAAATTCTGGATTCAAACTTGGGACTCTGGTACCAGATCAACAATTTTTCTTTCCTGAATGTGTATCATGTGCCACACAAATAAAAGCATGTGTGCGATCCCACAGTCACATACTCCATGGTTAAGGTGGCTGATCAAAACTTCAAGACTCCTTCAGAAGCCACACCCTGTACTCTTCCTGCCCTGGTACAGTCCCCTCGCCTCTAGAACTGGGTTGCCCTTTGCCAGTAATGGCCAGAGATGGAGGTGACTCTGTGACTTTCCCAGGCAGTGTGACTGCACTGATGTTGCCTTAATGTGAGGACCTCACATGTAAAGAGAACTGATAGGGTCCAGCTGTTCCTACCATCCCATCCCAGGTGTCAAAATGAGCATGAAGACATCCCTAGAAAATTCCGGCCCTTGCCCTCATGTGACAGCAGCCACTGACAGACCACGATCAACCCCAGCCTGGCAGAACCAAGGCCCACATGTTACGGTTTCTATCTATATGTCCCCCAAGAACCTCATATTCCCATAGAGGGGGCTTTTGGAAGGTGGCTGGACCATGGGGGCTTATAGCTAACTTGCTGTTAGGAGGTGATGCCTGGTTGGGAGAGGCGGGTCACAGACAGCATGACCAGGAAGGGTTTATGTCCCTTGTTGGATCCTTCCTTTTCACTCTGCTTCCTGGCCACCATGACGTGAGCCGCTCTCCTCCACCAGGCCCCTCCACCATGCCAACTCTGCCCTGCAGCCAGCTGACCATGGGCTGTGGTCCTGAGGCAAAATAAACCTCCCGTCCTTTAAATTGCAGGTATTGGGTATTATGTCAGTGACAAAAATGTGACTAAGACAGGGGTAACTGTAGATTATTGTTTGCAATCTCTTGCAAGCTCACAAGTTAGTCATATGTTTGTGCATGCTGGTAATACCAAGGAGATAATATGTCTTGCTATGGGCAAAGAATAGTCAGGCTCACTGCCCACTGTAAGATCCATACTCCTTAAGGCAGTGTTTGCTATAGTTTGGATCCTAAATGTTGTTCAAAGGCCCATAGAGTAAGGGGTTGGTCTCTAGAGAGCTGCAATTGAGGGTTACAGGACTTTAAGAGGGGGCCTCTCTTGGGAGATCTTCAGAGCCCTGGGTGCGAGCTACTAAAGGGGTTCATGGATCCCTGGCCCTTTTGTATTCCTGTCAGGCAAACAGATGTGTGAACTGCAAGTAGGGTAACATCCCAGGCTCTCCTGATCTTGAGAAGCAGTTGAGCTCATTTGTGAAACTAGTTATATACAAGGTCAATGGCTTTTAGGACTTAGCCTCAGAACTCATCTGGCTCAAAGCAAGCTCACCCAGATCTTGACAGGAAGTGCATGGCAGCTTGGCTGTTGGGTAAAATGTGCCTGATACACACGAGCACCACCTTGGAGGACTCTGCCCAACCTAGGCCCAGTGCCCAGTGAAGATCTGCACCCACCTCAGCCTTCTGGCTGGTTGACTGACCCACTGGGCTTAGAGAAAGGTAGAAAAGACAGCAGAAAACAAGAGAAGGAAATTGATTTTTAGTGAAGAATTTCACCTCTGGAGTAATTTATACCCCTGAGTGAATTTGTCTTCAAATGTGGATCAAATGTCCAAGTCCCACTAGTATTTTAAAAATTATGCATTTAACTTTGAGGTAGTTGCAGAGTAACAAGTAGTTGTCAAAACCAATACAGATTATGTGTACGCTACCTAGGGTTCCCCTTCAGTCACGTTTTGCAAAATTGTGGTACATTGTCACATCTGGGATATGGACACCAATACATGAAGGTGTGGAGTGTTTCTGATGGTGCAACAGCAAGCAGAAACACCAAAACGACACCTAGGATTTGGAGGCAGATTTATTTACATCGAGGGGCACTGATCAGGATCATTCCCAGAATATCAGGCCCTGATCTCTGGTGGTCTAGGGCTTGTATGAGATAAGCAAGCAGGAAGTACAGAGGCAGAATGGCTTATTAATTGGGGACTGGTTTATACAATGTGAATCATACTGACCAGCTCTGCATCACAGTGACCAGCCATTTCTAAGAGACAGAAGCAACCAGAACCGGAATAGGAACTATTACCTGGGTGACTAACAAACTGAAGTATACTAGCTGGGGGGCCATTTTCTGTTACATTCCCCCCTCTTATAGTTTCCCCAGCAAATCTTTGCTGGGCATATTACATGTGATCTTCTGACACAAGGCCCAACTAAAAGTAGTAACATTACTCTGGCAAGGCAGTGCGGGAGTTAATCTGATCTAGGAGAGTGTCCAATGTGCCTTGGATGCTCATCAAATCTTGGTCAAGTGTTTAATTGATTGTTCTGTTTTCTTGGGTCAACCGTCCATAGAGTTTAAGGCAAAAAATCCCCACAGCTAGCAGGGGGCAGGGAAGCAAGGACTGGGGTAAGCAGCCTGAAAAGACACAAAAATCAAAGAGAATAGGTATGGAGCTATCCTGTGAATGATGTACTTGGGCTTCAGCCATGCATGGACTGGTCAGTGTCCAGAGTGACCAGAGGAGGGCTTAGAGTGTGTTGTCTCTTTAAAGTGAGCTTCGCAGGAACTGTCCATGTAAATTTTCCAGCCGATCTAAGGCTGGATTTCTGAAACTTGTAGAGGTAGTTAATATGTACCTGGGTTATATGTGTGTGCAGGAATCTCTATAGATACAGTTGGTCTTTTAACCAATTACAAGGCGTTTCTGTAGGATTATGTTTTATTATTTTGTAAGCTATCTCTATATCTTTAAATGGGGAGAGTCCACTATAATGCATGAGGTCAGGTCCAGTGACACAGATGCTGAAGCCTGAGCTGGCTGCAGGGGTACAGGTGCCAGCACTGTGGCTTGAGCTTGCAGAGCAAACAGTGGGGGCAGGTCTGGCTCTGATCTTCTGGTAATACCGGGTAAAGTTTTTCTGGTTCAGTCAATTGGATCCCCAGAGGGGGCTTAGGCCTCTGGACTGGTTTATTTTGCATCGCTGGTGGCAGGGTTCCAAACAGCAGCAGGAAGCAGTTTGCTGTGCAGATCATCCCTGCAAGAGAATTTTGGCCAAAATAGTTTTGTCCAAGGTGACCACAGCATATCTAGCCTGTTGGAATTCATTCCTAACAGTTATTTCCATCCGTAAACAGGTTGTACTCAGCATCTGTCAGGGGCTCCATTTTTTAGAACAGTTCATCTCTGTACAGCATGTGGCACCTGGACAGTTAGGTCTTGGTCTAAGGTGAGCTTGTCAGCTTTCTTGACCAGAAGGACAGTGGCTGTTAGAGCTCAGAGGCAAAGGGGGAAAGCAGCCCTTAGAGGCCAGTGGGAGCTCCCAGGGAGCTGAGTAAGTGTCATTGTTTTTGTGAACTCAAGGATCCTGATTTTATAGGAGTTTCTTCCAGATACTGTAGCAGAGCTTTTGTGCCTTTCCAGCAGGTGGCTTGGAAATGCCATTAATCAGAAGTGCTTTTTAAAGAGGGAGCAAGTTTTTGTTATGTCACCTTTCCAAGTATGTCTTCAGAGCCTCCCCAAAAATACTAGGAGAGTTTTTAACCCCTTGTGGCAATTGAGTCCAAGTGAGCTGGCCTTTTGTCTCAGGATCTTCCCAGTTGAAGGGGCTTATGGGAGAAACTCGTAAGCAGAGGAAGGCATATTTTAAATCTAGACATGTAAACCAGGTGGCATCTAGGGGTAGGCAGCTGAACCGTGGCTGGCGCATGGTTGGTGGTTAGGCCTGGAGGCGAATCTTGGCTCATACCTCTGGGAGGAGAATTTTCAGAATTTCAGGATTGTGGTTATCTGTCTCAGGCTGATGCAGATGTCATTTTCCTCTCAGGGAACAGTCAAAGTTGAATGAGAGGGAGGCTGACTGGCTTGGTGGGAAGGAGATGTCCTCCCAGGCTGTAAGTTTGTGCTTGGCAGAAGGGGTGAGAGGCAAGAGTCCCAGTTGCCCCACTGATGGTAACTTTTTGACAGAGGGAACTTTTGAAGGCAGAGAGTTCTGTTCCATTGTCTACCAGGAAAGTCACAGGTCTGCCCCTGACTTTTGCAATGATGTGGGCTCTCAGGGCCCAATTTGATAGAGCGCGGTCTGTTCTATCTGTTCAGGCCTGACAGGGCACAACTCATTTGTCAGGGCTGACAATCCAATTTTTCCTCAGTCAAAATGTGGAACTCAGAAGGAATTATTGATAGTCATCTCCAGTGGGTGTCAGATGATGTCATCTGACCAGGACAGGCACATATGGGGGAGGTGCTATGTGGCTGAGTGCAGGCAACGGCTAGCTGGAACCAGTTCAATTGGATGGAAGTAGAAGAGTTAGGAGCGGGGAGTGAAGCTATAGGTGTTGGCAGCAACTGTGGTGGCCGATGAGGGGGCTAAGGCAGCATTCTCAGGAAGAATGGGACTTTTTTTCCTTTTTTTTTCTTTGAGATGCAGGGAGTGGTTTGGTTTCATTTTTAACTCCATAAAAGCCCTTTTTCCTGCAGTCAGGGACTGTGGGTTTTGACTAATTAATTCCCATTTCTGGCTCCCTAAATGTGTGTTGTGTACCCTTGCACGATGGTGCAACAGACAAAGGGTGGGTGCCCTTCAGAGAGAGCCCATTCAGATGCCCGCCTGGCTGCAACCCTCACGGGGACTTAGGTGTGACTTAGCTAAGGAGGATGCAAGGCCTCTGTTATGCTGTCTGTCAATCAACACAGAATCATAGGTGAGGGCCCAATCAGCTACCACGACCAGGGCTTCCCAGTCTTGGTGCACAGATGGAGCAGCCTATTGCTTATGCTGTCCATTCTACTCACTCACACATTCATTCATTCAAGAGGCACTCAGAGGTTAAACATTCCAACCCCCTTCCCTTGAGGGTGGCCTTAACTAACAAGAGTTGACCAAGGTCTTCTGCTCAAACTGAGCAAGACTGACAGACTGACTAACTGGCGTGCCCCGTGGCTCTTACTGGAATCAGGCAGGCAGGCAGAGAGACAGACAGACAGACAGACAGACAGACAGATTGCATCCTCCTCCCTTTGGGGTCTGATGTAAGCTGCTGGAGTGGGGAACCAGGGATCTTCCTCCAAACCTCTGAGGGGACTCAAGAAATCTTGAGGGCTCACCTTCCCGTCAGGACCTGGAGAGGTCCTTGCTCTGTCCACGAGGGCCACGACTGATGACCAAAGAGGTCAACACAGTCGGTCTTCCCGACCAATGCACCAGATGCAACAGCAAGCAGAAACACCGAAACAGCACCCAGGATTTGGAGGCAGATTTATTTACGTTGATGGGCACTGATCAGGATCTTTCCCAGAATATCAGGCCCTGATTTCTGGTGGTCTAGGGTTTATATGGGATAAGCAAGCAGGAAGTAGAGAGGCAGAATGGCTTATTAATTGGGGACTGGTTTATACAATGTACATCACAGTGACCAGCTCTGCATCACAGTGGCCAGCTGTTTCTAAGAAACAAAAGTAACAGGAACTATAACCAGAACTATTACCTGGGCAACTAACAAACCAAAGTAAACTGGCCGGCGTGGGAGGACATTTTCTGCTACAACACAGCAAGAATCCCTCAGCCTGCACTCAGCGGCATCCGCTCGCCTTTCCCTCTCACTCACTCCTTAACCACTGGCCACCACTAATTGCTTTTCTATTTCTACATTTACTGTCATTTAAAGAAGAATGCTTTCTAAAGGAAGGATGTTCCATGTAATCTTTTCAGATTGGCTGTTTGTGACTCAGTCTAATTCTCTGGAGTTTACTTCATTGCCTCATCACAATAGTCCCCCTTTACCTCAAGTTCATTTTCTCCAGTTTTTATTACTTATACCAACTAATATCTGAAAATATTAAGTGGAAAATTCCAGAAATAAACAACATCTTTTGAGACAGATACCACATTCGCATAACTTTTATTATAGTGTATTGTTATAACTGTTCTATTACTGTTTATTGTTAATCTCTTACTATAATTAATTTATAAATTTAACTTTACTATAAGTATGTATGTATAAGAAAAAATAGTACATACAGGATCTGGTACTATCTATGGTTTCAGACAACCATAGGGGTTTAGGAATTATCCCCCATGTATGAATGAAAACTATTGTAAAATAGTGCATTACTTTTAATTGCTAAATAGTATTCCCTATTATGGATGTACTAGGGTGTGTTCAGCCATTCAGTCACTGGAGAAAATTTAAGAGTGTTTTAGTTTTTGGCTATTATGAGTAAAGTTGCCATTAACATTTTTGTACAAGTTTTTACACATACATAAGTCTTAAGGCCCCTGGTATAAGTGCAGGGTATTATGGTGGTTGCATGTTTGGTTGTTAAAGAAATAGGTTTCTACTAAAAAATGTCTACTGTTATTGTAACTATTTTTCTCCTATTGTTGAAGTGTCATTTTTAACCCCTCTGGCTGTTTTAAATTTTTCTTTGTCTTCAGTTTTCAGATATTTAATTATGATTTGCCTTATTATGGATTTCTTTTGATTTATCTTGCTTTAAATTTACTTAGTATCTTAAGATTGTAGGTTCAGAGATTTTGACAAATATGTGAAGTTTTCTTTGATAATTTTAAGGATTTTTTGCCCCATCCTCTTTTGCTTTTCCTTCTAAAACTCTGATGACACCAATGGTAGATTTTAATACTTCCACAGTGTCCTGACATTCTGTTTTTTTTAGTTCTGTTTTATCTCTGTTTTTCAGGCTACATAATTTCTAACATCGTATCCTCTAATTCCCTAGTTCTTTCGTCTGCTCCTTCCATTCTGCTGTTGAGCTCATTTACTAGGCTTGTATTTTAGTTAATGTGTTTTCTAGTTCTAAAATTTCCCTTTGATTAGTTGTATCTTCTCTTTCCTTGTTGAGAGGGTTTTCTTTTTAACCTGTTTTTAAGTGTGTTCAACCTTGCCCTTCAAAGCATTTCTACATGAATTACCTAAAATAATTGTCGGATAATTTTCACATCTCTGCCATCTTGTTGTTACCACTTATGAGGCCCTTTAATTCACTTGAGATCTTTCTGCTTCTTTTTTCATGTCATGGTCTTACATACATCTTCTGCTTTAACTAGGGTCATGTCATACTACTCCAGCACAGGAAAGTTGGGGTGTATGAAGCCTTCTTGCTTCCATTGGGAGGGAGAAATGCAGATCCCCTAATTGGGCTCCATTGGTCCCCAAGCGTGGTATCTTTCTCACTGATGGGTAGAGGTGAAAATTCTCACTTCCCCTGTGGCTTCTTCACTGCCACTGCTAGGAGGGTGACCCACTTCCTGCATGATGATAGTGCATGTCTTGACTCCTCACTGGGCCTTCTCTAATACTGCCCCTCTGAGGCTAGGCAGAGGGGCCTCATTCCACCAGCAGGAGCAGGAATAATGACCTTGAAACCTGCTGGCAGGATTCGAAGTCCCAGCTCTTTACTAGATTTTTTTTTAATGATACCATCTAGGCAGGGTGTTGGGGGTATTTGTTATAACCCAATGTCAGGGAAATCTAGACTCCTCACTCAGCACTTGCTGGTGTGGATGGAGTTGGGGATGCAGTTTCTTTTTGATGTTTGGATGGAATAAGTAAAAGTTTTCCATCTTGAGGATCTTCACCTTTCCTGGCCATCAGACTAGAGAGAGAGGCTCTTTCTGGGACTTTCTGTTCAAACCTACTGGCTTTTCCATTTTATGTTTCCTTCATCCCAAGTCTGGAACATGTGAAGAAGAAGAAATTCCAGGAAATTCACCATCATTTCTCTCCTCTGGGCTTAAATTCCTTTGCCATTTGCATTTTCTTTCCACTTTTCAGGTCTTTTTATGTTCATTTTCAATATACAATCCAGAAGTTTTAGTTGTATACGGCAGGAAAAATATATTTCCTCTTCCTAGAAGCAGAGGTCCAATTAGTGTGTGTAAAGTTTTCCCAAGATACAGTCAACTTTGAGAAACTTTGGCTATTGTTTTGCAGAGAGATTTAGTATGTGGAAGTTGCAAAGGCCTTCACTTACCTTTCTTAACTAGTACAGCTGACAGGTGTGACAGGTGCCTGCAGAATCACCACAGCAAATATGTCCCAGTCATGATTGTTGTGACTGTAGTGTGTCGCTTTCAACCGGCTGGTCTCTGCAACTCTGCCTGAAGAGAGTTAGATGAGATAGTGGATTCCAAGTGTGTAATGGTGCCTGGTATACAGTCCGTGCTCAGTTTCTGTGCATTGCAGCTGCCTTGGTTATCAGCGCGCATGTCTGCCTGTGTCTGCTCATTCCAGCAGTTCTCCACCGTCTTCCTCAGCTCCTTAATCACTTTGCTTTCTCAGGATCCCCCTCGCTGCTCCTCTGTTCTTCCTGTAAACAGTGGCAGCCGGTCCCCAGCTTCCATTTTGACAGCCTTAAACTCTGCACATTGTTTCTCTCTCCTGGTGTCTGAAGACACCTTTTCAATGGTCACCGTGACTTCAAACTCAATGTCTCCAAGATAAGATTTTGCTGTACTCAGAAATCCAAGTGCATTTTCTTCTTCCTATTTTGACTGAAGAGATCATTCAGATGCTGAAGTTACAAACCCTAAGGCTAACTTTAATTTCTTCTTTGTATATTTCCTGTCTCTTCAGTCACCAGATTCTGTGACTTCTGTCTTCTAAGTCAGCATTTTCACCCTGGAATGCACAACCTGTGTCTTAGTTGCTTGCTCATCGCTGGGACACAGTACCAAATACCAACAAATGTAAGGAGGAAAGGTTTATTTTAGCTCGCAGTTTGTAGATGTTTCAGCACGTAGTGGGCTGGCTCCAAAGCAGGGTGGCATGGCGGGGGATGGCAGAAGAGAAACAGGTCATGATATTGTGGACAGGAAGCAGAGAGCGATCAAGGGAGGGGAGAGGGAGATAGACCCTTCCAGGCCACGCCCCCAGTGACCCACTTCCTTCTACCAGACTTTGCTTCCCAAAATCACATTCAGCTATAAACTTGTTGATGGACTAATCACTCGTGAGTGTCACGCCCCCATGATCACCTCTCAAAGCCCCACCTATGAGCACATGAGGCTGTGGGGGGACTGCTGCTAGATATAAACCATAATGGCCTGCTAGTGACCTCATCTCAGGGTGGCCAGTACACACTGAGGTTGCCACGCTTTTCTCATTGCCTGTTTACCTTAGCTTTCTCCCCACAGGTGTTGTGAAGGATGCAGTAGAAACATCCTCTCTTAGCCCTTCAGCATACACTAGAAGAGAGCCATCCTATACCGCAAGGAAGGCCCAAGGAGAACCTACCCACACCTATTTTTAGAAATTTGGAAAGTAGGAATAAACATTTTTTGTTTAAGGATGGTGTGGTATAAAACACATAAATACACATGTGCTTCTGGTTTATTTCACTTATGAGTATTTTCTCGAGTTGCATCCATTTACCTATAAAAGTCTCCAGTTTATCCTTCTTTATGGCTGAATAGTACTCCATTGTATAAAAATACCACATCTTTCTTATCCATTCCTCAGTTGATGGGCATTTGGGTTGTTTCCAAGATCTGGCTATTACAAATTGTGCTGCTATAAACATGGGTGCACATATATCGCTGTGGTACGATGTTATGTGTAAGCATCGTATTATCTCTCTAGTATGAGAAACTGAAAGAGTAAATAAGATCCAAAATGTACAATAGATATGGTGAATCAAAAAGAAACTGGTCAAAAGGAAAGAGAGACTGGAATAGGGAAAAGAAAGAAGGGAAAGGGAAAAAAAAATTGTATATATATATATATATATATATATATATGTATATATATATATATATGATGGTTAAGATAGATACACTACCATTTTTACTTAGTTCATTGAAGAGTAAGGTTTGTGCCAATAATGTTTGGACAATTGAATGCTAATGTCTGGTGTCCTGAATAACTAACTTAAAGATAGTAATACGTAATGTATTAACCATTGTTACCCTCCTATTATGTTGGTTTGAAAATTTGTTCTTCTTTTGATTTGTTTTGTTTTTTCTTCTCTTTAAAATAAAATTAAAAAAAACACATAAATACATAAGCAAATTTATTATTATTATTATTTTTTTTTGTGGGTACCGGGGGTCGACCTCAGGACCTCGCGTGCCAGCAGGCGCCAGTGCCGCTGAGCGATATCACCAGCCCTTTTTTTGTATGTGGGTTCTGGGAGTCGAACTCGGGCCCTCGTGCTTGCCAGGCAGGCACTTACGCTGCTGAGCCATCTCACCGGCCCCTGTTATTTCTATATTTTATATGTTGCACATTTTAAATACATGTCCGTATATATAAATTATGTACATTTATTAACAGAGATAACTGCATGTTATTTCATGTGTGATACATATTTGGTCTGGGCCGGAGCTCCTAAACTGTTGGAGTCTCCTGAGTACAGTGTCTTGTGTAAGCTGATGAGCAATGTGTGAAGAAGCCCTTGGATGGGAGCCGTGGCACGAGGCTGGGCACCAGAAGGACCAAGGATGGATGAGAAGGTCGAGACTGCCCATTCTTTGAGGAGGCTGAGTCCCTAAGGCTGACATGGAGAGTGAGTCCAGCCACCAATGGCCAATGACATATTCAATCAGGCTTATGAGATGAAACATCCACAAAAATCCCAAAGTGGTGGGGTTCAGGGAATGTCTGGGTTGGGGGCACATTGAAGATAGGGAGGGCAGTGCTTCCAGGGAGCGTGAAAACTCTGTGCCTCCCTTCCTTAATCCCTGACCCGTGCCTGCTTCCCACTTGCTTCTTCCCGAGTTATAGCAAAACGCCAACGGTAAGTAAATTGCTTTCCTGAGTCCTGGGAGTTGTTGTAGTGGATAAATGGACTTGGGCAGAGTGGTGGGTACATTTGAATTTGTGGCCAGTCTCTCAGAAGTGTCAGTGGCCCCAGGACTTATGATGACCCCTGGAAGTGGGGAAGTCTTGTGGGGCCGAGCCTGTGGGATCAGTGCTGCACTAGAACTGAATTGTTAAATATCCAGCTGGGTCAGAGAGTTGGAGGGTCAGTGTGAAGAAATGGCATGTATTTGGTGTCTGAAAAATATTACAGATTTGGTGTTAGAGAAAAGACATTGTAGATGATTAATCAGATTAAAAAAAATTATAACCTTAAAGAAAAAGGATAACCAGAGCATTCAACAGGCAACTAAAGGAAATCTTTTGGGAAAATCAAGAATGTATACTTCAAGAAACTGAAGAGGGCCGGTGAGATGGCTCAGCAGCATAAGCACCTGCCCGGCAAGTGTGAGGTCCTGAGTTCGACTCCCAGTACCCACATAAAAAAAAAAAGAAGAAACTGAAGAAAAATTCAGAAGCAACCACAATTGTAAAAGGATAGTCTATAAATAAGGAAGTGAAAGATAGGATAATAAAAAAGCATTGATACAAAACTGATATAATTGAGATAAAGAAAATACTTGAGAAAAAATAAAGGAAAACATTCTACCATAGCAGAGTGTGAAAGAGTTAAGAAGAAAATCAACGTTGCAGAGAACAGATCAGTGTTACTGGAGGAAAAATTTGAGAAGCTCCATCAGAATACAGAGGTGAAGACCAAGCACACGAGCACTATACAGACAAAGTAGGGAGGAGCCGATCTGCGCATTACAATGAGGCAGGAAGCACAGAAGGACTTGTACAGAAACACTGCTCAAAGTTATAACTGGAAAAGGAAGGTGAATTTTGTTTCACAGAAGATATTTTTTCCTCAAATGTGACAATACAAGGAACATAAAAAGGAATCAAATGATAAAAATGGGATAATAAGGTCAAAAAAATGTTCTCTAGGGAAAAATACATGTGAGAAATTTCAAACTCCAGATATCAATGGATTGGAAATTAACACCACAAAATAAGGTTTGTTATCACAGATTTAAATGAATGAAAATAATCAACATTATCTGAATTTTAGAGAATAGACTTTCCTTCCTTAATATATGTGAAAGGGTTTACTTGGCAAGACATTTAAGAGGGACAACTGTGTGTGTGTGTGTGTGTGTGTGTGTATAGTAAATGCTTCAGAATGTATTTTTCCTTTCAATCAACATATTCATTTGTAAGGTTTTTTTTCCTTAAGGAAAAAATTCAAATAAGCTAGTTTCTTCACAAATACTTTATCTGTATGTCCTTTCTTAAAAAATTACTTCACATAATTTTTTTTTTTTAGGTATGGCATTGTAGGTCAGGAAAAACCCTCTCCCTCTGATGATTTAATAAAAGAGTGTCTGAAATAAATTGACAATAGGGAGATTAACAGGAGAATAAAGTATATGGATTTGTTTGATTCTTGGTGGAGTCCCATGAAAAGAGTGAACACCCCACAAAACAGCAGGATCTAGAAGCTTCTATGCCCTCTTCCTAGGGCAGAGGGGAGAGGGACGTCAGCACCTTAGTGGGGAGTGAATGAGCTTTGGAGAAGATGGGGCGTGGAAAGAACAGGTGCAGCTGGGGATGGAGGCTGTCTGGTGTGGTCTTTCCTCCAGCTCCTCCCCCACGGTGGAGTCCATCTTCCCTGGATGAGACTCCAGGAGGGATCCGTACCACTGAGTCCTCTCACAGGGGACATAGGGGAGCTGGGACAGGGCCTCTGCCTGTGCCTTCTGCCCCCAGGGATCTCTGGTCAATGTCATTGCCAAAGGGGCAGGACTTGGGGTGGCTTTTCCTGAGCTCATTAGCATCCATGCAATTCTGGGTGATGTTTTTTTCCTTCGCCATTGTTTCAGGGATGCAAATTCTTTCTGATCCATGCAGCTCAAGAGTCACTCGTTATGATTTCCAAGTACATTCAGTGACGTTCACCGAATAAAGAAAACAAATGTAGATGCAATAGTAAAAATACACCAGGGAGAATCCAAAGCTGTCCTAAAAAAATAAAATCTACTAAAAAATACTGGGATGTGACCTGGGTTTTAGTGTGAAATAAAAACAAAGCTAAACTAAATGAAACTGAACTAAGCTAAATCAAACAAGGAACTATTATTTGCCACTTATTTAGGCAGTAGCCACAGTGCTGCGATTAGAAAAGCCGATGCCAATGTCACCTCCTCTTGGTCCCATGTTGGTGAGAGGTGGGTGCATTCTGGAGAGGGCATCCAGGAGGGGGAAGGAGAAGACCAGAAATGATGCAGGTGACTGGGAGCACAAGGAATGGTGAGATTTTGTGTGACAGTGATAACCTCAGCATGCTGGCAAATCACCCTATGAACTGACAGCAGTTAACAGCATTTCTGGGATTCACAAAAGGGGTAACTACGGTAGTGTTAGCTTTAAAAAATACAATGAAAAGGCCACTTACTGTGGTTTTGAAATGCTCATGGATTATGGTGGGATCATTTCCAGTGAGTCAAGTTTATTCCCCACAAGTTAGCTTGGCAAAGACAGTAAGGAGCCAGGTAGACATTGCCAGGGGTCTGTCCTGACACATAGTAAAGGAAAACAAAGGCTGTCATTTGGAGGGACCCCCTCATGACCTCCTACGGCTCTCTCTGGCTGTCACAGGTGAACTGGGCACTTTTTGGAGCATAATTTCCAGTGATTAAGGGGGATCTGTTCCTTATTGAGAAACAGTTGTCAGGATCATTTACCAATTGGGTACAGAATGGAAATAAAAAATCAAAATAAAACAGTGGATAAAGGGAAATCAGCCTTTGGAATCCATGATATTGCAGAATGAGGACATTATTTTCCTTGCAACTGTTAACTACATACTGGTTTGTTTCCCGAGCCAGTCAGTCTGGGAAGACAGATGTGAGGAGGTTTTCTTTCCCAGAGTTTGAGGCCCTGCACCATTCAAACGTTCCTTGTCCCTAGACAACCTTGAAATGTCTGCCAGTTGGCTCCTTACATCTGAGATCACTATAAGCACTTACAGACTTTAAAAAGAAAATAATCACAAGCATGAAGAGTCCGCTTCTCTTTTCTCCCAGGGTCTCCCTCTCCCCTTCTCACCCCATCTCCAGCAGGGCCAAATCACCCTGGGCCACAGAGACGAACAAAGGGATGGTCACAGGCACATCAGTCACTTGGGAAAGGCTGCCCTGGTAAAACCAACCCATTGCAGTCAGATGGGGACAGCATGTGCTTGGGGTGGGACAGAGGTGGACAGCTGTGTGCGCCACATCTGGGCCAGGCTGGGAAGGGAGTCAGGTCTGCTCTATCCACGTCCTTTAAGAAGACACACACACACACACACACACACACACACACACACACACTCTCTCCCTTTTGTCACCTGTTCCGGAATACTTCCCCACAATCCATATATTTTAAGAATCACAGCTTTTGTGTAAGCCCATCTGTTAGAGCCAATACCTCACTATCCACCACTAAAGAAATCTGAAATAAATACCTTGTCCCTAATCCCCTCTGGCCCAGGAAAACCAGTTATCCACTGAGCACCACCAGCACACCTGGTGAAAAACAAACAAACAAACAAAATAACTAAGGAAAACCCCCTCAGCATAAGGAGGAGCAGTCACCTACGGGGGTGGTGACCAAAGCTTGTATTTGCTAAGACTGCGAGCTGAAGAGATGTTTTTAAATTAGCAAAGGCTCATTGCTGGCTGGGAACAGAGGGGACCAGGGAGCCCCCGGGACCCCGGTCGCTTCCCCACTTCCAAGGCAAAAGGAAAAGCCGCTTTAATTGCTGAAGTTTATTTTTTCACAGCAGCCTTTAGAGGAAGACCTTTGGCAGACCGCACTTTGAAGATTTATCCATGGCACTTACCAACTCGACTTTCATATATTTGAAATAAAAATAGCTCAGCAGCAATTCGCGTCTTTTTTCACTCTTGTTTCAAAATTCATCCCTCTCCCACCTTTGAAGTGCTGAGAACTCTCTTAGTCACCAGCCTTTTCCAATGGCAAAATGTTAATCAGAAGAATTTATTTTCTGGGCTAATAAACGTTTTCCTTGGAGAATTTTTTTTATCATTTTAGAACTTTTAAAAAAGATATAAATTAAGTCAGATGGTTGAGAGATTTCCCCCGGGAAAAACATCTTCATGTATGAGTCTCCACATTTCAGAAATGCTCCCAGAACCTATAGTTCTACAGAGAGAAGAAAATACCACTAAGAGAGAAAGTCAAAGAGCATTTTCGTCTAAGGAGATTTTATTCCGATGACATAAAAGCCAAGTAATAAGGACTGGGGTTGCCGCTCAGTGGTAGAGTGCTTGCCTCACATGCACAAGGCCCTGGGTTCCATCACTTGACTGAAAGAAAAAGCAAATAATAATAATAATAATAATTTAAAAAATTAAAAGAAACCCAGTCCCTTCCCATATATAACCAGGAAGTTCTCTTTCCAGACGCAAGTTTCTGCTACTGCATACAAATGATCATGAGGCGTTTGTGCAGAGCTCTGATCAGCAGGTTTGATGTGTGGATTCAGATCAATTTTTCCTTATGGCAAATCCATACGTTATTCTCTGTCTTCATTTGGCGCTATTTGCTGAGTGGCTGTTACTAGGGGTCAAAGGTCTCCCTGTGGCGGTGGAGACAACCAAGTAATCTTTTACTCCTCATAAGAGGAGTGCGAGATATTAAATCACACTTGACGTACCTGTGGCCCGGCAACTTCATCCATATTTTATCTGCTGTAAATTTAATACCACAGCACTTTTTAGGGTGATGTATTTATTAACTGGCTGGGGATGAGCAGTACAGAAATTCAGTTTGTTCAGGAAAATAAAATGAAGACAGTCTGACAAGTTTATGAAGTAAGCACAATAGCTATTTATTACTTTTTAAACATATAGTTTGCTGAAATGTCTTTAGCAGTGTTTGTTCGATACATGCATAATGCTTTCCCAATCATCTCAGCTTAGGCTTTTTCTTTGAATTTTAATGAAGTCCTTTCTCTTAAGGCTGTCTGTGGCCTGTCTGTGGCCACTCTCAGTGGCTGAGGGAAGAGCGGGCTGGGCTCAGGGTGCCTGCCCTTGAGAGCTGCCGGCCGCCTCCCACGGGCCTGGAAAGGACTGAGGGAGACTGCTGTTCTCCATTATGTGCTCATGCTTCTGTTCCCTCCCTCTCTCCCTCCCTCCCTTCCTTCCTTCCTTCCTTCTCTCTCTCCCTCTTCTCCACATTCTCCTTCCTTCTTTTCTTCCTTCTCTCTCCCTCTTCTACACTCTACTTCCTTCCCTCCTTCCTTCCCTCTCTCCCTCTTCCGCACTCTCCTTCCTTCCTTCCCCATTTCCTTCCCTCCTTCTTTCCTTGTTTCCTCCTCCTTACATCCCCTTCTCCTTCCCCCTTTCCTTCCCCCTTTCTTTCCCTTCCTTCCTTTTTCCCTTCTCTCTTTCCCTCCCTCTTTCCTTCCCTTCCCCTCTCCTTCTTCCCTCTCCCTTTCTTTCTTTTTTCAACAGTGCTCATGTTTCCAGAATCCTTATTTTCTCTACAGATGAGTTCCATGCCAGCCCTTCTTGCTCCTTCTCAGTCTGGGGACATAGGGAGACTTTAGCTTTTGATTGTAAAAGAAGGATAAGGTCTGCCCAGCTGACTTGTATATTCTTACAAGAGTCATACACTCTCTCTTCCTTTCCTTCCTTGAAGGATACCAGGTTGAAAACCTGGCCTGAGGTTCCATTCTGCCCACGGTGGAGCAGAATTTCCATGGCTCCTGCAGCCGTCCTCATGTGTCCTGTGCACACCCTGGCTGCTCTTTGTGGTCAGTCAATTCCACAACCAGCTTGCAGCTGATATAAAAGGAAGAAGAAAGAAGAAAAGAAAAAATCAGGACGGCGCTATTCCCCATCCTGGGGTGATGCTCGAGCTTCTGAATTCCACACATGGGACTGGCAGGGTGGTTCTCAAAGTGTCTTCCACATGACAGCAGCATCACCCCAAGAGGTCGCCTCACCCTGGTTGGCCCAGGCCTGTGAGTCAGAGCTCTGGTGGGCTCCCAGTCTGTGTCCCCCGATGCCTGCTCTAGTTTGGGAATCACTGGACTCCGTTTGAAGAGCTGCAAACTGGTCACCTGATGTATTTGCGATCTCGGGGTTGGAGTTGGCCCCTCCCTGGCACGGGGCAGCTTCTAGATGATCTACTCATCATGCGCCCTGGGGAGGGGGCAGAGGCTGGCCTGGCATTAGAAGCACTGCCCCCATGGAGTGCATTCCCAGGCCACATGCAGGCATTGCTTTGGGTCTAGAATCATCTCTTGGCATGGCCCCCACTGAAAGATGCCCCCCACTTGCTTTAGAAAGGAGAGCGGCAGAGGAACTAACATTTTTGAGGGAAAGAGAATGGGTGTCAGGTGGTCTGATTAAGAGTTACCCCCACGATGTTTAAATTTAGTGGTGGTGCACTTATCTATGCTCCTTTGGTCTTCAGAAAGCATTTATTCCTCTAGATAAGACCCGAGAGTGTTTAGGAAACAATGCTGCAATCCAACTGGAGTGTACTGTTTTCTTTTCCACGGCGTGTTTAAAACTAGGCAGAATGTATAAACAGGGAGTGTTGCAAAACTTTCTCTTTGTCATCATTTTGCACATGTTTTTAGCTTCTTGAATGCATTTTAATTCATTCCTTCATGTTGTTCCATTCTGCAGTGTAGGGGCGGAAAGGGGGGTGACCTCTTTCCTGCCCATTTTAAGAATCATGGCTGACACTTGTATAACAAAGGCCAGGTTACCAAGCAGAAACATAAAACTTTATTTGATCATAGTTTTACATGACACAGGAGCCTTTGGATTGAAGACTCGAAGGCCCAGGGTGAACTACCCACTTTTACGCTTAGGTTCAGTGAGGCAGGGAGAGTCGGGTACACCTGTGATTGGGTTTGAGCTGAGGGAAATGGGCTGAGGGGACCCAGCGAAGCCTGGTCAGGTTCTCCTTGGCCTTGCTCAGCCTCTTTCCTTCCTCCCAGGTGAGCAGGGCCCCTGCTGGAATAAAGGTCTAAACCATCTACTCTCAGATGAGGTGGGTCAGAGAATTTCTTTATGGTGGCTCTAAGACAGAAGGGAGAGGGGAAATGATGGTATTTTTAGGCTTTATATTTGGCTTTGGGAAAGGGGTTTTAGTTTCTATCATCTTCCCTGGGAAGAGGGATTCCTATTCTACGGCTTGCCTTGGGGCAGTCCAGGGAGCAGGAGATCAAGATTAGCTTCACTTCTGAGGCCTTCACTTTGAGAAACTGCGACAAGAGCTTTGGAAGATGCAGTTCTCCACACCCCCTGGGTGTCTCTGGCAGCAGTCATGGGCCTTACACCCTGAAGAAGTGCACGGCATGGTGGATTTCATGGTAAGAAATAAGGCTACTGCAGCACTGGACTGTCATGAGTGCTTGAATTCACCCCCTACATCTCAGAATGCATGCGTGTCAACTCACACTGCCAGATAAAAGGATAAACCTGAGTCAATTGTAGGAAATGGATGCACCTGGGACCATAACGTTGAGTGACATAAATCAGACACATGAGCTTAAATATCACATGGCTTCTCTAATATGAGAAACCCAAAGTATAGATAAAGAGCAAACTAAGAGATAGATAACGGGAAGTAGGAAGATAGAGATTTTGCAAATGGGAAGGGGACCAAGAGATGGAGGGAGGGAGGGAAAAGAGAGGAAGGGGATGAGAAAAGAATGAAACTGTGTTATGTACATGCTCCAACTCCCTATGATGAGCGGGATCATTATGTACTTCACACATGGACTCATGAAAATAAAAAATTACATAAAGGAACTGAAGCAGGGACATAATTCGACATCTGACCTGAACTGATCCTTTCAACTGTGAAAGGTGTTTCTCTTACAAAGACCTCGTCCAACTAGAGGAACCACACTGTGATGGGATGGGAGAAAAACTAAATGACCTCTCAGATTAGTTCATCCTTATTATTCCAGACCAACAATGAAGAAGTCTTTTTTTTTCTTTTTTAACATTCAGAATCTTTTACATGTCTGTACATGACATCGCCTTCAAAGTCCTGAACATCACCAGTTGAGGGAAAAAGAAAAATTAGTTATTAGGTACACAGATAATACCTATAAGTGTTGTTGAAAGATATCATCTATAAAGCATTATACATACATGCACTATATGTGTTATACTACGTGATAATATGTCACACGTTAAAATACAACACAAAATAACAGGTGACAGAAATGGTAAATAGTGAGGCCGTTTAGTATAACTGTGTATACTGGGTTTGATACAAAAACACCGATATAGAGTTGAATATTCATAGTTCGTGTGATTTGCCTGACATCCTCTTACCTTAAACAGCAAAACACCCCAAATTAATATGTGTACTTATATTTATTGAAATATTAAAATATTGAAATATTGAAAAAAAATAGTACAGCTAGGCAGTAAGCATAGAGCCTGGAGCAGTCTTCAGATACCTTAACTGACTGATTCGTCTATCTACTGACGAATCCTGAGTAAATGAACAAACTGCCCTGTCTCAGTTCATCCGTAAAGTGCCACTAGTCACAGAAGCTATCTATTAAATTATTGTGAAGATTAAAAGAGTCAAAATATGTTCAGTACTTAAAATACCATGGGAACTAAATAAAACCTTACATTTAAATATAAATATAACTGTTTTTGATGCATGTGTACCCTCTGCAAGACACAGTGCTAGGTTTGAGGGGAATTCTAGTGGGCCGTGCATTTTCTGTGTGTCTTCCTCGATGCAGGGGACTTTAGCTCATACTTAACACTGTTTTGAAGCATAAGTCAAAATGAAAGGGGTGCCATTCAGGTTTGTTTATTAAGAAGTATTTGCTTATTTTTTCTATGTTCAGAAGAGGGGAAGTGTAGTGTTTAAGCTTAATTATGTCAATTTGATTGGATGGAAATTACCTAAGGGCTTCATAGAGTGCACTCTTGGGTGTGTCAGGGAGGTCATGGTAGTGTGGTCTTGGGGACTATAACTGTTCCCTGGTTCCTTCCTCTCTGGCACCATTCCCTTGCTCTCCTTCTAGGCTACCCTAAACTGAGCATCTTTGCTCTACCACGTTTCTGGCATAATGTTTCTACCTTGGAGCCTGCTTACCATGGACTGAATCCTCTTAACACATGAGCCAAATTAAATTTCTCCTACCTTAAATTGTAGGTGTTGGATATTGTGTCTCAATGATGGTGTGTCTACAATTAATAGAAAATTGGTTCCTGAGGAATGGGGTTTATTGTTGTGACTATACCTGACCATGTGATTCAGAAGCCTTTGGAAATGGTTTACAGGAGGAGTGTGGAAATGTTTGGAGATGTTGTCTAGAGAAGCCCTAGAATGTTGTGAGCAATGCTTGCTAGACAATTCTGGTCAGAGCTCAGAAGACCAGAATGCTGATAGGAATGCAGATAGTAAAGGGCAGGCTGAGGTTTTAAATGGGAACAAGGACTCTTTTGGATATTGGATTAGAGGCCACGTGTACTACATTCTGGTAAAAATTTGTCTACATTTTCTCCATGTCCTGAGACTTTGTGGGAGACTAAGATTGAGGGTGGATTGATTGATCTTGTTGAGGAAATTTCAAGGTAGTCTGAAACTCAGGCTGTGGGATAGGTATAGGTACTTCTGGCTGATTTTAACCAGATTTATAAGGAAAAACACAAGCCAAGAAGCAGAGCAGAAATATTTGAAAAAATTAAATTTTGGCCCAAAGGACCATGCACATAGTTGGAGTCAAAGATGTGGTGGTTGGCGAAGACATTAGTGCTATTAAAGAAAGTATAAATACTTTTTACAAGGACAAGAAAAAAGATAGCTCAAGGACATCTCCAAAATCAGAAAGATCCCAGGCTCAAGGGTGCAAAAGTGTAAACTTTTCATTTGAGAAGGGAATCAGGACAAGACAGTGTCTATGCTGGGTTGAATAGTGTTCCTTGAAATTCATCTCCACTTGGAATCTGTAAGTGAAAACTTATTTGGAAATGGAGTCATTGCCAATGGAATAAATTCAAGATGGCTGAGGGCCCTGGCCCAGTGTGAAGAAAAGGTGTAGACAGGCCCGTGGGAGAACGCCTCATGAAGATGGAGGCAGAGATGGGAGTGGTGTGTTTACCAGCAAAGAAACCCTGGAAGCTGGAGGAGACAAGGAAGGGTTCTTCCCTGCAGCCTTCTGATGGAGCATGGCCTTGCCAATACCCTGATTTCTGATTTCCACCCTCTAGGACCATGACAGAAAATTTTGTTTTAGCCACCTGGTTTGTGGTAATTTATTATGGAAACCATAGGAAAGTAACATAATGTCTAGGAGTTAAACAAACCCTAAATGCGAATAACTTACCCTGGGGAAAAAATGTATAAAATTTGGTATAAATCAATCTCCCAGATTGCAGTAATTCCCAAACACCACCACATAACCCATGACTATGGTTTAGAAGAACACCAACACCATGGCAAAATGCAGGGTTATTCCTTTAAATATCTGTTGGGTACCCGCTATCTTCTCTACAATACCCTGATCAGGGACAGAGGAGGTGTAGACAAGTCTCAGGAGAATCCTATGCTCCTTCTCCTGCAGCATGGGACAGCTGGAGTCCTCAGCATGTGTCCCGTTGTTCATTTGCAGTTAACCATTGCAGCAAATGGGGCAGCAGGGTGGACAAAGCCACGAAAGAAAGGGTCCTGTCTTTGCTTCACTTCTCAAACACCCACATCCACACAGTATCTGTTCCCCCATGTATTCCTTTCTTTCTGTCCTAAGGAATCAGAAGTCCAGGGCTTATTTATACATCAGTGAGGACTAGTGCCCATGATGCCTTGCAATAGGAGCTGGGGTTGAGGGACAGTGAGAACACCTTCTGGTCCAGAAAGAAGAAGAGTAGGCCAGGCCTGATGGGTGAGAGGGACATGGAAAAACAGTCACAGAGCAGCAAATGTGGAAAACGCACAAGGAAACGCAGAGCTATAGAAAGGGCCGCTGCTCCCTGCCGCGCTGAGCACAGTGGAAACACGCTGGGGACGAGGTGAGGGAGGATGGCTAGAGATGCTGAGGACATTTCCTGACGCTCCTTCCTTACACTGAGAAGACTGGCATATTAACTACTGTTATTCTCTTACTATTTTGTTGAGACATTTTGTTTTATGTTTTTCTAAAGAAAAGTTATACAAAATTATAAAAAAGAAGATTGGGATGAGAGGCAGAATTCAAGTGTATCCTCCTCTTCTACAGTGCAGACTGCTGTCCACCCTGAGGGGCTCATGAGAGAAGTGTGACGTCAGAGTAGAGGGACCTCACTGCTTGGGTAGTGTCCTTGGGACCACAAGCGTTTTGTATTTTGGATATTTTGGGGGGACTTTTGTGGATTTTGGAATATTTACATATACATAACGAGATATATTGGGGAGAAGACCAAGTCTAAACAGAAAATTATTTGTTCTTCATATATGTCTTTTCCATGTAGCCTGAAGTTAATTTGAAGGTGGACTTTTTTTATTTTTAATTTTTTTTGGTTCTAGGAATCGAACTCACTACCTGCTTGCCAGGCAGGCACTGTGCCTCTGAGCTATATCCCCGGCCCCCTGAAGGTAATTTTGTACAATACTGTATTTTAAATAATTTTGTGCATGAAGCAACATTTCATGGTGTGGATGTTCCTACCTGTGGCGTCATTTTGGTGCTCAAAAAGTGTCTGATTTTGGAGTATTTCTGATGTCAGATTTTCAGATGAGGGATTCTCAACCAGTATTTCCTTTGTCTAAAATTCCCAAGTTTCAGGTGTGGTGTTGCATAGCAAAATGATGACATTAAGGCAGAAGTTTAAGTGCTATGAGAGTTTTATTTTCTCTTAAAATCCCACTCATCAGAAGCAGCTGCTTGGTTCTGAGAGGAGGTGGCCACTGGCGCGTGCCTGGCTGCTGGGCCAGGCCTTGGGCAGAGTGCTTCTGGCAATCACCATGTGGGTGCCCTAGCCAGCAAGGTGGATGTGGTGCTGACCCTCATTCCACCAAAGGAGACATGGAGAGGTCAGAGCTGGTGGCTGAGGGTTTTGTGCTGAGGCTGGAGCTAGGAATCAAGGAGGCACCAGTGTTTTTGTGGACCATGGATGCTACAATCAGCACATGTTCCTCCTCCAGCAAATGGCTGCCACCTTCTACCTACTGAATCAAATTCTCTCAAGTGAAGGCCCAGAAATCTGCATTTCTGTGAGCCATCCAAGGTGATTTTCTTTTCAGGTTGGCAGAAGTCTCAGACTCACTGAGCTGCTCTTGTGGGTGGAGGGGAGAGGAAGTTGGGACAAAGCCGCCTTTGTGCTCCCTGAAGCTGGATCCTCGTCCCACATCATGAAACGCAAGTGTCAGACATATGGCAAAGCCATTTTCCTTTTTACCCAGGAGGATGTGAGTGGGGGAATGGAAAGGTGAGAGGAAAATGGGACCAAAAGAAGTAGTAAAGGGGAAAAATGTAAAAGATAAGAAAGGCAAATGAAGCAAAGAGACAACATGAATGGGCAATTGAAGTGGCAGGAGAGGAAATGTTACAGGGCCTCTCTCAAAGCCAGGGAAAAAAAGATCAAATATTTCAAGTTCATTGGCTTCCCTTTGTTCTTATGCGATCACCCACCACTCTTTCACTTTCTCTCTCCTTTACTTCATGGAAGATTGTGAGGGTGCAGAAAAATTCCTATGTCAAAGTCAAGGTGAAAGGGGCAACCGTCATTCATGAGCAATTTGAGACATTTTACTTAGCACTAAATGACAATGATAAAAATAACTTCCTTTCCCCCATCCACCCAAATAGTGAACGTGAAATACACCACCAACCGGCGACATTTTAATGCCTTTATAATTCCCCTTGAATTCCTGAATCAGAATCTCTTGTCCACGTTGAAAAACCTCCTCAGGTGATTTTGATGTGCATTGCTACTTAATAATCCCCAGGCTAGATCATCTTGAGGGCCCTTTTAAACTCTGACAATCGATTTTTACCAAGTGTTCTCAGAACAAATGTCACAGGTGTGTGGGGAGGAATTTCATCTTGCTTTGGATCTGAAATAGAAGGCTCAGAGCGTTCCTTAATACATGGGCCAATGTTCGCCTCCCACGCGGCCCACCCACTTGCAACACTGTTTGTTTTCAGTGTGGCCTGACCTATTTTCACGTTAGGAGTGGGTTTATGGAATGCAGGTGTTCTCCCAGAGGATGCTGCACACTAGTAATGGGACAGGACAGCCACATCAACGCCATCTCTGGGAGAAGAGGGCTGCAGTGCTGAGCTCCCCAGGGACCAGGGTCCCCCGTGGAACTGAGCATAACCACTCCAGTTAAAAATAGGTTGCAGAGGGCAAAAAAGTAAAAATGCAAGTGCCTGGGAAGCATGAGCTCTTTTTCTTTTGATGACAGGTATGAATGAGGCCCTGTAGGGCAGGGACCCCTGCACAGGCTTGGAGACCACACAGGCGAGCAGAAGAAAGCCGAGAGGGCCATGGGAGCCAGGAGGGCGCTGTCACCTGGTCACTGGTGCTGTTCTGAGTGACCTCCCTGGCTGGTTGGGTATGCTGCTGGGGTGAGCAGGAGCCAAGCATTGGAGGGAGGGTGGCAAGAGGTATTATGCTTTTGTTGTTCACAAGAAATGACACTTCCTCACTCTTTCTAATTCAACTCAAGATTGCATTTCATTGTTATCAATAACAAAACTTCACAATTTCTAAGTGATACACAATAATTATGCATATTTGGGGGTACAGTGGAATATTTCAATAGTTATCCAAGGTGTAACAATCAGAGCAGGGTAATTGGCATCCATACTTATCATTCCTCTGTGTTGGGAGCTTTCAAAATTTCCTTTATCAGCTATTTTGATATACATAGTTAAATGCTGTGGACTGCAGTTGCTGCTCTGTGCTGCAGTCCTGCCCTCTCTTGACCCTGTGTTTCTCTCTCTGTGACTCTGTAGAAGACAGTCTTACACTGGCCATGTGGGTACAAGGAAGCCATCTTGGTAAAGATGATTGACAACTGCAAAATGGCGTCTCAGACGTTTTCTGCTGCCATGAGCTTGGGAAGGCACATGTGTGCATGTCTATGTGCACCACCAAGACATGCATGCCAGGTGTGTGTGTGTGTGTGTGTGAGGTAAGTGTCCACGTGTACTTTCTCCTGTGCAGAATTACCCCTTGGCCAACTCACCCAACCAAAGGGCCCCATTTTACAGCCAAGCGAATTGAGGCTG
Source organism: Erethizon dorsatum (assembly GCA_028451465.1). Classification (NCBI taxonomy): domain Eukaryota; kingdom Metazoa; phylum Chordata; class Mammalia; order Rodentia; family Erethizontidae; genus Erethizon; species Erethizon dorsatum. Next base: position 3,303,543 of record CM051824.1, read on the forward strand.
TGAAGCTTGCAAAGAGGATCTGGAATCGTAGCACAACATGGTCTTCAAAACCGGTGCACTCCCTGCTCACCCATTCTAATTATCCAGGTTGAGACAGAATAAGGGCTCCATCTTCCCCAAGAGGTAATTTTAAATTATTTACTTTCTTCTACTGTTGACAGCTGCAGTTGCCCTAAAAGCTGTGCCGCATTGTACAGCTCCATCAGATGCCCATGGCTGCGCTGGGAGACTTTTGCTTCAGCTGTGGCAAATTTTAGTTATGGGTCCACCCCAGATGTTGGTGCCCTGCAGCCTCTCTGAATAACTCTGCCTCCCTGTGGCCACTTCTGATAGCCCTACCGTGGTCAGCGAGGAGCCCTTTCCCTACCCACAACAAAGCAGAAAGTCTGTGCTTAGCTGGCAAGACACTGCATATACACGCGCCTGCCTGTTTTTCTGAATGAGCATTTTCCTTCTCTCCTTTAGCAGATTAGTTAGTGTCCTACTTTCCCTTGGGCTGTAGCTCTAGCACAAGTCCTACTAAGGCTTCTTTCAGATGGTTTTATCTTACAGATATATGATTTCTCTCTTTAGTAGATCAGGCTAAGCTGGTTACAGAAAGAACTGGCAACATTCAAGCCAGCTGGCAGTGAAGGTGACCAGCAGCGAGAGCTGGTAATGTTGAGAAAGGCACACAGCCATTCTCTGTAAGGACAGAGAACTGCTGAGAGCTGCTAACTTAGCTGCTGGATGAGTGCCAGAGAGCTACTGGGAGCTGCTGGCTCTGGCTGCCAGGAGGGCAGCAAGGAAGGCCACTAATACTAAGAGCTGAATGCAGCTGGCATTCAAAGCTCAGAGCTGCTACCACCAAGGAAGCTAAACTTTGCCTGTTCTTGATTTCTATCTGAATTGAGCAAAAGAACCCTCGGCCAAGGGGAACAAGGTGAGGCTGGACCCTGAACTTGTGTAATGGTACACATTTTGTGCTGAACATGTTTTTCTCCAGGTTGATGTCTATCAGAAATCAAAATGTGCCCTCGGGCTCTGAACTAATTTTAATCTTACTCTTCTTGTCTGAGTGTAACAGACATCTCATTTTTTAAAATTCTCCTACTTGCTGGCTGCCTGGTCAGTTAGGTCCTCTTTCTTGACCCTCATCTGACTGATACCCAATGCTGAAAAGTACGTGATCTTGCACCTGCTACACTCGGCTTCTGTCCCAGCTCTCTGCTGGGAACACAGATAATTCTCATTGCTATCACACTTCACTGCATTTTGTGGTACCCTCAGGATGTTGGGGAAAACTCCAGCATCCAAGACAAACCTGATGAAGATTAATTCATGATTTCTTTGGTTTCTTAAAATTAGGTGGTAGCAATGTACAACCAACTTTAAAACCACTGTGGAATGTGATAACCACGCAGAACTTTCAAGATAACATTTACTGAACATCTACTTTGTGTTAGACTTGTGGGAAGTAAAAAAGCATAAGTTTGCTACCATATACACTAAAAGGGAGAGAAGAGGTATAAAATGAAAACTGCCATGTTCCTCACCCCTTTGCCTCCTGGGATCACACTGAATTAGAACATTTTTGTCTCCTTAAGTGTGCTGCCAGGTCTTGTTCATCCTTGATGATGGGGATGAGGGGTGCCATAATAAATGAGCTCTGCAGATGATTTAGATGGCGCCTTATTGCGCCATTACTTTTGACCTGCTCTCTCATCAAAGTTTCAAGAAAAGCCTCTGACGTGCAGCAGAATGGACTCATTTTAGCCTCATCTCTATTTTTCTTGCTTATTCTTTTGTGGAAGTGCTAATGAGGACTAAATTGCCCAAAAGGTGGGCAGCAGCAGGAGGCACACACAGATTGTAAGAGCCTACACCAGTGTCTTCCCAACATGATCAAAATATCTACTAAGGTCTATTTATTCTAAGGAAATTGTCACGATGACCTACAAGGGGCTGCTGGTGTGAGTGTGCACATTTTATTATTAGCTTTATTAGCTTGTTTCACTGTTGATGCACTTGAACAATTGGGCTTGAAGTACGGCACTTGAGATGGATGTCTAGTGACCACATTGTCAAGCTGAGACCACCAACTAAGCCTCTGTGCACAGAAGTGACCAGCAATGGGACCAGCACTGGTCCAGTGTCCAGTCATCCTTAAACCAGGGATTCTCCGGGCATGTGCCCACGGTCCCACTTCCACCCATGTGTCTCCTTATTTCTCAGTTTGCAGAGCTTCCTCTGTGACCTTTATTTACCTATTTCCAAATCAGACAGGTTCTGCTGATCCTCAGGATGATGAGTCGATGACGAGACAAAGAATTAAAGGCGTTTATCACAGCATCAGCCCCTTTCCCAGCATCTGGGCTTCCGGCCAATGTGAGTCCTGTTTTTCCCTGTGTGCTTTCTCCTTTGACTGAAGCTTCTAATTGTTGCAAATGGCCACAGATACATAACTTATTCCACTTCTTTCCCTTCCTTAGGACATTTCTAGATTAAACAAAAGGCTGGTTTATATTTATTAACTTTGTGAGGATAGTAACATTTAAGGGATTCAACCAATTCAAGGGCATCCACTCTTGTGTTGAGGACCTCTCAGTGGAGAGGCCTAAATCATTATGCTGAAGAAAAAAAATCAAGGTTCTGAACAGTGGATTTTACAAACAGAAGCAATGTTGCAACGGTATTTGCGGCTGAAAGTACCTAGAGTCTAGGCTTCTGGAGAATAGGGCAGAGCAGCTGAGGAAATAGCAGCGGACATTGCTCATGAGCTTTGACTCTGGCCAGAAGCTGAGTGTTGGATTAAATTCTCACCATGAATGCCCCATTTTTACAGATGGGCCAATTGAAGCTCCATCTGCTGGCTGATGGTTGGGGCACCGGCTAGAGAACAGAGGGTGGTCCACTCCATCCAGAGGGGCCATTCTGCTGGGGCATCCATGGCAGACACAGGACAGGAAGGGATCTTTCTGCCAATCTTCAGCTCATGAGTCCACTCCCTAGACAAGTACCTCTTCCCACCTCTCACCTCACCTGAGAAGCTGCTCATGTAAATAGAAACACTATTTTTGTTAAACAGAGCTTAACTCTTTCTGAAACAGCCATTTATTTGTGAAGACTATTTTATGTTAATTTAATTATAAGAAAATTGAAAAGTGTAATACATAGCTAAGCCCTTAAGGCTGGTTAATCTATTTGGATTGTAACAAATATAATTTTTATTAGCTCAGCCTATTTGGATGGTAACGAGTATAACCTTTCCATAGACATTACAGACTCTTGAGTTATGGTCTATTTTTATGTAAAATCAGCCTTGAGTAGAATAAGAAGAAAGTTCTTTTTATCTGTCATTGTGTTATGGAATCATTATATTAATGAGAGTAGAATCAGAAATGTTCCTATTATCTTCGAAAGGAACTCATATCTTTGCTAGGTGTGACTGAAAAGAAAAAAAAGACCCAGGTAGTTATCAGAAAAATGATCAGCCTTATGAAGAGGTAAGGCATTCTGAAACTTCCCTTGGGTGAAATATATTGCTTTTTAAGAGGGAAAGTTAATAATTATTTTAGCCAATCTGACTGATCTATCCAGAACCTCAGCTGTCTTGAAACACAGGTGAGTACTTGGAAACAACTAAAATGAAGACCCAAGAGGCCAAAAATGCTGCCACAAAGTCTGAGGTCCATGGAGTCTGAGGTCCATGGAGTAGCAGAGTCACCTACTTTACTGGTTTCTCTGTCTGTGCCTGCTGGCAGGTGTTCTAATGAATTGATTGACGGTATTAACACCATTAATATATGCAGCCGTGTCAGGGCTCAGGCTCCTGAACCAGCCTGGCTGTAGACCAATTCTAGCTCTGCCACTTACAGGGGTGACCTATGTGCTTCAATTTCCCCTTTCATAAAGTAGGGATGTTGTCTCAAGCACCTCCTTCAGAGAGTTGCATGAGGACTTGGAGGAATTTTATGTGTGTTAGTTAACTTTCTATTACTGTACTACAATACCCAAGAAAACTAACTTAAAAAGAGAAAAGGCTTGTTTTGACTCACAGTTCTCAGGTTTCAGACCAGGATCAGTTGGCCCATTGCTTTTGAACTCATGATGAGGCAGCCTATCATGACGGCAGTGCATGGCTGAGAGAGGAAGGTGCTCACCTCATGGTGGCCAGGAAGTGGTAAAAGAAAGAGAAAATGGGGATGGATTCCCACCTTTCCAGGGCCCTAAAGATGTAAGACCTCCACTGAGTCCCACTTCTTATGGGGCTCACCACCTTCCCCTGGGCAAGTTGTGGACCAAGCCTTTAACCCAAGGGCCTTTGGAGGACCTTCTAGATCCAAACTATGGCAATTAATGAAACATTTTGAATAGCTCCTGGCATGTAAGATGTAAACATTTGCAGTGCATTAATATTCAAGTGAAGGTAGCATTATAGTTGCTTTCTTCTTTCTGAAATGACATTTTACCTTACAAGCTTTGGTGCCTACATGGCGTGCTGCATGTTTTTGAACTCTTCTCTGATTATGTTCTCATCTACTAATGATAATTTTAAAATAGTTTAAAACACATTTTAAAAAGTGAGTGCAAAGTTTGGGAGACTTTTCAGCACAGGAAGCTCTGGCAAGTGTCAGGCCTAGAGCAAGGTGCTCACCATGGTAGAGGACTCTGGCGAGTGGACTCTTGGGCAAAGTGGCATTTCCCAGACTCAGCTGACCCTGGGGGACAGGACCAGTTATACAGGAAGCAGTGTGGGCACAGGCAAGGGGGCCAGGCTGCTGGGCTTGCAATCTCACTCTAACCTGTGCAGTTGTAACCATGTAATCTAAGAGTTGGGGACAGGCAGTGCAGCTGTCACACTTATTAATAGGAGAGGACACAGTGTGTGATACTGCATTTGTCAGTTTTCCATCTCTGTGATCAAATAGCTGACAAGAATAACTTCAGGGAGAAAGGTTATTTTTGGCTCATGGTGTAAGAAGTTTCAGTCCATGGTTTACTGGTTCCATTGCTACAGGTATGGGATGAATCCAAACATCATAGCAGAAGGGTGTGGCAGAGGAAATCTGCTCACCCCATGACAGCCAGGAAGTAGAGAGAGATGGAAAGAGCTAGAGAGGAAGGGGCCAGGGCCTGGATGGGATTTCCAAGTTCGTACCCCAATGACCCACTTTCAACAATGCCCAGCTCCTATATCCATCATCATCCAATAATGCCATCAATTGTGAGCCAACAATGGATTAATCCACACACGAAGTTGGAGTGCTCTTGATCTCATTCCTTCAAAAGCCCATCAGCTGGCAACCAGGCCTTCAGCACAATGAGCTCTTGGGGGTCATTTTAGATAACAACCTTCGGAAATACCTGGCAAAGGAACAATGATGACAGTGAGAATATTATCAGCACAACGAAATTGGCTGTGGTGCTGTGGGAAAGAACCAAAAACAGTGTAGAGGGAGGAGCTTAGAGCCACCACTAAGTAAGTGTTGTCCTGAGCAAGAGTGGTTCTTGAAAATGGCCACAAATCCTTCACCTCTTGTCCCATTGAGAGACAGAGGCCGGGTGCCTCCACCATGTGACCACCACACGACCACCACATTGTGACTACCATGTGACCATGTGACCACCACGTGACCATGTGACTACCATGTGACCATAAGGCTTGTTGGGATATGAGTAAATGTGGCCCAGGCAGAGGTGAGAAATGCAGGCTGCTCTGAGGCAATAGTGGGCAATGTTCTCCCCTGTGACCAGGCGAGAGGCTCAGTCCTCTCACTGATTACCTGACACAAGGCAATGAAGGAGACCTATGGGAGCTGGGGCCATAGCAGCAGAATGAGCCAGACTACCTGCTCGTGTGAGAAGGATGAACCATTTTTAGCCACACAGGGATGTTTTCCAATGGAGATGCAGAGTTTGTGGGGTGCACTAATCTGATACACGTGTACAATGTGTAATGATCAAATTAAGGTAATAAGCATTTTCATCTCTTCCAGTATTTCTCGTGTTTGTGTGCAGACAGTCTCATACTCTTCTAGTCATTTTGAAATACAGACTACTGTAAACAATAATCGCTCTCCTGTACTATGGAAAACCAGGGCTAATTCATCCTCTCAACCAGATTTTGGGCTCCTTATCCAACTTCTTACCATCCCTTCTAGCAACCACTCTTTTCCTGCTTTTCTATGAGATGAACTTTTTAGTTTCCAAAAATGAGTGATAGCATGTGATATTTGTCTTTATGTGTCTGTCTCATTTTACTTAACATAATGATCTCCAGTTTTATTCATGTTACTGCAAATGATAGGATTTCATTTTTTATGGCTGAATAATATTCCATTGCATATATATTCTACATTTTCCTTATCCATTCATCCGTTGGTGGATATCTAGGAGGATTCCATTCCTTAGCTATTTTGCACTGGGCTGCAGTCAACTTGGGAGGACAAGAATCTCTTTGATACAATGGTTTCATCTCCTTTGAATATTTACTAAGTAGCAGGATAGCTAGACCCCATGGGATTTTTAGTTGTCTAGTAGTCACATAGTCTTTTTTTTTGGGTGGATACCAGGGGTCGAACTCAGGACCTCACACGCCAGCAGGTGCCCATGCCTCTGAGCGATATCACCAGCCCGTTTTTCGTATGTGGGTTCCGGGAGTCGACTTCAGGACCTTGTGCTTGCCAAGCAGGTGCTTATGCCACTGAGCTATCTCACCGGCCCCACATAGTCTTGATGTGGTTTATTTCATTCATATTCTGCACCACACCTTTTAATCCTCACAAAAAAACTGAGGGAAGTGGGGCTGATCCACCCCATTTTACAGATTGGAAACAGAAGAATTTTTGACCTCGGGGTCACACCAGTCAGTGATCCCTTCCTGCCAGGCTACCTGACCCAGAATGCAGAGTTTCTCCTGGCTGCCAATCTTCAGAACCCGAAAGTGCCTTTACTTAGGTAAATCCGTAGATCAAACTTGCTTTTATCCTGTTTTCTCTGAGGACACCAAAGCAATTCAAAGATCATTTCATTTTTTTAGTACAGTTGACCTCTGCTACTGCAGGCTCCCCACCCATGGATGGAAAATATTTTTTACACACATTAAGTTGCTACCAATGCATACTATACAATTAAAATTACAATGCGTATTTCTGTACTAAAGAGGTACCAACTTTTTCTTGTTATTATTCTCTAGATTACATAGTGTAGGGACTATTCACAGAATGTTTCTGTTGTACTAGATACTATAAGCTATCTGGAGATGACTTAAAGCAGTCTGGAAGATGGAGTATAATCTGTGCAAATACCGTGTCATCTTAATCAAGGGACTTGAGTGTCCTGGAACCAGACCCGCACCAGTGCCAAGGGCTGACGATTTCAGTCTGGTTAAGATTCGGGTGGGGGTGAGTATTATTCCACAAATGTCAGTAGGATGGTTTTCATCAGGGCTCTGTGGAGCAGCCTTGGCATGTGGAGGCTGCCCATGAACTCGGCAGCCGGGGGCCAGGCTTTGCACTAAGCAGGGGCTGGGAGATTTTGTTGTCAAAGGCTGGATAGTAAACACTTTAAACTTTGCAAGTCCCATGATCTGTCACAAGAACTCCACTCTTCCGTGTGTTTGGTTTTGTTTTCTACTGGGTATTCTCTCAATCACTTTTTTTTCCCAATGAAATACCACTCGGGAACACTTAGCCATAGCTAACAATTCAGTCAGCTGTAGCTTTGGATGCTAAGAGAGGCAAGCTGGTGAAGCCAAGACTCTCCTCTGTGTCTTGGGTCTGTGAACTGTCAAATCACACTTTATAATATCCAAAGGAAACATTCTTGTATAGGATGGATAAAGTCAACAATCGTCCTAATATCCTGTGGTCTGGGATAATGGACTAAAAACGTGTCTCCAACAAATCAGATGTAAATGAGGTGAGGTGCAGAGCCAGACTGATTGGGAGGATTCCAGAAGGGGTTTGTCTTGACAGCAAAGAGCTGATGAAGACTTTCAAGTCATTACTTATTCTGAAAGTAGATGTTGAAAGATGGTAGTATACTTAAATTCACATAGTATTTTCTCCAAGTGATTTGTTGTAGGGCGATTCAGATAATGCTGCCTACTTCCTGAGGTTGCTATAAGAATTAAGTGAGATACCTGATGTCTGGGGAGAGGGTCAGGAAATAGTGTCCTCCGCACGTGCAGGGTGTGTGATCCAGTGCACCAGAAACCCTGCACACGCTGCCCCTCAACTGTGCCCTGCAGTGTGGCCACACAGCGCAGTTCTTCTGTCCTTCCATGGCTCGTGCTCCTGTAAGTGAACCACAGGCTCCTGGAACACATACACTATCATACACACGGTAGACCTCAGCCCAGGCTGCTACCGAGTGACCAACCCGGGGGTTCATACACAGTGTGGACACACTGGACACGGGCATGACTGTGTCCCAGGTAGAAGGGACAGGATGGTACAAGATCTCAGTGTGCTACTCAGGATAGCGCACTATTAAAAATTTAGGTATTGCTCATATCTGGAATTTTCTATGAATATTTCCAGGCTATGGCTGACCACCAGGCACTGAGACCATAGAAAGTGAAACTGCAGATAAGAGCAATGACGGTCCTGTGTTCACACCCAGCTCTTCCCTTTAATAATGAAGCAAACACCTGGGGGAGAAATCAGCTCAAACCAGTGCTCCACTCAAAGGACTAGGGCTCCACAGGCGCAGTTAGAGAATCACTACCGGGATGGTTAATTTGGTACATCAGGGTGGCTAAGCCATGGTGCACAGACATGGAGTCAAACAGAACTATGGATGTCGCCATGATGATGATTTTTGTATGAGGTTAACATTTAAATTGGTACCCACTGGGTGAAGTGTAGGCAGCCACATTGTGGGTGACCCTCACCAATCAGCAGAACGCCTGACGAGAACACACTGATCTCCTTCCAACCGAATTCTGCAAGCAGACAGCCTTCGGGCTCTGATGACGTCTTTCCCTGGGTCTACACCCTGCCCGCCCCCCCATCTTGTAGAGTTTGGATTTACCAAACCTCCACAATGATGCGAGTAGATGCTTTGAAAGAAATCTGGTGTGCTTATATACAAGTCCTGTTGGTTCTGTTTCTCTGGAGCACCCTGGCCCGTGTGTCTGTGTACAAGATAGATGGGACAACTGGGGAGCAGGCATGAGCATCAAGAGGCTGAAACCTGCCGCAAGGGTGAGTTAGCATTGGCAGGAAAAAAAATTCAGCCTCTCCGTGCTTGCTGATATTTAGAATTTTTAAAGAAGCAGAAGAGGTGAAAGAGAATTAGAAGGAAATATTGGAGAAGGTAAGAAAAAAATAAAACTTTGGATAAGGAAATTATGTCTTGATATCAGGCAGTCTGTATGATAATCTTAATTCCTTTTTGAAATAATTACATTACATGTGGCTCCTGCCAATGGGGCCCATGTCCTCTGTTGAGATGACCCTTTGTCTTACACAGTAACAAGACGGATGTGATGAAATGACAGCTGTTATTGCTCCTGAACCTGAACTTGTGGTGGGAATTGTGTGAGGGACTCAGGCAGACTGAAAGAGAGAGATTATTTTAATAAACTCACATGGGAAGGAGGGAGGGGAAGTTTTAAGTTTCCTATTTCCAACTTGAACACCATTGTGGGAAGTATCTGTGTCCTTCAAAGGGAAAGGAACACAAACTTGAAAGGGGGCAGGATATGAAAGAGAGCAGGGATGGATTGGTGAGCAGGCAGGAAGCTGCTGTGTGCAGCTATGGGAGGAGAAGGCATAAACAGTGGGAAGACCCATGCCAGCGAGGGGAGAAGGCCATGGGGTCTGCAGACGCCCCGACAATGAGGAGCCACTTTGGAAAGAAGCAACACTGCAGAAGCACTATTTAGTGGCCACATGGGGGACACACATTTGGAGGGCATCGTGTGGGAGAAATGTGAATAGAGACTAAGGATTTGGACTCTGGAAAAGGCCCGCAGGGTCCTGGGAAGGAGAGACCAGCATTGACCCAGCTGGCCTGCAGCTCCGCCTGGGTAGAATGTTTAGGCACCGGGATGAACTAGACTATGCCTGCTATGTGCTGCAGAACTGTGGCTAGAAGTGAGAGAGAAAAGACTACTTCTGCTGGAGGTTGAAGACAGTGACCAAGGGCGATGACCAAGAGACCGATGACCAAGGGCATGAGGAGTTAGAAGCTTGGAAGTCAGTGGGGCTGTGTCCAGAGGAAATCTCTATGCCCACATTAACAGTTAAAGAGTAGACAATTAATAAACGTGGAAGGCAACGATTCAAAGTCAGATGGATGAGTCTGGTGTCCATTTCAATGAGTGCTGGCACATTTCAATGAAATCGCACACTACAGAGAGAGAGTGTAACCTACATGGCGGGATGCGGGCGTCCTGGGCACTCCCAAGCGATCTTCCCCTCCTACCGCAGCACAGTGCACCCTTATTGATTTTAAAGTCTGGATGTCTCTTTGTACAAGATAGATGGGACGACTGGGGAGCAGGCATGAGCGTCAAGAGGCTGAAAACTGCCACAAGGGTGAGTTAGCATTGGCAGGAAAAAAAAATCAGCCTCTCTGTGCTTACTGATATTTAGAATTTTTAAATCGCACAGTTGCACTGACATTTTACTTTTTGAAGCAACAGAGGTGACTTTAGCTGAATACTGGTGGGTGTGATGTGGCTTCTCATCTTTCGTGTTTTGGAAGAAAGGAAAAAGAGAGAGAGAGGGAGAGAGAGAGAGAGAAAGGAAGGAAGGGAGGGGGCAGGGAAGAAGGAAAGAGAAAGAATGGTAGGAAGGAAGGAAGAAAAGAAGAAGGAAGGAAGGAGGAAGAGGGAAGGGAGGAGGGAGAGAGGGAAGGAAGGCAGAGGAAGGAAGGAAACAATGAAAGAGGGAGAGCAAGAAAGGAGAAAGAGGGAAAGGTTCCTCTCTGTCCCATGAACCCTTTTGTGCTAACGCCTGTGAAGGAGCACAGCAGGGACCTTGTCCGCTCTTGTGGACAAGCAGCAGAATGCACAAACCCTCCCTGGAGACTCTTCCTCTTGTCATTAGTGGTCCCGCGCCGGGGATATCCGTTACTCGCCTGCTGCAGGGCTGGTAGGAAGGTCGCTTCCTGCCTGGCGGAGATGTCGCTAGACTTACCCCTGGCATAGACTGTGCCGCGCGATTTTAATTAAAGCATTTGAATGCTGGCAGGTCAGTATTGTTAGAAGGGATGTCTGGTTAATTGCTTACTTCTTTGTCACAGCTATAAATGGGATGTCGTGAGGGCCCGTGTTAGAATCCAAACAATTCCCCCTAGAGTGGCCGGGTAAATGGACTCGAGAGCAATCTGCTCCTTTCAGTTGGAGGGCGAGATAGCAGAGAAGCCAAAATTGCAGTGGTCATCAAATGATCCCGTTTAACGATGCTCGGGGTTGAAAGTGCTTCGTAGTGACGGATGGCGGGGCGCGACATCTCCACGCGCGTGCCGCCAGCCCCAAGGTACAAGGACGCCTCCGCAGGTAGAGAACGCCGCTTTCAGCCAGCCAAATTAATAAATGTGCAAATTAAAAAGGATGTCAGAGCACTAAAGAAACATCTGTTAACCAAAGTGAGAAAGTAAGGATGATGATGATGAATAGGGAGAGACCGAAGGGGTTTCTGCTGCAGCCAGCTCTCCATCCAGCTGCACCTTCTGCACAGAGCAATCCGAGGGCCTGGGGGACCCACCCCGCCCCGCAGTGACGTTTAGAGTGCTGTCTTTCAGTGGCCAGGTAATACCCGGTCGGACTACTGACATCCGAGAGGCCAGTAACTGGAGTTCAGGGTTTTTCCAATTTGGCATTTTTGACATTTGTGGCCAGGTAACTTCTTGGGGTAGGGTGCTGTGCAACTTGTTATAGGATGTTTAGCAGCATCCCTGGTCTCTACCCGCTAGATGCCTGTATCCTCCACCAGGCATTATCATCAGAAACACCTCCCATACTGCTGCTTGTCCCGGGTGTGTGTGTGTGTGCGTGTGTGTGTGTGTGTGTGTGTGTGTGTGTGGTGGGGGTTGATCCTAGTTGAGTATCACCGACCTGGTTCAACTCGCTGACACATAGTGCCTCCCACAGGAGCACACCCTGCTGGACAAACAATATTTATTGCAGCCCAACCACAGGTCTGTCGCATAAAGGACTTCCTTGCGATATTTTGGCGTGGGAAACCATCAGAGTTGAGTGTATCTAGTGAGCCACATCATGGTTGCAACTGATGAGCCCTCTTAGAAGATTCAAAATACCCTTTAGAAATTGAGTCTCCCGCGCACAGTTGGACACCGTTTTCTATCTGCAAAGGTTTTCCTTTGCTCCCTCCTGCGGGAAATTGGGAAGCGGTTACATCTTCTTTTGCCATGCACCGTGCAGATCTGGTTTTCATGAGGCAATCCATCAACGACTCTTGTCCCGACTTAAAACCATGGAAAGAAGTCTTGTAGCCAAACACTTAGAACATCCTGAGCTCTTCTCTGTTTAGAAACAATGAAGTAATTACTAATTGTAATTATGTCCCGAATCTCTGCAAACAGCTGTCTGGATTTTTGTTGCTGGAGAAGCAGGTGAAGTCAATACTAATTTTTGGAATTACACAAGTCACCTGGGAAAATTCAGGCCTGATTATTCACTATGACAGTGTACTTATGTATGCATCTTTTAGAGAATGAATTTTTCTATACCATGTTATTTATAATGGCACCACTTATAAATGATATCTAAGGACACGATTGCCACTTTATGGAATCAAAATGGCCAAATGAGGGCTAAATCTGAAGTCAAATCCATTTAACACAGTAACTTTTTAAAAATGCTAGGAGTATATTAAAAAAAATCCTTCTTTTACAAGCGGTTCTCCAACCATTTTTCACTTTATTAAAATGGTCAGCACTGAGAAGAACATTGATGTTCTCAACACCACGATGGGCACCAAACAGTCCCGATCCCTCTTCTCAAGTCTGTTCCTCCAATCAGACCCCACCTGGAGAAGAAGCTCTAATTTAGAGCATTCAGACAAGACCTTAAAAATTGTCTGCTTCCTCTCTCAAAGCAAACATTTCTGGCTGTGGAAATAGTCCCCACCTTTTCAATATTAAACAGTTGGAGAAACGTCTTATACTTTCCCTGTGGATGTAAATACCCACCATGGATATTTCAGGGCACATGAAAAATAAGTCCATGCAAAAATATGATATTTAGCATATCTACTCTAACGTGCTTAATTTGAAGCCAAATGTGACCAGTTTTACACCAGTCTTCCCTCTCACCTGTCTTTGAGGTTGTGTCTCCCAACACTTCCTCGTTTAACTGAGCACCCTCAAAGTTTATCTTACATCTTGTTTGGACAAATGACAAATGAAAAGAGATGTCAACGGCCCTAATACTGGCAGGCTAGCCCCTTGCTCCAGACCAGTTCTGCAGAAATTTGCAAAAGACTCGAGTGAGCAGTCAAACTTCAGGACATTTGCCCAAACACAATCTTCCAGTCTCCCTTAATTCCTTCAAGCTTGACAGAAACCAGGCCATTCTTCCATCTTGGATTACAGAGCAGTGATGGATGCCAATGTATTTATTACCAAGAGACTGAATCCCCTTTGTAGAGTATGGGGTTACTAAAATTTTGCTTGATTTTTAAATGCCCTGTGCACTGATACATTTAATATTCATTCATGCATATGAATATACATTCAGTTACAAAATCACAAAAATTTAGGAAAAATTGCAATGGGAAGGGACTGCTGAGAGAATAAGACACACAGGACTTCAAAGCATCCTGGAAGATCATCTGTAAAGTTTCCCCTCCCACCTCACGGGAACGCCTGCCCTCTTCAGAAAGGCCATGCAGAGGAGGACGCATGCCTTTCCTGTGTCTCTCTCGTGGATGAATTGCCACGGTTGTGCTCTAAGATTGCTCCTGTGACACCCATCCCTTGATAAGGATGCAGGGGAGTAGCACGCCTTCTGTGGCTACTGCTGCACGTTATTTTTTTGTAAAATGATACCACCAAAAAGCCTTGCACTGATTGGCAGCAGACCATTTCTGGCCAACGAGAATAAGCTTTGCAGTAAGCTCAGCTGTACAGACGTGGGCCAGTACTGTGTAGGGCTCCATTGCACAAACCGGCCAAGAAAGCATTCTTGTCCATTGTAATTCACTGATGATGTGAGGCTGAAAGAAAAACATGCTGTTCACAAAACAGGTCTCAGGTCAGAAAATGCCCCAAGATAGCTGAGGTACGTATTCACCACAACATCTAATTTAATCCTCCAAAGGTTCCTAAAAGGAAAAAAAATAATCACACAGATTCCTGTGAATGAGAATCCTACAGTTCACAGCTAAGCAACAAAAGAAGCAGAGAGTACAATGTTGGTGAGATGAGAACAATTAGAGATCTTGTTGCAAAACTGGAAGTGGAGGGAACCAGAGAAAAAGCATGGATATTTCAGGACACATGAAAACTAAGATTTTGCTGTAGTTGTTTGTTCACATTAATGACAAGTGTGGTGCATGAGTCAGTTTTCTGTTACTACTGCAAAATACTTAATGTTGAGTACTTTATAAAGCAAAAAGGTTTCTAGACCTCACAGTGCAGATGGTTGAATGTACACGGTGCTAGCTCTGCTGAGACCCCTTTAGCACATGCCATCACAATAAGGGGAGTACAAACACAAAGGAAAGACCATGCAACCAGACAGGAAGCCAGAGCAATGGGACTTCCATGAGAAGTGTGTGGATCCTTCTAAGAGCATGACCCCGAGAGCTAACCACCTCCCATAGGCTCCACTGCCACAGGGGGTACCCAGCTCCCAACACATGGGGAACGCACTCAGAATACTAGCAGACCTTCAGCGGGTGGACAGTAAGACACGAGGCGAAGCGCCCTCACAACGATTGCAATACTCGAGATTGCAGCGAGCTCTTAAACCAGCTACGTATGTGACCTTGATCAGGTTTCTTGGCCACATGCTGCTGCCTCTGTGCAGTGACCCTCGTGCATCTTCCTGCCTTGGCCCTTTCTTCCCTTTCCCCTGGTGTGTCTGGCCCAGGATGGTTCTGCAATCATTAAAAACAGCTGTAGAGCAGAATCAACATCAAAATCCTATCAGTGAAAATCAGGGCTGCCGTGGTGAACCACCATCTAATTTTTACAAAATTCTTATGCAGGAATGTATTATAACCCATATCTCCAAGCACTGTGTTTGAGTAATGTTGATTTATTAGTACAGTAGAATCCCACTAATTAGCACTAATGACAGGGGAACCCATTGTGGATTATGGAATTTTGCAAATTAGTGAGTACATGAATAAACAATAAAAATCAGGAGGCTTGCACTGGAAAATGTCCTTTTCCACTTATTTTGACAGGAAAGTCTTTAATGTTGATTATTTATGATAATTCTTCATCATCTTTTGCTAATGTTAGATTTTGTTAAAAGCTGCATTTGTGAGGATTAATGAGATAATGTTTAAAAAGCATTTGGGCAAAAAGAGCAATACAAACGTGAAACATTAGGAAGAGGGTACCTAATGAACTCAGAGGCAGAGGAAGGAATCTGAGAGGTTTTAAAAGAGAAGTGCAGGAGGCTGCTGGACATTTGGGGAGGGGTAATTGGAATTGTGAGTTTGCTTCAAAATGGGCAATACTTAAATATTAAATGGCTACAAAAAACGGATCTCAGCCCATTTTCCATTGAGGTATTCAGGGGATTAAATGCATTGTTAATTATCATTAATGACAGTTTTTCAGGTAGCATCCTCTAGCAATGACAAAGATACTGAAATATTTAATAGACATGAAGTGCGCAAATGAAATGGTGTGGAGAATTATTTAAAATTTTTGTGACTAACGAATTCTTTTTGTACTCCTGGATTTGGATATTTGATATTTTGTTTTCAATTTTAGAAAACCCCAGGAAGCCTTGGGGACCGTGTCCAGATGTAGTCTGGGCAGCTATCGATCCCATGAGTGAATTCTACTTCAGGGACTATGATTTAGATACTGGCATGATGTGTGTGAATGTACACTAAAGCTGAAGAAGAGTTATTCTGCTAATTGAAGAAGTAAAAGCATACAATTAAGAGTGAGATGTCAGAATAAATGGGCCTTGAAATAGTTTGTGAAGGTCGGTGGAGGTAGGTTGCAGCATTTTACATCATTCCACGTCACCGCCAGTGGATGATAAGAGCAAGACACTGCTGAAGTCTTGCTACGTGAAGTCGTCCAGATGTAGCTGACAATGCCCAGATCAGGCCCCAGCCTTGCTCTCTGGTGTAAGGTTGTGGTGACCTAACCGTAGTTGATGAGAAAGACACTATTTCTCACAGCAAGTAAAACTGAACTGAAACCACATTCCTATCCATATAGTAGGTACCCTTGGCCTCAGTTTACCCTTAGCCTACATCCTGGCATTTTTCAAATTTACCAGGTAGCAGTCGGTTTGCCAGAGAGGCAAGCAGGCAAGAGAAAAGTCTCCAGGAATACTCAGAGTTGGGTGTGAACGAAGGGCTAGGAATTCAGGTTGAGAGCCGAGACTTGTGGACGGGCGTTCTCCAGGCCTCCTGGCTCCCCAATGCCAAAGGACCAATTGCTTCTATAGAGTAGTGAGGCAGGTGGCCTGCACAGACAGACTGGTGACAGCTGACACAACATGGCACATTGTGCCTGCAGGTAGAGATTAGATACCTGTCCACTTCACCTAAAATCTCTGTGAAAATATTCACTCCTTTTACAGTCTTGGGCACCATATTTTGATGTGGCTATTTTTATCCAATATTAAAAAAATAATAAAAAAACTTTTAAAAGACTGTGAAGAGCCTTATGTCTTCCATATTCCCAGACTTCCTTCTGCCTGACATGGGTGCACCTCAGATCCAAAAAGGACAGGGCTTCTCTGTACTCCATAGTCCTCATCAGCGCTTAGATAGGAATTTCTTCTAATGATCTGTATAACTCCGTTTTACCTCCATTTTGATGAGGCCTTGAGTTTGCCAATATTTTTGCTTTTCTGACCTATTAAGAAAATAGCCAAACATGAAAACACAACATGTAATTAATACTACACAGAAAGTCACTTTCATTGATATAATCTGGAATACTGCTTGGTCTCTCTATTCCTTTCTAAACAAACAAGCAAACAAAAACCAGCCAGCATACAAATAATCAGAAACACACACTGAAACCAAATGGCATTCCATGAAAAAAGTCTTATATATGTTGAAAATGTCTTTGCGTAAACCAGTGTCTGGTTAGCAGATGGATATGGCTTAAACATTATTGTGTCCTAAAAACTAATTTCTAATAGCTGAAAATGTAAATATTAGATATCTTCAACTACTTTTCCAGCTCCTTTGTGCATCAAGCTTTAAATTATCTCTTTTTCTGTGATGGGAGGTGATTTACAGGTGATTTATAGATGTGCCTATGAGTTTCCGATCCATTTGCGTCTAACACTGCACAACGCTGCCGCTGTTCGCTGGAGGACCAGTATGTATCTGACATGCTTCCCCTCTGGAACTCAGGAGAGTAACAAGAGTAAATGGAATGGAAACCTGAAGCATGTTGGTCAGGTCTGGTAGCAATGGTGTAGGGATGTTAGATAGCACCAGAAGGTGGTGGAATTAATTTCTCTTCCTTAGTATATGTGCTGCTCAGGCCAAGGGCATTTCCTTGTAGGCCATTGGTCCTCAGCAAAGCACCCATAAGCAAGCAATTGCCGAAGAGAAACGCTGCCTCAGAATCCACTGACATCTTGAAATAAAGTGTCAGGCTTTACTCACAAGCACTGACGCCATATGTCTAGTAAAAGAAGTGCACATTTCCATCCCTGGGCGTTTTCAAAGTAGATTACCCAGGGGGCCAGTGCTTCTACTTCAGTGGCACGCCGGTTTATTCTACCTGTGACTTCAGCTGGAGCCAGTTTTTACATCCCCAAAGGAGTCGGGGTACCAAAACGTCATGTCCTCTTAAGTGGGGAGCATTAGGAGAATTTACATGTGTAATATGTGCACACATACGTAACACCCATATGCAGAGTGCACACAAACACACACATGCAGACCACAGGCAGCATGGGATGTGGGGTACATCGCCACATGAAGTGGGGTGGACCCCAGGGAGAGCACGCGGGGGATGTGGAAAGCCCCTGTCCACCTCTCTGTCAGCCGAACTGCCTACCCAGAGCCGCACACTTCTCCTGTGCCTGGGGGCCTCCTTACCAACTCTGAGAAGCTAAGTACTTCTGGGCAATGTTCAAGCTTTCGAAGAAGTTGTGTTTCCTCTTTTCAGTTATACCTCTCTGTGTGAGCACCAAAATTGAAGTATTATGATGCAGAATTCTTGGCATTCTGAAGGCTCCTGCTGTGAGCCTAAGTACTCGTTTCACCAAGGAGCTGCAGGCCTTCTGTTACAGTGGGTTCTGCTTAGGTTCCAACCTGGAATTTTGGAATGGGATAATCTGTGCTGAAATCACTGAACACCAAGCTAATTTTTGCAGGCAGGCAGAAGGGGGCTGCAGCCACCACTGAAATGGGTTGTTTAGGCCATGTGGTTCTGTGGATGAGCAGGATGCAAAGACACTGGACCTTCTGCAGGGAGTGGCGAAGCCACTGCCACCGGCTTATCGCTGGCCCAGCAGCTTGGGGCTCATAGCTCTCTGGACTGCTGAGGGGAGCCTTGCTGGTTGGCTTCCCACGCCAATAAAAAAGAACGATCACTTCTCTGTGAGCAACGCTGTTTACAATGATTGTAGCTTAAGCTTTTTCATCCTGTGTTTTCAAGAGAAAGGGAGGGGAGGAGTAGTAAGAAAACCATTCAAATGCTTCAGCGTCTTCCTTTGGCTACTTTGAGGAAAAATCGCAGAGAGTAGTACATGCTTTATTTTATAAGCGCTTTATTTTAGAGCTTTTTTCCCTTCCAAGAGTGGGAATAGATCTCCCAAGATAGTAGTAATAACCAAATACAGGGTCAAATATGAATTTCTAATACTTAAATTTATAGTTGTGGAAGCCAAGTTTATTCAGTTGCTCCTACCCTCACATACAAACATGCCAAAACAGAGCCAGAAGGAAAATTATTGTCCTAGGGAGGTTTTTCACTTGTTTATTAAAAATATCATCTATGCAGAAACCGTATCTGTAATTTATACACATGGGTGGGTGGCTTTACTTAAAGAATATGTTCTTGAATTTCTGGAAATTTGGTCCTATTTTAAATGTACTGAGGGTTTTTATAGTGATTCTGCACATACTTTTTCTTAAGGGTGAGTGAATAATCACTGGGTGATCTTTTTACCATACCTAACTTTTCATTCATTAAGCTTCGAAGAAGAGCCCAGCCATCCCAAATCCTCCTAGCTTTCCAGGTGCCTGGGCTCTTAAACAATGCCCTCCATAAACCAGGGGCAGATGTTGAAAAACATCTGGTCTACCCCTCTGTCTTCCAGAGAGTCTGGGTTGGTATTTTGTAACTTTCTCTTTATATATCTCCAGAAATCTCTCTCTACAGATGCTCAGAGTTGTTAATTCACTTCCTTCTGTTTGCAGAATATGTCAAGAGTTTTGCAGTTATCTCCTTTCAACTGTAGAGTCTTTCCAAGACCTCTAGTGCATGCCTGAACTGGTGGATTGGTCTGAACCTTTGGAAAAACATGTGTTTTTCTGCATACACACACCCATAATCATCTTCAATTTATAAATGAAGCACAGTAAGAGATCAGCAATATGAATGCATAATAAAATATAACAATCAACAATATGCGATAATCAAAGTTATTTAAAACAGATTAATTGTTTAGTTCTGAAATTTTCCATTTAATATTTTCAGGCTGTGGTTGACCACGGGTAACTGAAACCATGGAAAGCAAAGCCTCAGGTGCAGGGGGACCATCAGATTTATGTTTTCCCTTCCTACGTTGGTTAATCCTGATTCCCCAGTTAAATCAAATTTCTTTTAGGCACAAGTATCTTATTTCATTCGTATCCCCCAAAGAGATTCCACAAGAGCTAGTGGTCAATAAATTATGAAGTAAAAGTATATCATTACAGTTCCTTCCAAAAACCTTTGTTTGAGGCTACCAGCTTTTAGGTGATGAGAAGGTGACATTTGATGGAATCTGATTCCCTTGTGCTTTTCATTTAAGTCCTGTAAAATAATATTTTTCTCTGCTTATAAAAATGTATTTATTCTATTTGTTACTATCCAGTAAGGCACACCTCCAGGTGCCTCTTTACTGATACATTTCAGTTTTTAAGAAAAATTTTATTTCTATTAGATGTTTGTAGTACATGATGATTACATGCACCATGGGGTGTTGATACATGGACATAAGTCACCTTCATTCTATTTTCCCCCCTTTCCCCTCTCTACTCCCTCCACATCTTGCATGCTTACCCATTTGTGAAAGATCCATCTCCCTATTTCCTATTATCTTTTATTTTGCTTTTTAATTTATTTATACTTTGGGTTTCTCATATAAGAGAAACCATACAATATTTAATCTTTTGTGTCTGATTTATTTCACTTAACATTATGGTCTTGAAGTGTGTTCCTTTTCCTAGAAATGACTCAAGTTTATCCTCCATTATGGCAGAGTAGTACTCCATTGTGTGTAATACCACACTATCCATTCAGGTATCGATGGATATAGAGGCTGCTTCCAAGACTTAGGTATTAGGAACTGTGTTGCTACAAACATGGATGTGCATGGATCAGTGTAATATGATGTCCTTAACTCTTTTGGGACAATACCTAGAAGGGGACTAGCTGGGTCAAATGGAATTTTTGTTTTTAGTTTTTTTAGGAATCTGCATACTGATTTCCATAGTAGTCGCACACGTTTACAGCCCCACAAACACCACTTTAGTATTATAGGGCTGGACCCAAGTCTGTTACACACCAAGGAGGGACTCCAATCTGAGAAGAGCCCACGGCCACAATGCTGGGTCAGGGCTACCATCACATTTCCACCAGAGTCAACTCTAAAAGCTCTGTTTCCCTCAGAAAATTCTTCATGCAGCGACTTTTTACCTATCAAATATTTTTGTCCAGTTAAATTTATCTAGACTTCTCTGACAAAGATCTTTCTTACTGATTGTTATGGTTACAAGTCCTAGGACTAGAACTCCATGAAGAGCTTTCTCTACTTACTGGAAATCTGAGTAAACCAGAGTTTTCTGGAGTTTTCCAGACATTCTGGACTCTGTTCCTCATGCTGTGTATCATGTACTGATAACATCCTGCTGCAGGTGCAGGTCTGTCTGAGGCAGGGGGCAGGGCTTCCCTCCAGGGTACTGGATTTGCTGATGTCACAGTCACAGCCCGGAGTGTGGAGGCTGAAACTTTCTCCAGAGAAGGACATGGGAGAGAATTTGAAAGAGAAGATGGGATGGTCAGAACAGAGAAGGATGCCAGGAGGCTTGGGGAGTGAAGGGCTGCAGGATGCATGGGTAGATGACAGAAACAAATATCACAGTAAGTAACTGCATCTTCTGTTTCCTGAGTGGCCCCCGAGTTTGTGAAGCATTATTCCATTTAAACATTTAGCTTCTGGGTAACTGAGTAGTTAATCTTGATCATCAACTTGATTGGCTTGGGAGCTGCCTTGGGGAGGAACAAAGCTTATTTCTGCTGTGTATGGTTTTGTCATGGACATGTGACCCTGGGGCAATGTCTAGTTAATTGACCTTCCTCTCTGGCACTGTTTCCCTACTCTGTTTCCTGGCCACCATGAACTAAGCATCCTTTCTCCACAACACCCTTCTGCCATGATATTTCTGCCTTGGGGTCAGCTTACCATGGACCGAATCCCCTAGAACCATAAGCCAAAATCAACCTCTCCTCCTTTAATTTGTGTACATCAGGTCTATGGTTCCAGCAACAGAAAGGCTGATTAATACATTAATCTACTTGTCCTAAATCAGGGATCAGTGGACTATGGCAAGGGGGACACGTCTGGCCCACAGCCTGTCTGTAAATAAAGTTTTACTGGCACATGGTTGCACCCATTTATTCATATGTTGTCCCAAGCTGTGTTCTCAGTTCCACACAGAGATGAGTGGGTGCATGGCATGCACAGGAAGCCTACAATTTACTCTTGGCTTTCTACAGGAAAGCTGGCATATGCTTGTCCTCACTCATAAGTTTGCATACAAAAATGTTACCGACTAGGAGTCCTAGTCCAGTTGGACATAGGATTCTTGTCTTACAGTAAAAATAGCCTGCAGAGAAAGTCAGATAGAGTGCAAGTGCTTTCACCCACCAGGAAAAGCACCAGCTCCTCTAACACACTTAACTGGTTTGCAATTTTTTATCTGCTGAGATTTTAGAGGAAGAGTGATAGTGACAGGAGTTTGGCAATGTTGGATACTGCCTCAGAGAAATGTCCAGTCTGGTCCTATCTTTGTGCAGCTCAAGAACACAGGAAGAGGTGGAGAGTTAGAAAGGATGAGCTGCCATCATACCTAGGAGACGATGGACTGTCTCTTACGACTGTGAATGTAGCACCCAGGGGGCTCTGGCTCATTTGTCCTCTCCCATCAGCCAGGACTCCAGAGCCCTGAGGACATCTGTCCCTCTTCCTCCGCTGTGTCTGGCAGTCCCAGGGACTCCTCAGAGGCAAGGACGTCCCCTGGGCTGGCAGCCTCCCTGGTGTCGCAGTGCACGGCTGTCTGAGGTGGCAGTCCTGCTGGGCACATCTGTCCCTCTCAACATTCACAGTGCTAATGTCTTGCCATGGTGACAAATGCAAATTGGGTTGCTTCATCCAAACATGCCAGCCTCATTAGTGGGTGTGCTATGATTGGCATGGGGCACCACCGCTCTGGTTTTTCTGTTTTTACCTCCTTGCAGTTAGGGGTCACTTGGTCCCCAGAACTGGACAGGGAGAGAGCTGGGGGGAATGAGCAGGAACTCCTTCCAAAACAGAGAAGGGGCTCTCTGTGCCTCCTGAGAGGTGTTTACCAGGGTGGCTCTGCTCAACGCAGGAGCAAACCCAGATGAGAATGACCTCAATCTTGTGAAAGGCATGTACTTCCTGTGGGGACCAACAAGGCTGCATGGTCTGAGACCCTGTGACTCTGCAGAGGAGGAACAAGACTACGTGGGCCCTTCATCTGTTTAAACGGATCCCTGCTGATCCAAACAAATTACTCTGATGTGCAATTGTAAAGTTCACTTTTCCTTTTATTTAATTGAATTTACACCCTTAAATAATTTTCTCTCTAACATCAGAAAACTTAAAGAATAGGATGAGTTAGAATTCCTTCAACATTTGACCTTGACATGGTGACAGCAAACACCTGGGAATGCAGCTAAGGGTGAGACTTGTCCTCAGTGAGTATTCCTACACCGTGTACTAGAAATCCTCTAAAGTCTCTTTTGGCGCCAATAATGTGTTTCATCAACACAGATTACCTTGAAAAGCACAGGAAACAAAATGCTATCTGGTACCGGTAGACGGCTTCTGCCCTGCATCTTGGGCTCCGCAGTGTGTATTTTGCATGGCCAGGCAGGTCGTTTTTATGGCTCTAGCTCCCCGGTGCTTTGAAAGCACCTTACAGCGGTGAGCAGCTGTGCTCTGCCCCTGGCTGGGAACTGAGGGACGTGCAGAAGTCCTTTCTGAATTTAAAGTCCACATTTTAATGTTCAGGTAGAAATTTAATGTCTATCCTCTTCAGGAAAGAAAATCGTGAATCTTTCCTCAGAACTCTGTTTTTCAGAAAAATTGAAATAATTGAAACTTACAGAATTTCATCTGTGTTATATCCTCGCTCTGAATTGAATATATAATATTCGTACATTTGGTTTTATGCTTTATTTCATTCCTTTTTTAAATTTTCTTTTATTTTTTTCTTTCTTTTCTTTTTTTTTTTTTGAAATGAGGTCTCTCGTCTCTCATATTGCCGAAGCTGTTGTTTAGTTCCTGGGTGAAAATAATCCTCCTGCCTCAGCCTCCCAAATAACTGGGACTACAGGCCTGTGCATCTGCCCCACCTACTGTTTGTGCTTCATTGTCATGATATCAAATATAGGGATAAAAATTAAGCAGTTTGGCCAATTGTTTGTATGACCAAAAATACAGACGTTTGAGACCAATGACTACCTCTGGGTTTCCATGCTTACATGCATGCTTGGAGCTGTGTAATTGAGTCTCTGTGTGCTGAAGGTTCCTTTTCGTGGCTTTTATTAAACATCCCTCATCTCTGAATCGCAGCACAAGTGCAGCGTGGTTATTGCTTAGCTCTATTCCCTCCATGGGCTCAGCCTCTTCCTCCTGCAATCAGACCCCGGTGCCGCCTTCTCTCCAAGGAAATCAAGTTGCTCCGGAGGTGCACAGAGCCTCTTGCTGTGTGCTTGTCGGGAGGACAAAGCCAAAGGGAGATGGGAGGGTGGAAAAAGAAGAAAGAGACAGAGAGAGGAGAGAAAAAGACAGACACAGAGAGACAGACAGAGATGGACAGATACAGAGCCAGAGAGGAGAGAGAGATGGCAGCACAGAGAGAAGAGAGGAGAGACAGACAGAGACAGACAGAGCCATAGAGACAGACAGACAGAAACAGAGAGAGACAGAGAGAGGAGAGAGGAGAGACAGATGGAGAGAGGAGAGAGAGACAGAGAGAAGAGACTAAAAACAGACACACTGAAAGAAGAGTCACAGAGAGAAGAGAGAGAGAGAAAAGGGAGGAAGGAGACAGAGAAGAGACAGCAGAGAGACAGCAGAGAGACGGAGAGAGAGCAGCTGCTTCTGCGCACAGCCTGTGCGGGCTGCGCTTCCTCTTGCTCTCAATCTGCGCATCTTTCCTTTCTCTTCTCCTTGAAGCCTTGAGCCTGTTAGGGTGTCAGCCCCCTGACCCCGTTCCTCAGGCCCGAGCAGGCCCGCTGGCCGCTTCACCCCCTCCCTCCTCCTCCCTGCCTCACCTGCCCCCGTCTGTCCAAGCTTCCCAAGCCTGGGTCCCCACTTGGTGTCTCCCACCCTTCCCCAAGTTCCGGATCGGTTTAGAGCTGCGAAGTGCGAAAAACACTCACAGCTTCCTGCTGAGCACGAGCCAAGGCGCCAACGTGAGGGGTCCCCCTGGCTGGGATGGGCAGCCACCCTGCCCCCTGCAGCCCCGCACCCCAGGGAAACCCTCACGGGTGAGAGGACGGGAGGCGCCCTGCGAGCACAGCCCCTCTGAGGTGGTCCACATGCCGGGTCGCTATCCCATCTCACTCCTCTCAGGCGAAACGGGCTCGCTCATCAGCACGACTGAATCTGGGCTTGGATGTGGCGGCCCTATTTGTCCGTGTGCTTGCGAGTGTCACATCCCTCCCCGACTCTCCCCAGGGTTATGATGGGTGCATCCCTTCCTTCAAACGCGTGCGCAAAAGTAGCTCACCTGCACCAGGCAGTGTCCCAGGTTCCCAAAGATGGTGTGGCCCTTTATCCCCGAGAAAGTCACCACTGTGAGGAGTAATGTTCGGGTCTCCCACACAGGGCGGCCTGTGTTGCGTTGAAACTTTTTCTGGGCTTAACCTGGAGTTTTTGGCAGAACAATATTCTCATCTGGAATTTTAGGTTTGGAAGATTCTTACAAAATGCAATTTTAAGCCATGGTACCACACAGGTCCTCAGTGACTTTTTGACCATCTGTACTTTTTCCTTTATCTTCCCATTTTCCTTCCTTGTTATTTATCCCTCAAACTTACCCTCCTCTTTTCCTATATTTTCTTTTCAGTTTCTTTTATTTTCTGTGTGATTTAAAAAATGTATCTGTGTGCAGATAAGGAACAACTCTTTATTTCATTGCTTTGTCATAGCCGTGAAGTATGTGAATAATTTTATATTTATCTGCATTTACAAAAATGATGAAGGCAGACCAAGTCTGGGAGAATATTTTGATGTTTGGAGAGAGAGAGGTAAATGGCAGTGGTTGAAATTTTATTCACAAAACAGACATTTTTCAAATTTTAATGAGGAAATACATTTCCATTCTTAAGTTCAAAGCTAAATAAGGAATAGATATAGTTATATTTGCCAGATTTTACATTCATTAAAAGCCAAGATAGATAGAAATAAAAGCATATTTCAACATTTATGATGCAGCAGCTTCTACGAAAATATTAAAATGAACCAGTTATCATCAGAACTATTTGTTGTTTATATTTGCTTTCAAATTTTAATGAACACGAATGCTTCTTAGGTGGTAAAGTCCAATACCTGAAAAAATAATTCATTTGTCCATTAATGAATCTAACCACAGAACCACTATTGGAAAAAGTCACCTTTTAAATTGAATAATAATCTTAAAATATAGTTTCTAAAAAGAACTTCTGTTTCTGGAAAGCTGGAGTAGATACACTTTTCTCTATTCCCCACTAGAAGAGCAAGTAAAACCCTATGGACATTGAACAGGAAACAAACATCAGAGACGGGCAAGGCAGAAAGAGAAGTCAGAGTGGTGCAGACCACTGGGAATTGAGAAATGATGGATAGTGAGCATCCTGGATTTTCTTTTGTTCCCATAGATCCCAAACATGGTACTAAAGAGCCTGGTAGCCTGCAAAACCTAGTGAGCTTTGAAAAGCCTCAGGAAAATCCAGAGGGCCAGGAAAGGGGCAGATTAGCCTAACCAAACTGAAGACCTTTAGACGTAAATGTTCTCCTCTAAACACACAGCTTGGAAACCCCAGGTGCACCCCTCCTCACAGTGAGGTCTGAAAGGGAGGTCTGCACTTGTGCATCATCACAGGTTGTAGTAAGATGTCCACTACCCACCCAGCTCTGATCGCATCAGACAAAGTCAGGAGGAGCTGGGGCCTTCATCCCGTGGGTAATAATCACCCCTCCCACCCTGAGCATTGTCATTTGGGAGCCCTCATTTCCTACTCCATCCAGCTGTAGGAGGCACCTCTTCCCCCTCTCTGGGGTGCATTCTGAGTCAGCTAGTGAACATCAAGACTTTTCTTCCCACCCTGCAGTTGCAGGCCACCCTTCCACCCCATAGTGCCTTAGGAGGACACATGGTGTCACAGGATGATACATGGGAAATCATAAACAGGCTCCTCTGTTCCCCTCTGCCAGGGCAGGGTTGAGGAGGTCTAGTGCACTGATCTCCTAGCAGTAAAACACTTCCTGGATGTACAGATGACCCCCACGGGTGTTGGAGGCCAAGGGGTACCCTGGGTGCATGCTCACATGCTCTCTCTTGGCTCACAAGAGTAGGACCAAAGGAGGCTGCAGGGCCACAAGATTTACACCAGATAAGGAGTCTGTTCCACTAATGCAGTAATGATATGGATGCTACAATTATTTCACAAGGGCTTGAAATAAAAATTCTTGACATAAATTAGAAAGTATTAGCTAAAAGAAGATGTGAAGAAGAACAAAATGGATGTTACTAAAAAATATAGTAACTGAAATGAAAAACTCAATGGATGGAATCGCAACAGATAAGAAAGACAGAGGAAAGTCTATTTATCTTGAAGATGGAGAAATAGATATTCAGATGAAAAACAGAAAAAAATGATGGTGTGAGGTGGGACCAAGCGCCTCAGGAACATGTACAACCAGAATTAAAGGTCTAATATTTGCATCACTGAAGTATCAGGAAAGAAGGAATTGTTAACATTAATAGACTTTGATAAGTTGTACATGTAGCAACATGTAAAGCAACCAGTAAAAAATTATAGAAAAATATACATTCGAAAACACTGCAAATAAATAAAAATGAAATTTGAAAAAAAAGTTCAAGTAATCTACAGGAAGGGAGGGAAAAGCAGACATAGCCAGTAAATGTGGTGGAAAAATAGATTGATTTTTGAATATTGAATGAGCTTTGCATTCTTGGAATAAACCCTACCTGATCATGGTGTGTGCTGTTAAAATTAATATGAAAGAACTCCAAAACAATTGGTTAGAAAATGGGATCAAGTCATGAAGAGTCATTTCACAGATATACAAATGGTCAAGAAACACATGAAAACATGTTCAGTATCACTAGCCATTAAAGAAACATAAATTAAGATGTTACCACACACCTGTCAGGACCCCTGAAATGAAAACAGTGAAAATAACAATGCTGGTGACTATGCAGTGACACTGGATCTCTCAACCTTGCTGATGGGAAAGTAAAATTATTCAGCTCTCCTGGAAAACTGGCAGCTTGTTAAAAAACTAAAACACGTTTATTATATGACCTAGCAATTGTACTTCTGGGCTTTGATTCCAGAAAAATGAGAATTTTGTCCATATAAAAAAGCATGCAAGCCAGGCATGGTGGCGCACACATGTAGTCCCAGCACTTGGAGGCTGAGGCAGGAGGATTGCTGCAAGTTTGAGCCCAGTTCGAGGCTACAAAGTGAGTTCAAAGCTAGCCTGAACTGCCTAATGAAACCCTGTCTCAAAAAGACAAAAAAAAAAAAAAAAAAAAAAAAAAAAAAAGAGCATGCAAGATTGAATGTAGCAGTTCTATTTGTAATACAGTAAGTCCCTGATTTATGAATGAATTTCATTCCAGGAGTGCATTCATAAGTCAGATTTGTTCATAAGTCCAACAAAGTGAGTCTTATACACTTTTGACACAAATATATAATGTAAAGCATTACAAAAAATACCAAACACACACTGCACAGTAAGCACACAGCAGCACAACTGTGACAATATCCGGCAAACACATGAGCTACTTCCGGGATGTGTTCATGTCTACAAATGTTTGTAATGAGAGGTCTGTTCATATCGGTGAAAATTTGAATGTTCAAATGTGTGTAAGTCAAGGACTGATTATACTCCTAAGTCAAAACTACCCATATGTTCTTCAGTTAAGTGAGTGTTTAAGAAAACTTCGGTCCATCAGTGCCGTGGAATCCTGCTCAGCAACGAAATGAGCAATCAACGGATACAGGTGACAATGTACGCAGACCTCCAAAGGATGATGCTGTGTGGAAAAGGCCAGGTCAACATGGCACATAGTGTGTGATTCCTCATATAATATCCCTGCAATGACAAGATTACAGAACAGAAAAATGGAGTGGTGGCTAGGATTTAGGGACAGCTGTGTAGATGTAACAACAAATAGGAACCAGGATAGGGTCAGTGGGATGGTTCTGCATCCTAATTGTAGTATCAAGAAAATCCCTTGAGTGCTGTGCAAAATGATAGAACAAGTGTGTGCTGTACCTCTGTCAGCTTCCTGTGTTTTGATATTGTAGTATAAATTATGCAAAACCTAACCTTTGGGGGCATCTGGGTGGTAGATACATGAGAACTCTTTACACTACCTTTGAAACTATTTGTGAATGTATAGTTATTGTAAAATAAAAATGACATAATAAATAAATAAGAGGAAAAACTTTTCTTAATCCTCTCAAAAATAGACGGAAACTAGAAATTCTATATGTGAGTTTATGCTATATTTTTTATCTGGCATTATTACTACAGATGATAACTAAAACTCAGGAAGGCTGGGTAAATGAAAGATGATGATGGATGGATGACGGATGGATGGATGGTAGAATCATCCCATTACTAATTTGCCAGATTTTTGTTGCAGGTTCTAAACATTCATCTTTCATTCAATGTCTGTTCCCTTTGATTTCACAGCAGCTACGGCAACTGAAACGCTTTGTGGAGACCTGCTTAAAGACAGGAAGAGGATCGATTCAGCCTCTGGCTAAATGCTGTAAGGGAACTTCCAGAAATGAGGTGCACAGCAACTGGATAAAACACACTGGGGGCTAGTACAAGTGCAGAGGAAGAAATCTGAAAACCAGCACTATCTGATCACCAGTTCCTCTGTTCCTGAGGTTTCTTTACAGAGACTGGATGCCGAGGTGCCTAAAATACATTCACATTAAACAACTTTTCAAAATGGGGCTCTAAGTCAAGCCTTCCTTATTTATTCTTATTTCATCATAGCGACTCTGAAGCCTAGAAAATCATTTTCACTACCTGTACCAGTCTGGCCATGTCTGAGCAGGCCAGCCTCAGCTCAATTTCCCACCTGATTAAAAATAACAAACTCTCCCCTGAGCAGGACTGTGTCCTCTAAAACCACTACTCCCTCACCTTTGACATATAGCTGTTGGTCAACTTTTTGTCACTGTGACAAAATACCTGAGATAACCGATTTACAGGGAGGAAAATTTTGTTTGGCTCTAGGTTTCAGTGGCCTCAGTCCATGGGGCTTTTGGGCCTGTAGTAAGGCAGAATTTCATGGTGGGGACTGCATGGTAAAACAAAGCTCTCACTTCACTGAGACCAGGAAACAAAGAGGAAGACTGGAAGGGACCAGGGTCCCAAATCCCTTTTTAAGCCCTCTCCTCAATGACATCACTTCCTTTCCGTAGGTCTCACCCCTTAAAGTTTCCACCTCCAAATAGCACCAAGATGGGGAGCAAATGTTTAGCACATAAGCCTTCCAGGATACTTCCAGACTGTAGTGTGATAGTTAATAATTGTGTCAACGTGAATAAGAAACACCTAGTGGATTGGTTCTGGGTGCATCTGGATGATTAATTTACTGAAGACAAAAGACCCTGGGTGTGCATGGCACCAATCAACAGGCTTGTCTCCTGGATGGACTTAAAAGGGAAAGAAGAAGGAAATCTTCCTTCTGCCTCTTTGGAAGAGCCCCAGTCTTTATCATGGCCTTTGGACATCCATCCCCAGGCTTCTAGCTCAGACTTTTCAGCCTTCCAGGGCAGACCTTCTGGCTTCCTGATATGGACTCACAGATCTGTATGGTACTCTGCAGTGAGCTCCAGACCTTTGAATTTTGATGGACCTCCAGCCGTCCAGCATGCAGATGGCCTTTCTGCATTCTTCCACCCCTGACTCTGCTTGGCAGGCAGCCACGATAAGCCTACCTCGTGACTCATATACGATCCCGTTCCTCAAGTGAACCCTAACTGATGCACCTAGCAATAACGGTCTCTCGTGGTAGGAAGCACATGGCCCTCTGTTCACCAGAGGTCGATATTCCCTGGTCCCAAAGCCACCTACAAAAGTTCTACAAAAGAAGGAGGCACCTCTGCAGGGTACCCACACTTCCACATACATCACAGCCTGCGGGTTTCTCAAATGGGGCTCAGACTGCCTTCCCAACTTATGATTTTAAAAAATGTAATTCTTCCTCCTTCCTGATCAAATAAAATTAGTGCTTAGGGCTGCTGTTACCTAACAGACAGCACCGGAAGGAAAGGTAGAAGAAGACGAAGCAACTCGTTAGTACTGTGGACCGATTTTGGAATGATCACTGTTGACAAGAGGGACCAATCAGGGAGATTCCTGCTACTGTGCAGAAGTTAACCCTGTGCAGGCCAACCCATGAAAACTTAAGAAAAAAATTATTGTTGTTATCAAGGACATGTCATACGTGGGAATATATCTGTGCCACCGAAAGAGATATGGCATCTTTAAATTACGGGGAACGTAGATAAGGAGCTGGAGCTCTGCCAAGGTAGAAGTTGTAAAACTGGACTGATTTTTGCTACAGCTTGCTAAGGGCTCCCAGGAGCCGGGATGCAATGTTCAAATATAATAATTGATAGCCCGAAAAAATATTTCTGATAAGTGTGCAAAGGAAGGCAGAGCTCTGCCGGAGATGAAGTGAGCCTTTGTGCTCCAGCAAAGCCTGGGACCAAAGTGACCCAGATCCAGATCCTTCTCTGATTAGAGCCCCTGTGCCCCTCCCCCATGTGGGCCCCTCCTCCCTCCCTCCCTCCCTCCCTGCCGCTTCCTCCAGCTGTAGAGAAAATGGTCTTGGCCTTCAAATAGGGGCATTTGTTAAATGCTGTTGTGGAGAAGTAATTATCCAACAATCAGACCTGTATGTGTGGGGGGAAATCGGCTTCGTTAATATCACCTTGGCAGTCCCAGGGGGCAGAGGGTTCGGTTAATCTGACCCCTTTTCAGTCTTGCCTTGGTGAGCTGACCACCCCAAGCTGTGAGTGTGTATGTCTAAATTGCTCGGGATTCAATTGAACACATTAAAATTTAAAAAGGATTTAACTGAAATTTTTCAATAGCTTCTGAGAGGGGGGATAATTTATTAGCTCAGAGTAAATTAAAATCTCAAGCAGGGGTAAAGACTTCGAAGATTGCTTTAACACATTTTATATGCTTTCAAAAGAAATGTTCTTTTAAATGGTCCAAAAATCAGCTAATTTTGTCCTATTTAGCAAATTACCTCCTAAGGCCACGATGTTGAAAAACTTAACAATTATTATTTTTTTAAAGCGAAAAATAGAGGAGGGGTGAAAAAACCCAGCCCCTTCCGCAGGAAACAACCAAACCCTGAGTGGCCATGTCTTTTATATGTCACAGTGAGGATCTCTTTTTTTCTTTCTTAATTCAAAAGTCAGCGAAACATTTGTGCTACCTTCTGCCAGGCCACACGGGGACCATTTTTCCACGTGGTAAATGCAGGCACGAGGAGGCCGGGAGGTTAATGGAGGGTGTGGGAGGCGCGAGGCCCCTGAGCAGGCTGATAATTTATACCTGTGTTTTTGGCCACACTCACCTGTGAAGCTGGGACCCCGAGGTTGGTCAGAGTTGTCACGCTGTGCAGGTGAGAGGCAGACTGCGTCCTGACAGGAGATTTCTTGCTTTGAATTATCTGTGCAATAAAAAACTATTTCCCAGCCCCAACTGCCATTCTGAGCAGGAGAGATTCCTTTTTTCCTTTGCCTCATTCTTTCATGTTTTGTTCTTTCTTTCTTTTTTTTTTTTTTTTTTTTTTTTACCTGAGGACAAGCATTATTTTTGGTTTGTGTTTTAGAGGATTTTTCTCAACGCAGTGTATGGTTTCTGGCTTGTGGTCCACCTGGAGTTGTCACTCTTCCGCCTGGAATGGCCAGGTAGTAAAAGAGAATACCTTTTATCAGAAGTGATTCTGTTGTGTAATTCAGGAGGAACACGCTGGTAACCTTTGGGGGAAACTTTGGATACAGATCGAGGTGAAGGCATTGATAGGACCATTTAGAGCCAAAGTGTGCATCTTGCCACTGAAATATATGTGTATGTATATATATATATACATTATCTTAATTACTTATCTCATCACCGGGACACTATACTTGACATCTACAAGTTAAAGGAAAGGCCATTTATTTTGGCTTACAGTTTTTGGAGGTTTCAGTTTATAGCCAGCTGGGTCCAAGGCAGGGTGGCATGGCAGAGGGGCCTCACAGAGGAGAAACAGTCCATGGCAGGGCAGACAGAAGGCAGAGCATGATCAAGGGAGAAGGAAGGATATATATTGTTCTAGGCCATGCCCAGTGACCTACCTCTTTTCAACATGCTTCACCTCCCGATATCATACTCAGCTATAAACCCATCAGTGGACAAATTCAGTATCGCACACCCTAGATCCAATATCACACACTCATGATCCAGTATCACAAACCCTAGATCTAGCCACCTCCCAAAAGGCCTACCTATGAGCTATGTGAGACTTTGTAGGGGACATTTAGATACAAGCTGTAACACACACACACACACACACAGAGCCATCTGATTAAAGATATGTTAGAAGTAATAAAGAGAAAATGAAATGAGTAATAAACATGAATCGGCCATCCTGAGAAGCTGGCTCCTTGACATCAAGAATTCCCTGAGTGTTTGGGTTCTGGTCTAGGAACACGTGACATGGAGCCCCATGGCCCTGACCTCTGGGGTGCTTTTGCCTAACAAGGGCCTGGTCCTAAGCAGGGCCCAGATCTTAGGCTGTGGACCACCCAGTGGGGACTAAAATGATCACCCAGAGGAAATAAGGACCGGAGATTTTGACGGCTGGTGCATTCAAAGGGTGTTTGAAAATCTGCACCTTCAGAAGGAAGAGGAAGAAGCTCTAAGGATTTCAAGCTTGGAAAACTCTTCTTAATGTTTTGACAACCCAGAATGTAAGTTTTGTGAAAATTATCCCTTTCTCTTTAAATGTCAGAGATTTACTTATATCAATTAGGGAATAAACTCAGGTTCTTGATCTGTATTGTTCCGGTGTTTTTTAGTTTATTAATCTTTTTAATTTTCCTTTCTATTTCTTTAAATTTATTTCCCTGGGTAACTACATTGAACAATGAGCTCATTAACTTTTTATTGTCATGACTGGTTTATTTGGATATTCTTTTTTTGTTGTTGTTATGTGGGTACTGGGAGTTGACTTCAGGACCTTGAGCTTGCCAGCAGGCGCTTGTACCACTGAGCAATATCACCGGCCCTTTTTTCCCTTTATGTGGGTACTGGGAGTTGAAACCAGGACCTCGCGCTTGCCGGGCAGGTGCTTATGATGCTGAGCTATCTTATCGGCCCCATTTGGATATTCTATGCTCTGCTTTTTTTTTTTTTTAATTTTTAGTGTTTTCATTGCTCATTTTCTCTTTGATTTTACTAGTTTTGTAGCCCTCCTTTATTTCATCCCTTACTTGTTTCCAGAATTGGAAAGTGACCTAAGCACTTCTACTTGGCTCCTCTGGAAATGACACTAGTGCTGGGGATGACACTGCGGGGAACAAGGGAACCAGCTCACATCCTGGCCCAGCCCTCTTCCAAACCCTCACAGAACAGCTCATGTGTGTCTGTAAGTGTGGAAAAATTAAAATGTCTTTCAGTTTTCCTTAGAGAATAAATAACATAGGCCCTATAAATTACATAGGCGTTCGGTCCAGAACACCTGGCCCTGCGCACTTTTACACTTCAGTGTCTTCTGACGTTGGCGGTCCATTGGCCCTCTACTCTCTCCCAGAACAGAGACTCTTAGCTCCTGCTCTGTCCCCTGTCCCCATGCCATCATTAACGAGAACTTCAAATCTTTATTTTTAGACTCTTTTGAACTATGTATGCATTTTTATTATTAATATGTCCATTTAAATTATTTATATTTACATATTTACCTATTTTAAAATCATCGATATTTCTTGCTATTCACTTTCTCCCTTTGGAATATCTTTTAAATGTTTTCTTTAACATTTCTTATGTGAGAG
This sequence comes from Erethizon dorsatum, assembly GCA_028451465.1. Taxonomy (NCBI): domain Eukaryota; kingdom Metazoa; phylum Chordata; class Mammalia; order Rodentia; family Erethizontidae; genus Erethizon; species Erethizon dorsatum. Next base: position 3,338,502 of record CM051824.1, read on the forward strand.
ACTGTGAATGCTGTATTCTATAAATATTCACCTGAAAATATCCTTATTCACTCTCACTTATAAATACTGGTTTACTGCTTATAGATTGGCAAGCCATTCTCTTTTCTTTTGGCCTCTGTCACATGTAACAAGAGGCTTACAGTCAACACTACTGTGTTCCCTTTTGATTAGTCTCATTTTTCTTTCTACTTTTTTTTTTTTTTTTTTTTTTTTGTGGTACCAGGAGTCGACCTCAGGACCTCGTGCTTGCCAGGCAGGTGCTTATGCCACTGAGCTATCTCACCAGCCCTCCTTTCTACTATTTTTAAAGTGTTCTCTTTGTTTTATGTTTTCTAACTTTATTCTAATGGGTCTAGGTGTAAATTTATTTTTGTTTGCCTGAGAATTGTGGTGCTTTGCTAATCTGAGGCCTCATAATTTTCTTCAATTTTGGAAAATTACCAATTATTTTCTCTTCAAATATTCTTTTGAGTGTTTATCAGGTGGATGGTTCTGTAGATGAATAGGGGACATTAGCTCTATGGTTTATCTCCTTCTGAGTTTTACTTCCTCCATATTTTTGCTCCATTATAATTTCCCCAAAATTTTTTCCAGTTCATTAATTCTTTTGTCAGCAGTGTCTGATTGCTGTTAAATTTATAAAATATTTTAAACATATTAATGACTACAATTTTGCCATTGTTGAGTGTGATTGCTAACGTGGAGTGTCTTAATTGGCTTCAGGATCCACCTGGGGGATTGGTGGGGCACACTTCTAGGTGTGTCTGGGTGGGTCACGGAAGTGTGGACTTGAGTACTACATATGGTCCCCACCCTTTTCTCTCCAGAACTGTTTTCCTGCTTTTCCTCCCAGGACCTATGAACTAAGCAGCTTTGTTCTACCATGCCCTTCCACCATGATTTTTCTGTCCTGAAACCAGTTGACTATGGACTGAATTAAACCATGAGCTAATTTAAGCCTCTCCTCTTTCAAGTTGCGGGTGTCAGGTTTTCATGTTGTGTCCCACCAATAAAAAGTGACTACTGCAGAAAATAGGTAACAGGGAAAAGGCGGTGTTGCTGTGACTATACCAGACCATGTGGTTTAGAAGTCCTTGAAACTGCTTTGCTGGAAGAGTTTGGAAAGGTTTGGAGATGTGGCTAACAAAGCCCGAGGAGACTGTAAGGAGATCATGGTGGGTGATTCTGGTCAGGACTTCATGGTTGCCAGGCAGGTGCTTATGCCTCTGAGCCATCTCACTGGCCCAGATCTACATTTTTCCCATGTTCTGAGACTTTGTGGGAGGCTCAGATTAAGGGAGGATCCAACTGATCTGGTGGAGGAAATTTCAGGATATCCCAATATTCAGGCTGAGGCACAGGGACAACTAGAAGGTTTTAGCTTAATTTTATAGTGAGAATTGGGAGCCCAAAAGCAGAGCAGAACAATTTGAAAAACTTAAATTTTGGCTCAGAAGGATCCATATATAAAGTAGAGGCCAAAGAGGGGTGGCTGCTGAAGAGATTAGCACCATATTCACCATTAAAAAGAAGCAAGTACTTTATAGAGGGAAGAGAAGGAAGACGCCTTGAGGGCACCTCAGGAATCAAGATCCCACTCATTGGAAACTCAAAGTACAAAAGTGTAAAGCTTTCCTTTGAAAAGAGTGTCCCTGGGACCCCCACTACAGAAGGGTCGCTTAGGGAATCAGTTCCCTTGGATTCATTTCACCTTGCTCAGCCAGCCTGGGACTCAGTGGCTGCTGAAGCCATGGACTCAGGGGACCTACCTACTGCCCACACTGGGGCAGACCTTGGCACCATCCAGGTGATGCTGATTTTACTGTCACGAAGAATGCAAGCGTTTCGGGGTCAGGGACGCTTCAACTCAGATTTCAAAGGAAGGCCTGGGAGGCCAGGCAGGGAGTCCCCGAGAGGGCAGTGTATGAAGCTCTCAGAAAGAAGCCAAAAGTGCACTGGAAATTCCAGGAATTTGGGGAAGCCAGGAACATGGAACATCTGCTGTGGAAGGCTACAGGTCTAGAGTGGAGCCAGCCTAAGGGAAGACATCTGAGCTGTAACCAGCAAGGCCATAGGGTGGTGCTGTCCAAACCCTCTGGAACTTGTATCTCACCACCATGAGTCCCGGATGCCAGATATGAAGCTACAAGACGTAATGTTTGTCCTATTGGATTTTGGTCTTGTTTTCATCCTATTCTTTCATATTCCCTTATTTCTCTTTTATGGAATGGGAATGTTTACTCTGTTCTATTGTACCTTTGGATGTAACTTTTTTTTTTTATTTTTACAGAGGTTTTAGATAAGAGTTCACCTTGATTCCCAGAAGATTCTCTTTGACTTGGACTTTTGATATGTTTGGGTGTCAAGTTGACAAGGGGTGGGATGTGGTGGTTAGGGTGGAGTGTCAACTTGATTGGCTCTGAGATCTGCCCGGGAGATTGGTGGAGCACACTCCTGGGTGAGACATGAAGGTGTGACCTTGAGTTCTATGACTGGTCCCACCCTCTTTCTTCTCTGACATTGCTTCCCTTTTCTACTTCTTAGCCACCATAAACTGAGCCGCTTTGCTCCGCCATGCCTTTTCACCATCATGTTTCTTCTTTGGAGTCACCAGACCACGTACTGCATCTCTGAACCATGAGCTAAATTAATCTCTCTTCCTTTAAATTGTGGGTTCTGGGTATTGTGTGTCTCAGAGATGGGAAAATGATGAGTGCATTACTAAGCCTCATTTTAGATTTAGAGTATTTGGCACTGTTGAAATGCATTATGCTATGAAGAGTTTCTTGTCTGTCACCAAGTTGGGAATAACAGCTCTGATGCAGAAATATTACGATTTTAAACAGATGAATGATGTAGGTGCTGGTATTTTTTAATGATGCAAAACTTACGTACTCATACACATCTCTCATTTAAACATGCCGGGTGCTGTCCGGAGCACTTACTGCAATATCTAAGTTAGTTCTCCCCCCCTCTAGAAGGGGATGCTGTCACTAGCTCCGTGTATAAACCTTTCTGCTGATGAGGAGACTAAATTAGAAGGTCAGTAACTTGTCTAGAGTAACTGGATTAAAAAATTTTGTGGTCGGATTTAAATTTAACCACCTTTCTTCCAAAGTCTGCTCTGTAGGTATAGAGATGAGGATGATGATGAATAGAAATTAATGTTTTTTAAGTGCATAGTACATTCTAGGCTATTTCCTATAGAGGCTATATAAATTAACTAGTTTACATCATCTAAAAATGCTCCATGAGTCAGCTATTTCTTTTGTCCCCAGTTTAAGGGTGAAAATAAAACAAAAGCAAGGCATAGACTGTGAGGCACACAGGTGGTAGATGGTGGATTTGAGTTTAGACGCAAACCCCAGGCAGTCAGTCTTGAGAGCTCATGCTCAGAAATCCTTGGTGTTGGGAAAGAGTGGAGGAGACGCAGCTGTTGCTCTGGTGGCCCAGAAAGGACAGCACCAGAGTGGGGCTGAAATGGTGATGATGAGAGTGGGGCAGGACTGGATCCCAGAGCTGCGAAAAGTTCCAACAGGACCATCTGGCTCGGTGTGGGCTCAGAAGAGGAGCCTGTGAGCCAGGGAAGACCCGAGCACCCTCGGCATCATCTTCTGCGTTCTGCCTGGTCCCAAGTCACAGTGCTTCCACTCCAAGTGGGTTATATGAAGAAGCACACTTTTGGATATATATCCTTTGTTCTTTAAAAAGAAAACACAAGGCTGAAAGTTGCATCCAGTCCAGCTATCATTTTGATAACATTTAATCAAAGATGTTCCAGCTCAATAGTTCAAGAACAGCTGTGGCTGTTTCTCTCAAATGAGTGTCCTACAAAGTGAGAGCCTGGACCTTGGTGGTGAGTGAACACATTCGGTTTCCTTCCAGGAAAAGGCAGCTCGGTGCCATTCGGTCTGACAGGCCCTGAATCATTTCACTATCTGATTTTCAGGGACACATGAGGAAGTGACAGTTTCACAAGCTAGTCACAAAACCCACCCCCAGAGACCATGCGTGTTTTGGGTATTATGCTTGTTGTCCTTTCGAAATCAAGCAAGCTTCCTCCCCAGCCACCAGGACCTCCCAGAAGGATGGGCTTCCCAGAGTCGTGATGGATTTGAGGCCATCAAGAGAAGCCTTTTCACAGGACTCCTCCCCCTGCCCGAAGACATACATTTTCCCGACTGGTGGCCGGTGTTGGAAGTCCTCTGGGGACGTGAACAAGACAAAAGCTAAGTGGCCCACATGGGCACTGAACCCCTAACCTCCGCCTCATTAGCACAATGCTCTGACCATCTGAGCTTGCCCGTCGCAGACTAATGATGTGTGCAAGGCACAGCCACATCAATCACGCTCTCCTAAGCAAAGCTCGCCGCTCAGGGAGGAACTGAAGATCCAGAGCTGATCGAGGGGGAATGGGTGGCTAGCATGCTTCTTTCCTAAAAGGCATTCGGTCACCATCCCTAGGTGCTAAAAGGATGGGAAGGAACCTAGGAATTCACTTCTATTCATTCACACTTTTCAGATCGCCTCTGCTCTTTTTCTGGTCCTCCAGCCAGTGCAGATCCAACCCGTGACTCTGATGTCGTCACTGCGGGTAGCCCAGCCCTGAAGGTCCATGCTTAGGAATCCTGGATCTGTTCTCACAGCTGGAACTTTGGTGGTGTTGTCTGCGCCTCAGTAGAGCTTTAAGCCCCTGAAAGTTTAGGTAAAAAAATGTGTGTGTGTACACCACAGTGCATTTTTCCTCATTTGGAGAACATTCACGATTTTCCTTAGATGCTCAGATTTACCTGTGCCCTACTGCTTAAGATCTGTGGCCTTAAATCAATAAAAAAATAAAGGGAAGGGGAACCAAATGCTTTACCTTAAGAAGTCACCTCTCTTGTTATTTTTAGTGACGGTCCAAAAAGAAGGTTGATACCATGTAAACTTCTCAGGACCCTGAGCACTGAGGTTGAAGATATGTGCACATCTGCAGAAGCAACTTTGTCACTTCAGAAAGCCCAGATGTTGTCTCTGACCAGCCAGCCATGCACGTGTAGGGGAGGATGCTGGGACCCCGAATTCCACAGCACCTTAGGAGACAACCTGTCTGTTTATTGAAAGCTGTCGCACACTTTAGCCCATGGTCCCATTTGAAAAGGAGGAAGAGGGGGAAATAATCCACGGACTCTGCTTTCCTCTGCTGAGTATTCTGGAAGTACTTCCGGTGCGACTGGGGAGGGTTGGAATCTGTAAAGAACCTGGCAGCAGAGTAGAGAGAATCTCTGAGCTGGAGAGAACAGGGATGGAGGGTAAGGGGCTGTGCACCTGTTGTCCCAGCTGCTTGGAAGATGGAGGCAGGAGAGCTGATGCACATAAAGAGTTCATGGCTGTCCCGGGCACCACAAGGAGGCCCCAACTCAAAACAAAACCAAAACAAAACAGAAATCAAACAAAGATAGACTAAGGGAGGAAGTGAGACTAGTTCTACTGCTGGCAATTTGGCCCTGGAAGGCAGGAGGCTCCTTCTATCTGTCACCTGGCTGAACTCAGACAGCAGCCCTAGAAGCAGCCCTGTGTCCTCATCCCACTTCTATCCCTGGGGCACGAAGAGGCCCAGGGTCACAAGCCACCCTTCCCGGCTCAGAACGTGAGCTGAACCCGCTTACCCCAAGCTCTCGTTCCAAGCCAGGGGTCAGCAAACTGGCCCTCAGCACAGGTCCCTGGCTGCAGATCCACCAATAAAGTTTTAATGGAACGCAGCCGCTCTGCTCTGCATGTCGTCAATAACCACATTTGCTTCCCAGTGCCTGAGGTGAGTGGTGGGACACAGGCATCCAACCTACCCAGAGCTGGCCCAGTGCAAAGCAAGCCCATGAGACTTCTCGTTTCTAAGATTTTAAGCCCAAGTGTGACTCTGTCTCTGCACGGGTCTCATGACAATGGGGCCATCTCCAAACTATTGTTATCTGGTGCATTAGAGAAAAATTTTGTGCACCTCTGGTGTTTTCAGGTTTCCAGCCCCAGGGTAGAGCTTCACTCCTCCACAGAGGAGAGGAGTGGGGTGGGGGTTCCCAGAAATTGAGCTGATCCAGATGCATTCACCATGGGAAACTATCCTTTAGCTGGCGATTCTACCCTTGTCCGAAGCTTCAGTGTTGAAATTAACTTTTTGGATGAGATGACAGGAAGAGTAGATGGTAGGCATTTGCTTATCTTCTGTCCTTAATTGGCAAAATAAAAACTTTATTGCCTTATGTCAAGAACCCAGTTAAAAAGGATTACCAGTCTAGCAGTCACTAGAGGTTCTAACATAAATGGGAAGACCAAAAACAACATGGCGCTGTGAAAAACAGAGTGAGACACTGAGCACACTTTCTCTCAATCACATGAGAAAATACATCCTCTGTTCCAAGATGCCTGCTTGTCAAGGACATTGACTGAACTCTGCAGGGCTGGGGAAAGGAGTGTGGGATGAGAAATAGAATTAAAGGGGAGATCAGGAAATTGCACAAGAGAAGGCCTCGTGCCAGCTCATGTTCACAGTGTGTCTAGAGCTCAGGACCCAAGGAGCTGGGCTGAACTTTATCACCTAGGCCCAAAACACAAGGCACCCTCTGAGTGACACTTGATTTCTGACTCAGATGCAGCCCTGCTGACCCCCCCACAGAGCACCCCAAGATGGACAGGCTGCTCCTCTTACTGGTCTCAGGCAAAGCCAGCCTTCAAGGGGTGCCTTATGGTTTGTAATCCCTTCTATCAGCTCTTGGGATCCTTGTGGCACCCTCAAGCTGTTGATACTGCCACTCCACGCTACAGACAGAAAACCTGGAACTCAGCTTTAATCCAACTGACCAATGCACACAGACACGGCAGAACCTGGAACCAGAGCCACACCATGTGGCTCTATTCTTGGGCCTTTCCAGTCCCTGCCTCCAAAGTCATCCCCTGGTGGGGCAAAATTCATCATATTTTGGGGTGACAGCCCCATTAGGAAACATTTGCTTTAATGAGAAATCTACTGGTGACATCTTTGAATGTATTTCAGATGAAGAGACACTCATTCCTCAGGGTCTTTTCCTCTTTTTCTTTATTGTTGTTTCTTCCATTTTCATATCTGGCTTAATAGAATTATAAGGAGAAAAGAGACTCTAAGGGATGATTACTGATTGTGCTCCAAGGACAAAGGTAAGTAATTATATGCCTTATAATCGATCTAATTCTGGTTCACTGTCTCCTTAGTGGACCTGGTATCTCTCCGAATAGGCTGTTCTTGCTTGGAGCTGACTGCAGTCTCTCCTGGTACATTGCGGGTCGGTTCCCACCCTCCCCCCAAACAGCTGCTGTCAACCGGTGAGTCCTTGAAGACTGTCACCAACTCACCTGCTAATGAGACCAAGGTCCTCCTGCCTCCCTCATAAGACCATCCACCGGACTTTAATCATTCTTTTCAACCTTCTGCAGTCTACACTCTCCGGCCTCTCACTTTCTCTCGCACATTTCATGGCCTCTCTACGTTGGTGACGCTCAGTGTGTAGGCCCTGGACCAGCATCAGCATCACCCGGTGTCTTAGTCACTTTCTCGTACTGGAGACACAATACCCGACACCCACACTTAAAGGAGAAGTTTAGTTTGGCTCATACTTCAGCCCATAGTCAGCTGATCTCAAGGAAGGATGGCATGGCAGAGAGGCATAGAGGAGGAGAGCTGCCCATATCCTGGAGGCCAGGAAGCAGAGACCGAGGGAGGGGCGGGGAGAGGAGACACACCCTCCCAGGCCATGCCCCCAAGGTCCGCCTCTTCCCACCAGACCCCGCCTTCTAACGGGGCACTGAGCTACTCATTGGTGGAGGAATCCACCTGAGTATACCATGCGCATGATCCAGCTACCTCCCCAAAGCCCTGCATGAGGGTTTGGGGAGACATCTCGATAGAAACCAAAATACAAGGGAATCTGTTACAAGTGCCACGTGTTAGGCTACATTCCAAACCCGCAGCATCGGCCCCCACATTCTGTTTTGCAAGACCCACAGGGTGTTCTGATGGCGTGGAAGTTTGAGGAGTATTTTTCAACATTCTTCCTCCCACTGTGGGCAGAACCACTTTTCAGTCCAATCATGTTGATGGTGTCTGCAAGACTTGCTTTGGCCAGTGGGATGTTATTGGGTGCTGCAGGAGGCTTGGGGTCGCTCTTGTGCTCCAGGGACTGGCCACAGGGAAGGTGCGCCAGGTCCAGAGTGTGGGGTTGCATGGCACAGCCCCCTTCGTTTCTAAAAGAAGGTGAAGTAGACACAAACTTCTCATCTGTCTGCTGCTCCTGTGGTCTCAACTCCCCGATGGATGATGCTACCTGAAGCAAACACTTGTCCAGTAAGTGAACTGGACAGCAAGCAAAAGCACACTGCTAAAAATGACTAAGGAAATAAATACCTGGAGAGAAGTGGTTACATGGTCTTGAGGGGTAAGATAAATCCCTAGACACAGCAGACTGAGTAAACAACTTTCTCAGAGCATGCCCTGTCTGGAGCAACATTGGGCCAAGCTGGCTCCATGGGCTGGTGACACAGGGTGGGCATCCTGGTGCAGGGCCAGCCCTGCCTGAATTGGTCCCAACCTAGGTAGCCGGAGCCCAGGGTGACTGATGAGGGGAGCTGGCAACATGAGCACCACAAGAGGAGCGAGCCACCAAGAGCGCGAGACCCTGCAGACAGCAGCAGCAGAAAGGGTGGGGAACAGCAGGGACGGCTCCAGGGCAGTCCGCTGAGGTGCCCAGCAACCGCAGCTCGGGTCCTGCCTTTTTCTCTCACTCACAGCTGCATCCTCATTTGCTTCTCTTCTGCCCACTGTCCTGGCTGCTCTGCCTGGACAGCCTCTGAGCCCACCATGCCCATCCATGCCGTGGCTCAGCTCAGAATTCTAGGAGAATCCACTTCGCTGCACCCACTGAGGGGTTCAGGGCCATTTTCTAAAACATAACCCGTGTGGGCACAAAGGCCGTCTATTTAGTGAGGATACTTCCTGAAACTGTGCACTGATTAACCTGCTTCTAAGGAAACTACATTTCTTCATTCATGGAAGCCTATTTGTTTCTGTTCTTTTTCCTTTCATTCTCTCTTCCGTGCTATTAAAAAAGACACAGTGAGTTTGCAGACCCAGATGTTTGTAAAATAGTCTGAAATATATGTATACATATATATGCGTTCGTGTGTGTGTGTGTGTGTGTGCGTGTGTGTGTGTGTGTGTGTATAGAATACATTTATATGTGTAGCAACCTGAATTTGTTTCTTTTCCCAGACAGTGTTATAATCTTTCATTGTTTGCTTCAAGATCCTTGAAGGAAGGACCTGGGGGACTTTTTTGGAACTCAGCACCCCAGAGAGCTAGACCTACTTAGAGATGCATAGCTGACCCTATAGCATCTATTACAGACCAGCAACATTAGCATGATCTTCCCTGTCTCCTCCTTCTAGCATCTTCCATTCTGTATTATTCTTTCTGGGCTTAGAGATGTTCTATCTATTTATTACCTGCTTACTTTGTCATGATACTAATGCCTCATATTTTAACAAATATTTAATTTAGACAATGTTTGTATATCTTTCTGGGATATGTTATAGCAATTTGATACATGTATACAATGTTTAATAATCAAATGAGAGTGATAAGTGTTTCCATCTCTTCAACCAAAGATCATTTTTATGTGTTGGCATTTCATGCTTTTCTTTTCTAGTCATTTTGGAATATATCGTAGATGGTCTTAATCAATAGTTACCTTCCTGTGTTATAGAAAGCAGGAGCTAATTCCTCTTTCTGTTTCTGTGTCTCTTACAGAATTTCCTTCAACCCCTCCTCCTCCCTGTCCTTCCCAGTCTCTAGTTCCATTCTGTTCCACTCTGATCTTCCATGAGGTTGACTTCTTGGTTTCACAACTGAGCAAAGGAATGTGGCATTTGTCTTTCCATGTCTGACTTATTTCACTTAACGTAATGATCTCCAGTTCATATACATTGCTGCAAATGACAGGCGTTCACTCTTTCATGGCTGGGTAGAACTCTGCATTTTCTTTCTCCACTCATCCACAGATGAGCATCTAGTCTGATCCCATGGTTTATCAATTATGAATAGAGCTACAATAAACTTGGGAGTACGTGCGTCTTTTCGGTAGAATGACTTGAGCGCCTCCTGAGACTGCTGGGTCGTACGGTGAATCTGTCCTTAGTGTTTGGCGGAACCTGCACGCAGTTCCTGGTAGCAGCTGTCCACATCCTCTGCGGCATTGGTCTTTTTGATGATAGCCATTCTAAATGGCGTGAGAAGTTATCTCACTGTGGTGTTGTTTCGTAGCTGCCGATGAGTGAGACTCAGTGATAATGCCTGCTATCAGTACACTTCATAGCTTGTATTGATTTCTGTTCCAAAATGGCTTTGAAGGTAGATAGAGAAGACATCATCTCCCCATTTCAGAGATGGAAGAACAGAGACAAGCCTTCAGTGATGAGTGAAAAGTCCATCTGGATAAAGCCCAGACAGGATCCCTGGGTTTCTAACCCGTCCCAGAGCAAACTCCTAAATTCTACCCCAGACCTCTCAGGTAGCAGATGACAGCTCAGTCCAGTGGCTCCAAGGGCAATCTAGGGTTGGATACCTGGGTTCAAATCTCATGCTCTTAAATTTCTCTGTGTTAAGTAACTTTACTTCTCTGAGCCTCATTGTCTCTTATTTAATATAGGGTCACAGTAGTAACTTCCTCATAGGGTTGACGTGAGGATTTAAACGGATAACAGATGTAAAATCCTTGTGAAACATCACAGCCAGACATTCAGGAATGAACCTGAGACCTGCTGTAGTGAAATACTCCATCTCTTACTGTAGGAATTATGCATGTACGTGTGCATGTGTGTGTATGTACAAGCTGAGGGGGTTTATAGGAGTCTATTTAATAAAGTTACTTTCTTCTTAGTAAAGTTGAACTACTTCTGTTATGATTTACCTTAAATCTGAGCAATGCTAATCATTAATAAGTTTCTTATTAATAGGCTGTCTGCCTCAACAGACCTGAACTTGGCCTATAAATCTTTTTTGTACATGTACATAATGCATCTTGGTTCTTTTTCATTCCTCTTCCCCTCCCCACCCATCTCCCTCCTGCTGTCTCTAGATTCCCTTTTCCCATTTTCATTATTATTGTTATTATTTTTTGTTCATGTTTATCGTAAATAAAGTTTACATTAATTGTGGGTATTGGTACATGCACATGACACATTTTAAATCTTTTTACTACCCCTTCCCACCCCCCATCCTTGATCTCTTGGGCCCCTTCCAATTTGCAAAAGATCGATCTCCATGTTTTCTTCTATCAATTCTTTATTTTGCTCTTTATTTACACTTTGCCTTACTCAAATGAGAGGTACCATATGGTATTTAGTCTTGTGTGTTTAATTTATTTCACTTAACATCACGTTTTCCAGGTGGATCCACTGTCCTACAAATGTCTTCGTGTATTCTTCTTTATTGCTGAGTAGTATTCCGTAGTGCATAGATACCACATTTTCTTTACCCATTCATGTGTTAGTGGACATATAAGCCACTTCCAGAATTTAGCTATTATGAGTTGTGCTGCTATAAACACGGCTATGCATGGATCACTGTAATATGATGTCCTTAACTCTTCTGGGAAGATACCTAGGAAGGGACTAGTCCGGTCAAATGGAATTTCTAGCTTTAGCTCTTTGGGTAATCTCCATACTGATTTCCATATTTGTATCTTAACCAGTAAAAGCTGAAGGAATTAAAAAATTCTTTAAATTAAAAAAAATTGTGATGGATTATAAATAAAATTACACATAAAATTTACACTGTAACCAGTAAGTGTACTCAGTGGCCTTAAGCAGAGTGCTATGCAGTTGTCACCCCCGTCCATCTCCCAGACTTTCTTGATTTGCAAAACCCAAACTCTGTCCCCATTAAGCAGTTCTCCATTCCTCCTTGTCCCCAGTCCTGGAACATTCTAGCTTCTCTGTTTATGAATTAAACCACTCTATACAAATGGAGGGAATTCAGCTACTCTGCACAACTCTTCTGCACAGTGAATCATGCTCTGTTCATCCTTTGCTGACTGGCTTACCTCAGCAAGATCATGTCCTCAAGCTCATCCAACATTGTCCAGATTTGCAACGTGTCCAAATTTCTTTCTTTTTCCGTGATGAATAGTAATCCATTGCATGGGTTGACCACATTTATGCACCCATTCATGAGTCAGTGGATGAGTGAGCTGCTTCCTTTTATTGGCTATCATGAGTAATGCTGCCTTAAACATACGAGATTTGATTAAAAAATGCAGTGAATGCTCAAATATTTATTATGGTAGAAGACTCATTGCCATTAATCACTTCAAAATACCCCACCTTTCTTCGAACACAATCATCCCGCTTTTCTTGCAACTTTCTGAAGCAGCTCTGGAGTCCCCTTTCTTGAGTGTCTTCAGTTGTGCTGTCCTGACTGCCTCAATGTCCTGAACTGATTCAAAACATTTACCTTTCATGGTCAATTTGACTTTGGGGAAGAGCCAGAAAATTCACAGTGCCAGATCTGGTGAATAAGTTGGATAATGGTAATGTTTTTAAAAGCTGCCTTTTCTTTGTTTGGCACTCAGCATTCTCTGTATTTTTGATGTCCCCTGGTAAAGACACTCAAGGAAGAGGATTTCCAGAACTGCTTTAGAAATCAGCAAGAATAATGGGCTAAGTGTGTTTGAAGGGAGGGGGGAGTATTTCGGGGGAGAAAATGAATGGGCAATGTCTTTTACCATAATAATTTTTCTAAATTTCAACATTTGCTGTGTATTTTAATCACTCCTGTAGGTATACAAACAATTGAATATGTCTTACTCAGAGTGATCTTCTATGAGAAGTGGTTAAAGAACAGAAGTTTATGTAGAAAATAATTTGATGCATTTGTGCTAAATTTGAATTAATTAACTGCACCTAGTTTGTTTATGGAGTTGTCACCAGAAATACCACATTGGATACAAAAACACAAGATCTTAAAGGAAGTGATTTTTCATCAGAGAGGAGTGGGGTGGTGAGGGGATGGTACTGAATTTTCTAGACTCCTCTTTGAGACAAACTATGGACGTCTAAGCTCCCCTGGGTAGGTAGGATTCTCGGGAGGTCAGGGGAGAAAGCACATGGAATGAAGAAAAATTCAAGGTATTTTATGACAGAGCTGAACCATTCAAATTCCAAGTAAGCAAGTTTCAGGGGAGATCCTGAAATATTGGAATGAGAAAGTTCTTTGGAAACAGAGGTCAGGGGATCCCTCATAGGAGAGGCAGAAGGATCGCTGAGAAGTCATCCACTTCCTGCTTACGCCCAGTATAGCATTCTTGCTGCATATTCTGAGTGACCTCAGCAGCAGCTCCAGGACCTGGGCCCTCGAGCTCTGTCTCATTCTGGGTCTAAGTGGATGTCTCAGTTACTTTTCTCATTGCTGAGACAAAATACCCAACGTTAAAGGAGGAAAGGTTTATTTAGCTCACAGTTTGTAGAGGTTTCAGTCCATACCAGCTGTCTCCAAGTCAGGGTAGCTTGGCAAAGGGGCATCACAGAGGAGAACAGTTCATGGTACCCACAAGATAGCAAAAGAAACAAGGGACAGACAAGACTCTTTCTGTCCCTTATTGTATGCAGGCTACCCACCCTTGGGCGGGTGTCACACTCACACCCTTAATCCTAGCCAGAACTATGCCAAACCCATCAGTGGACTGATTTACTAATCACATACCCTTAATCTGGCCACCTCTGAAAAAGCCCCATGACCACGTGAGGCTTTGGGGGGACACAGGCCATAACAGTGGTGTTGTAACTCACTGGTAACCATGAGATGCGGGGGTGGGGGGAGCTTCATGCAGAGCCTTTAAGGGTCATCTGAGTTGTTGCCTTGCCCTCAGGTGGACATATTGCAAGGGAGCTCAACTAGCCAGCCCGAGGGCGTCCTCAGGACAGAGACAAAGGGCAGTGACATAGGAGACATGCGGGGCAGGAGCCCTGAATAGTGATGCCCAGGAATGGGACTGTAGGAGGTTATTGTCTTAAATGACTACTCCCTGAAGTGGCTGCTCCACAGCCTTGGGAAGCCAGAGCACTTTTTGGGGTTTGGGCACCATTTGATATACTTAAGTACAGTGGTTTGAAATTAGAACAATCCTTGTTTTCATGAAGTTTACATTGGAAACAGAGAACAGGAAGCTAATTTGGATAAACACTTGTCATAGAGACAAGATTTAATAACCAAAAATAATTGTAGAGAAAAATATCAATCACCAGGTATGACCAGAACTTTCTTAGTTTTAGGGGTGAATAACAGAGGAAAATACCTTACTGGCAAGAGAAGCATTCTTTCCCCTGAGCTCCCTTGCTCCTGACTCTGAAAGGAATTGAAGAGGAGAGAATATCAAAAAGGAGAAAGTCACAGAGGAGGAAGGAAGCCAGGCATGGGCATGTGCCTGTAATCCCAGCTACTTAGGAAGCTGAGGCAGGAGGGATGGCTCGAGCTTGGGAGTTCGAGGCTAACCTGGACCACAGAGTGAGGCCCTGTCTCTTAAAAGAGAGAGAGAGAAGAAACTTTCATGCTTGAAGGGCGCCAAGTGTTGCAGCTGTTCCTAGAGGTGGGCTAAATGCTGTTACAGGAATCCCCCTTTTGGGGGCACTAGGGGGTCACGCTTCCTTCAGAGTGGGGACTGTTAAACCCTGGGCCGACCTCTCCCTGAAGGTACTCGGTGGCCAGAACAAAGGGCTACGTGAGTGCAGAACTCCCCCTCCTCTCTGTGTACATTTTTCCTCCCACTTGTCTCCCCTTATGAATTTCTTACAGAGTTATTTGATGAGGTGAGTTCAACGGGTAATTTCAAAACCTACTTAAGTGACCCTTTCTCTCCTCAGCGATGCAGGGCGAGGTGCTGTCTACCGCAGCGCAGAGGTATCAGGCTGAGTGTGGCTGTGAGAAGCATCAGGCAGTTCATGCTCCTGCCGGCTCCGCGCTCTCCCCAAACCCTAGCAGCCGTGACGGAATGCGAGGGAGCTGCTCAGATCAAAGGAAGAGTGGGTTGCGGTAGAGCAGCCGCATCAAACACATTTTACGCCCAGGCCCGGGACCCCCGTGTCTCCAGCCATCCTGCGACGCGAAGAGAGTGAGTTTTACAGGGCAGGTGCTATAAACGCAGAGGAGCACGCGATGTAACCTTAATTCGAGTCAGGAGGCTGGAAAGGAGGCTCGGAGACTGTGGCCAGCGGCACCGGAGAGACCCGTTACGGTAAAAAGCTCCGAGTCACAGGCAGGGCCCTCCCGCCTCAGCGACCGTGGGATAGGAAATTCGGGCAGCGCTGAGTAGTCAAGGCTGTCCCGAGCGGTGCCACCACGAGGACCGATGACCCGCAAGAGGCCAGAGTGGGGCCCGGCTAGGGCGGGCCGGGGCGGGACTGGGCAGCAGGGACAGAGCGCCCCGTCGGCCTCTCTCCCGCGAGCTCCACTCCCAGGCGATTCCTCCGTCAGGCCAGTGGCAGACAGAAAGGGGGTCCGAGCTGCAGGTGAGACACCCCCCTCCTCGCAGGCCCGTGGGAGCACGTTCTGGAAAATCAATTTCAGAGCGTGTGTCGCTTGCATCCCGCACAGCAGTGGGTCGCGGTTTCAAATCCAGGTTGGTAATAACCAAGGGCGTGATCTCAGCGGGTAGAAAGCTCCACACCCTGTGCACAGCGGCCTGCGAAGCGAGGCTTTCGTCTCGGCTGGGCTTGGCCGTGGCTTCGTGAATGGTAGGAGAGGCAGACACACACACGCTGGGTCCCCCTCCTCGCCTCCATGGATGGAGGTGGTGAGGGCACCTCTGGTCCCCCGGACTGGGAGCGGCAGGCATCCAGACTGTCCACAGAGCCCTTGCACAGCATTAAATGCAAACTGGAGAGAGAGAGGAGAGAGCGAGAGACTCAATTAGTAGCCGCACAAGCCTGTGTTTCCTAATGCTCATTCAGACAGAGGTTTAATGGCTGGAAATTATTGAAATGAGGCAGATGTCAAGGGCTGCTGCATGCACAGCTCCTTCCAGCAGCGAGGGTGTGCCTGGATCCTTGTTAAATCTCCACCTTGTGAAGAGCCTTGAAGTACCTGCTGCTGCCTCTCTCAGCTTCACCGCCGGGCTGAGCACATGGAGGGGGTTTGAAGCCTGGTTCTCGTCCAAGGCTGGCTCCACCCGGCAGTGCTCTCCCAGTCCTGAGGTTCAGGAAGCCCCCGCCCATCAGGGCATCCTTTGCTGGGAGAGCCACTCATATGGTCTCTGCTCCTCACCTCGAAGCCCAGGGCTACCGTTTACACTGCATGGCGGACCATCAGCCTTGAAAGAGCCGGCCTCCATCCCGAGTGCCCTCACGGTGGGTTCGCTTGGTTCCAACCAACAAACCAAAGGTGCCTAGTGGGGAAGTGACATTCAGGCCTATGTATGCCCAGGGCTTTGGTGCTATTGTGTTTAAGAGGTGGCCTCAACCGAGGTATTCTCTGCTTTGAAAGGTACAGGAGGTACTGCGAGGTAAATAGACGCCTCTTTTGCATCTAGAGCCGCGAAGATGGCCTGTGATGCTTCATTGATCCCGAGAACTCCACTGCAGATGGGTAAAGTAGCTCAGTGACAGATACTATTTGGTGTGGGGTGGGGCGTGTGGGGACCACCAGGGGTGGCAAACGGAGATCAATAATGAAAACAGGGTTGGTGAGCGGAGAATTGTCTTCTAATTTAAAAGGAAGATTTTATGGTTTATATCTAGATGTTGCTTTAAAGCCTCGTGGGCTCAAACGTGGGGCTTTAGGGAAGTGGTTGAGTGATGGGGTTGTGATACTCACAGGTGGATTATTCCCCTGACGAGTTTATAGCTAGATGTGAAGTTGCAAGGTGAGGCCTGGTTAGAGTGGGAGGGTCAGTGGGGGCGTGGCCTGAAAGGGTCTATCTCCCTCCTCCTTCCTTGATCCTTCTCTGCTTCCTGTCCACCATGGCATGAGCTCTTCTTCCTCTGCCAGGCCCCTCTGCCATGCCACCCTGTCTTGGAGCCAGCCGACTATGGACTGAACCCTCTACAAACTGTGAACCAAAATAAACCTCTCCCCCTTACAGCTGTGGGCATCAGGTATTGTGTCCCAGCAATGAGAAAGAAACTAAGAGAGAAGCTCTCTCTATTTACAACGCTACTGCAGAAAAGGTGGACGTTTGGCCAGGCATCATGGTGCATACCTGGTATACCTGCACTCTGGAAGGCTGAGACAGGAGGATCGTGAGTTCAAGCCCAGCCTGGACAACTTAGAAATTTAGTGAGATCCTGTGTCAAAAATAAAAAATCAAACAGGGTTGGGAGTGTAGCTCACTGCAAAGGCCTTGGGTTCAATCATAGTACCAAATACACAAACCAAGGTAGACATTTCCACATCTCAGTGCAGCACCCAGAGCACAGCTGAGGCAGGCAGGTGGGAGGAGGTATCGCCCGCTTTTCTGGGTCCAGAATCGCAGAGCAGGGACAGGCAGGTGGGCAGAAAGCCCTTGCCCTGGAGGCCATCAGTGCCTCACAAATGCTGCCCATGCTACAATTTTGAGGTCGTGTACTTACTGTTTTATGTTGCCTATTGAAACTAAGTTCAATCCGGAAAAAATGAAAGAGAAAACAACTTGTCCAATTCAGCACCGATCTCAGGTCCCTCCAGGGTAAGATGGTGAAAGACAAAAACAAAAACAAAAACAAAAAACAGGGGCTTTCTTAAAACTCAGGGGAACCTTCACTGCATTAAGGATGTTGCTTTTAGAATATGTAGGTAGAAAAATAATCTATCATATATTATCTTATATATTATTCAGGATTTCTGGTGTTTTTAAATGTAAAATTTTTAAGTGCAATGTAACAAGAGTTGAAAGATATAAACATGCTTTTGAATTTGCAAAGGAAACACTTCATGTTTTCATAGGATTCATTCTGAGGATAACACAACTTTACTATTTGTGAATTATTGGTTTCTTCTACATGGTTAGATATTCACTGTCAGTCTGTGTGGTTCACATTTTTTCCATTTATTTTTTAACACTCGGAAGTAAAGAGTACATTTGAATCTCAATGCACGAGGAATTTTCTCATCAATTGTGGTAAACTGGCAAAATTCACATGATATGTTAAAGAGTTCTATAAATCCAGCCAGACTGGATCTGTATCAGTGGTGACTATGGATACACCATGGAGGATCTTCTAGAATCTTACCATTTAAAAATGATTACATTCATCTAGATTTCTTCAGGAAAAATGCTTAGATTTTTAAAAAATCTTGTAACCTTAAGATTTAAGTTTGTAAGTTTTTTTTGTTACTTCTAAGCTATGTGACCTATATGTTAGAAATTGTTTTCAGTTGCCAACAGTCTCTAAACAATGAGAAGAATGATGACACACTCTTTCTAGAAGCTTCTCTAGACATCCTGTAACAATGCCTGCATTGTGAATGTCACAGGTAACTTAGGCACTGCATAGCATTATTATTAATTCACGCACTTTGTTAATTCTTCTGGCTTGGGTGTATAAATTTCACATACAGAAGATCCAGAATAGGTATAAAGACGCACAGAGAAAGCTTGGTTATGGGACAGATTGGAATTTGGGTTTTAGTCATCAAAGATGTGATAAACAGCACTGGGTATTAATGCAAGAAACAGATTGAGCTTTTTAATGGGACATCAAATAAGACTTTATTAGCATCTATTAGGTTCAACCCAAAGCTCGGGAAATAGCATTAATGAGCATCATATATCAGTCTGTCTGTTATTAGATAACAGTTTCCCTTAAAACTAGCAAGCCATACAGTACTTTATACTTTTTACCTTTATCTTTAGAATTAGCTGACATTCTCTCCTGTTACACTGGCCTTACTATTAGTAATAGTGAACCAATTTATAAACCCATTAGTGACACTTTTTCCAGAAGATAAAAACAGTCAAAATTATCTGGCAGCAATTAATCTTAATGGCTGTATGCAGTAAACAGCAATGGGCTAATTCCAGCTCTGTCAGCCCCATCAAACAATCCCGCATTAGGCAGCTTTTCAGTGATCCATTAAGCACATTCAGAACAACAACAAATTCAATGCTGAAGGCATATGCACTAAACATTACAACAGTGATCTTCTGAAACCATCATTATCTCTTAAATAGTACTTCCCCCCTGTATTATCATTATGCTGTACATTAGAAATACTTTGATTAAACTCCCTTAATTCATAACAGACAGCTGCAGACCATTTATGTAGTTAATCTCAACACAACAGCTATTGAGGAAATATAACAAATGAAGGCTGTAAACTGGAAGTCATTACTGTGGAGGATACTGGTTTTTTCGCCCTCTTAGAGCAGAGAGCACCCTAAGGATGGGCTTTGGGCCTGCAATAATGGGGCTGAAGCTGTGAACGACTTTCTGCTTTCCCCTAACATCTGCCCTTGGGGTTGGACTGAGGTGGAGCATGCGGTTCTGGGCATGGAGCATCCCGGGCTTGAGGCGGCATCGCAGCCATGGTGACCTTCCACTCTCCAGCTCTGGAGCACACGAATGCTCTCATTGCTTCCGCTGGATCCTTCCTGTAAGCACAGGAAGCCACTCTGGTTGGACGTCATCATTAGTAAGAATGGCTGGTTTCCTTTCCAAGGAATTGTGTCTTTTCAGTTTAATTCATGGTACTTGAGTCTACATACTTAGAATCTCTTCACAGTTTTCCGCCAGAGACTTTCTCTTTTTACTTAACAATTCAGAAAAGTTTTGCATACAAAAAAACCTGCCTCCCTTCAAATCAAGAAGCCCCAGGCCAGTTGCATGTGGTGCTGAATCCGAGGGGCGCGGCTGACTTCCCTGAACAAGAAACGCTGTGTCAGTCCCCCACCCGCCACACCTCCACAGGCACTTTCCTTTTTGCAGGTAGAGAAACCATAAACGCATGCATGAATAAGCCCTATGTGCCTGGAATATTTTCCCCCTCATACAGGGTTCATTTCAAAGTCCTAACCCACAGACGCCATGTCTACCTTTTGATGAAATGGCCAAGTAATTAAAACATAAATTTCAAGTCCACTTGCCAACTCTGACAGTACTTTCTGCTTTGAGGCTTAGTCGAAATGAATTAAATATTGATTCCAAATGTAAAGCACCACCATTGTGAAGTGATAAGGGTCCCAGTCTTCTTGGCCGTTTACACTGCGTCTAAAGAGATTTCCAGCGCCCGGGTGGACTGACTCATTTTCCAAGATGCCTGTGAGTGTGATAGTATGAATGGGTGCTGCTCATGGCCCTTGGGTGACCTTTGGTGCTGGAGAGACTCCTGTCCTGTGACACCCCACCCTCCCACTCCTGGCACACCCTGCTTGTTAGAAATGGTGGCCCTGGGGAGGTTTTTTGTGTCATTTCACTTTTCCCTTAAATTTGTATGGAAGGCGTGGGTACTGTGATTGCTCCTGCCTTGTTTCCCAGGTCTCCCATTTGGAACAAGCTCTGGCCCATCACCACAGGCCACCCCAGTGACCTACTTCTGACTCTGAGCCTGCAGTGCAGTTTAGAAGCCAGCAGTTCTCTTACTCTGCTTGGAAAGGTGCTTGTGTGGAGAGCGCAGGCCCCAAAGCCTGCGGCCTATTGATGAGGTCCAAATGAGTGTGCCTTTAGAATTCACAGTGCTTCTCAGCGTAGGAAGCCTCAGAGAAGGGCTGGAGAGAGAGAGAGAGAGAGAGAGAGAGAGAGAGAGAGAGAGAGAGAGAGAGAGAGAGAGAGAGAGAGAGAGGGCCAGCCTGTTTAACTGGAACTGACACAGTAAGCCACACCTACCGGGCCTGTTTTTCTTTTTAAATAGAACAACCGTTAGATGGTACAGGCACTAATCTTTTACAGAATATATTTTTGGGATATGTTTTTCCAAATTCCTCCTTGTAGTACTTGGACCACAAGATTAATCTGTGGCACGAAAAAATAACTTTGCAAATTGATTAATTATAATTTCTTCTGACATTTGTTTGTAACTTTTGGTTTTGCTTAAAGGTAGTCCACTGTTGACAAATGGCCATCGGTGAATGAAATTAGCTTTGGAACCCACGATCTTATTTGACTTTGATTCTTGCAGTACATTTTGAGAACCAAAGTTCAGTAAACAATGTTCATATAGAAATTCGTATGATTGAGAACTAAGACTTTCCTCAAGGAATAATTATATTTTTGTAGCTGATGTTAAACACATGAATAATTCACCAATGTGCTAATTGTCCCCCTTGTGGAATATTATCTTTAGCTTTATATCTTCCGTCTAGAGTTCTATCTGGAAATGTTTGCAAAGATCTATATCTGTCCTCCTTCAGCAAACTCCAAGTTATGAGCCGGCAACTTCTTTAGTCTAATTTGATCTTAGGATACAGTTTTCCAAAGGAACGCATGACACCACTGAACGTATACAGGGCCTGTAAATAGTGCTTGTGTTCTAGATCTAACTGATGCACGTCTGCGGAGTCCACTGTAACCGCAGGGCTGAAATACTAGGTATTCTAAGAAGATTAGCCGAGTGTCAGTATGATTGCCACGTTGGTAATCTAAACCAAGTACGGAAGTGATCAGACGATAAAATGTGCTAAGAAATCTTTTTCAAGGCTTGATCTAAAATGCGGTGCTTGAGGAAATGTAGGTTTGA
The DNA here is from genome assembly GCA_028451465.1 of Erethizon dorsatum. Classification (NCBI taxonomy): domain Eukaryota; kingdom Metazoa; phylum Chordata; class Mammalia; order Rodentia; family Erethizontidae; genus Erethizon; species Erethizon dorsatum. Next base: position 3,360,208 of record CM051824.1, read on the forward strand.
TTTTAAAGATGAGGATGTAGACAGAGAACTGTGTGCACGTGTGTGGCAGTGTGTGGCAGCCGACAGGAGCTCCGGATTGCAGCGCTGGTCCTTCCAAATGCGTGCCCGCCCCTGCGGACTCTTGCAGACTTGGGGCAGCAAGTCTCCTTCCAGGAAGTGACAGTACCTTGCTGTGTTTTGCACAGCAACCCTCCACATAAGGGGTTGTGAAAAGAACAAAGAAATAATAAAAGAGAATAGCAAAAGGATCATTTTCCTTGACTTCCAGGTGCTCAAGCACCCCAGTCTTGTCAGGCTGTTCCCCAGGACCCTTGATTGCCCTTGACCTTGACTCCTCCTGTGACCTCTTCTTCTCCCCTCCCCTCCTCTCTCCCCACCCCATTCTTTCCTCCTCTCTCCTCCAGGCTCCCTTGGTTCTGGCTCCTGTGGGAGCTTTTGACCTTTGCTGCTGTCCTCACAACAGTGTCCCTCTTCCACCCACCACTCTGTTCATGGTCAACACAGTCCCAGCCTTGTGAGACCCCACGCGTGAGCAAGGCCCTAGCTCTGCAGGTCCTCCCCTTCCGACCTCCCAGCTCCATTCCTGCCTCCCGCACCTCTTGTCCCCCGGCCAGCTGCTCCTCACAAGCTCAGGGGTTGATTCTCACCCCCACGGCCTCCGCCTAACTGGGTCCCCCGACTCGCCTCCTTTGCATCTCATGACGTTCGCATGTCAGTCCAATAACTCCTGATTGTTTGTCTTCCTCACAAGGACCAGGGTATCACTTTCCTTTTCACATCAAAGCTAAGGCCACGTTGCTTGGAACATAGTAGGTACTGAAAACTCTTTTCTTCGTGGAATGAGTGCACAAGCAGCGGTACCGCATCGAGGGATGCCCTAGTTCCGCGGGACATAGACTGCGGGATTTATTGGCGTGTCACAGTTAGCAGTTAAGTAACAGGAAGAACTAGATACTACAGAGAGAAAGATAATTTTGGGGCCATAGGAACAGATTAGCAAAGCGATCTACGGTGGTGGCATTACAGGCGATTCTATTTATCTCTAGGTGTGTGAGTGTTTTGCGTACATCTCAGAAAGAGCAGTGCCATGTTAATTATAATAAAGCAAGGGAGCCAATCTTTATAAAATAAAATGAAGTGTATCCTTGTCGTGATTCGTACAAAGAAACAGGACTCGCCGGCAGCCTGCTTCTGATGCTGTGGGCTCCTGGCTTTCTCAACCCCGTGCTCTCTCTCCTGGGTCCCACGGTGGGACTCTGGACCTGGGCGGGCCGGGCTCTGGCTAGGGGCTGAGTGTGGTGGGAGGCTTGGTGGATGCTCAGGGTGACTGTGCCCCTCAGCACTTCTCTGCCAGGCCCGACCCCCTCGCCTCACAATGGCGCAAAGCTGTGGCTGAGGCCCAGTGCCGAGGGGTTTACCACCCAACCATTCCTGGACGAGCGGTTGCTCTAGGAGAGTCTGGGCGGTGGTTCACAGGCGCCAACACGCTTCGCACCCATCTCTCCTGAGGAGGTAGAGTGGCTGGTTCACCAAGCAAAAACAGAGGCACGCAGCCCAGCTCCCCACAAGCTCCCTCCCCAGGCCAAGGGAGGTGTGCGGGCCTCCCCGTGGAGCCCGCCCAGCCCGTAAACACTGGATGGCCGGTCCCTCAACCCACTCAATGGGCCTTTCATTCCTGTGCAAGTTACAAATTCTCCTACATAGCAATGCCGTATTTCATGTTTTTTTCCCCTGACTCTTCGTGTTACTGAGGAAAATTGGTCCATGAGTCTAATGCTATTAAAAATGATCAAGAAAAAAACCCTAATGACTTCTGAAACACACCGGCCTTCTACGTTGGTGACTGCAATCCTCTGTGTCGGTTTTTGATCGGCTAAATCAAATACATTTTGCAAATATTCAGTGGATGCCGAAGACATGGGAGGCACCAATGGGTTTGGGAGAAAAAAAGAGCAAAGAAACAGGGTTGCTGTCCTCAAGGAATGTAGAATATGGTGCCTAGACATGAAATGCAACATACCTGCCTTTTTCTTATCATTCCGTACAGTAACACATTTTTATTTGTATTTGTAAGACTTCCTTTTAGCTGAGATTTATTCTCATTCCTTCCTTGGATATCCCAGTAACTTTCAAATAACGCCATCCATACTGTTTTAGCAAGCTTCTTATGTCTATCGAGGCCTACACTGATGCCCCCCACTCCAACAAATATTTATTTAATTCTGCTATTTGCCAGGAACAGCTTTAGGGGCTGAGAGATAAAATAATGAACAAATGCTCAACACACACATGTACTTTCTAATACATACACATACATATGAAGTGTGATCAACATATACGGTGAATGTTTAAATTGAAAAACAATTACAAAAAGAAGTCACACTGCCTCTGAGCCCCCTCGACTGCAAGACACTTGCCCATCACTCTTCCTGCGTTCTGAAGCGGGTCTGGAAGGCGTCTTTTGTGTCTGTAGCTGTGCTGTCCTGGCTCGATTCCAACACTTCCCTTGCGTGGTCATTTTGACTTTGGAGAAGAGCTGGTGCCAGACCCGTGAATAAGGTAGATGAGGACACAGTGTCCTGTTCTTATTTGACAGAAATTGCCATAAACATTTTGAATCGATTCATGACATTGAGGCAGCCACGACAGCACAATTAAATGTATGAAAGAGGACTTCCAGACCTGCTTCAGGAAGTGGCAAGAATGATGGGATAAGTGTTTTCAGAGTAACACTTTGGGGGGGATCAATGGCAATGTGTCTTGTGCCATTATAATTTTCTTTAAACACACACATGGTTTTTGATCAGCCTTTGTATATATTTCTACATGTAAATGTAAACGTAGAGGCAGTTGGCCTTCCACAACTGTGGATTTTGTCTATGGATTCAATCAACTGTCGATCAAAAATATTCCAGAAAAGTGGGTGTGGTGGCACACACATGTAATCTTATCACTCTGGGAGGCTGAGGCAGGAGGATCACAAATTGGATCCCAGCCTGGGCAACTTAGTGCCTTAGTGAGACCCTGTCTCAAAATAAAAAATAAAAAGGGGTAGGAATGTAGCTCAGTGCGTAGGCCTTGGGTTCAATCCCAAGCACAGGAAAAAAAAATCAAAAAGAATTGTGTCTTCATTGAATACATACAGATTTTTTTCTTATGGTTACCCCCCAAAATACAGTAAAATAACTATTTACCTAGCTTTTACAATAGATGAGGTATCGTAAGTCATTTAGAGAAGAGTCAAAAGGTGTAGGACGGTGTGTGTAGGTCCTATGATGATACAGTAAGACCTCAGTTCACATACACTTCCGGTCGAGAACACCACTCGGCAACATTTTGCTTCCACTGGCAAACTCTGGATCAGGTGACAAACATGACCAAGGCCATCTTCCCCAGAATTGTGGAACGAATTAAGTCCATGAACTGAGGCACCACTGTAGAGCATCCTCGGATAGTGGTACTGACAGTCGGGGTGGGGTGCTGGAGTAGTTCTCGATAGAGTCCAAGGAATGAGCGCGTGTATATATATGTGTGTGAACATGTGTACTTATTGTATGTGTGTATGTATATGTGTATACTTGTGTGCACACACAAGGGTGATTGAGAAACAGTGAGTTTAAGTAAAAAAAAAAATTATTACAACAAGAGCCAAAATTCTCCCCCTCACTTGGAACACACTTATCCCATCGTTCTTGCCACTTTCTGAAGCAGTTCTGAAAGTCCTCTTTCATGAGTGTCTTTATTAGATATGATAAAAAATATGGTGAATGCTGCTGCCGAGTGCTGTCCAACAGAAAGGCAGGCTCCTAAAAACATCTCAGTGTGTTCTCATCCATGTTATGGACTGGATTTGGCACTGGAGGACTTTGGCTCTTCGCTAAAGTCAAAACAACCATGAGAGAAAAATGTTTTGAATCATTCAGGTAATTGGGGCAGCTGCAACAGTGAAACTTAAGATGCTTACAAAAGAGGAATCCAGAGCTGCTGCAGAAGGTGACAAGGACGATGGGACGAGTGTGTTCAAAGTCGGGGGGAGGATTTTTGAGGAGGTTAATGGAAAGGCGTCTTTACTGCAGTAAATGTTTTAAATAGTCACTATATGTTTAGATCTCGACCTTGTATATGTATATCTGTTTATAAATGTGCACATACAGTATCCCGATACATACATATGTGTACATTTGTATGTACACAACACACACATAACACACATGTATCTTCCCCCTGAGGAACTGGAATGAGTGGTGCAGAGGAAGCCAGCAGGACGAGGGGCTGCTCTAAGATCAGGCTCCAGACCATGGGCCAAGCTGAGTGGTGAGGGCCTCATGACAGGGTGCGGGACTTAGGCACAGAAGCAACCCAATCTGACCTTCATTTTAGCAAGATCACTCCGAGGCAGGTGTGGTGGTGCACACCTGCAATCTCAGCACTTGGGAGGCTGAGGCAGGAGGATCACAAGTTCTAGGCCAGCCTGACTACATAGTGAGTTCAAGGCCAGCCTGAACGACACAGTGAGACCCTGCCTCGAAAAGATAAACTAAACGAAACGAAACGAAAAATAAAATAAAACAATCACTCTGACGACTCTGATGAAGACGCCGTATAGCACATTTTAACCACAGCACTAAATATTTGCTCCGTTATTTTAGTCTTGGATTTCAACTAATTTGCACAAACGACTACTCTTCCGTAGTTTCCGGTGCACCACCAATAATTAGCAACACAACGAGAAGAGCGCTCGCTATCGTCAAAGGGCAGTTTCTCCCTGGAAGACGCAACTCTGTAAAAGTACCGGCCATGCAGCAGCTAGGACTTCCCCGCAGCGAGCTCCTGCCTTGGGAGCGGTCCCGAGGGCAGACCGGGGTCGGGCCTGGGGCTGATCCTCTAGGAAAGGGGCACTGCCCTCGGCTGCTTCCGGGCTCTGCCTGCTCTGAGAGCTCGGATTCTCTGCAGGCTTCTTCTTCCCACCGAACAGCAGAGCACAGGACTCGCGGTTTAAGATCTGATGCAGGATGCAGAATGGATGCGTGGCCGAGACCCCACCTGCCTGGCGGACTCAGGATTCTACCTGCCGCTGGGCGTGGTGGTGGCAGGCAGCTCCCGCCGGCCCCTCTCCCAAGATGGTCCTCTGAGAACAGCGCTGCTGGGCTTTGGTCTCGCCTCTCTCCAGGTCCCCGCTGGAGGATGAAGAGGGAGGAAGCACCTCGAGACGACATCTAGGGGCCACTGAGCTGCCGAGCTGCCGAGCTCCCGAGGGCGCCCCTCTACTCCTCCCTCGCTGCTCCCCCCTCACTGCTCTGGCCCCGCAATCTCTCCCCACGCAGCCTGCTGCACCCTCGGCTCCATCTCTCTGCTGCTGGCAATGCAAACAGAGCACCACTGTGCAGGAAGAAAAAGTGCCGCTGGTGTCGCTTACCCGGCTCAAGCCACCTTGTTTGTGTCCTGAAGGGGCAGGAGCCTTGGGGAGTCCAGGCCAGCCAGGGTCTGACTGTGGGTTTCGGAAAGGGGGGGTGCTCAAAATCTACAGGCTTGCTCCAGGGGGGATGCAGGGTGCTCCCAGGGTTGCGTGCAGGGCGGGGCACACAGGAGTAGCTCAGTAAACACATACTGCAGGTGACACACATCACAGTGTGCCCCGTGTTGGGGTCAGAGGCTCCTGGGTACCTCCCTGAGCAGCAGAGCAGTGCAAGAGCTGGTGACAGGCACTTCTGCAGGTGAGAGATGACCTCCCCTGGGTGTCTCTGCTATGTGGGGCCAGGAGGGGAGAGAAGAGGACCAGGCCCTGTCTTATGCTCTCAAAACTGCAAGGGAACCTGGGGCCATCCAGCAATGCTGACCCAGAAAACAAGGCAGCACGCAAGGAAATTTAGAAATCCTTTAAAGATGGAAAAATTGACTTTCTCAGATATTTTGAGCAAGTGCTGCAAAGTGTAACTTGACAATAAAGAACTTTCTATCTTCCTCTGACATTTTATCATCACACTTTCATGTCTTCCTGAAGTGCTTTGAGAACAATTTTTTTTTCTTGTAAGCATATTATGGCTTATATCTCGATGTCCCCAAAGCCCCATGTGCTCATAGGTGGGGCTTTTGGGAGGTGACTAGATCATGGGTGTGTGACACTGGATGAGTCCCCTGATGGTTTTTAGTTGGGTGTGACCTTGGGAGGTGAAGCCTGGTGGGAAGAGGCAGGTCACTGGGGGTGTGGCCTGGAACGGTGTATACCTCTTTCCTCTGCCCTTGACCCTGCTCTGCTTCCTACTGCCTTGCCGTGGACTGTTTCTCCTCTGCGAGGCCCCTCTGCTAGGCTGCCCTGCCTTGGAGCCAGCCAACTATGGGCTGAAACCTCTATAAACTGTGAGCTAAAAAAACCTCTCCTCCTTTAACTTATGGATGTCTGGTGTTTTGTTCCAGCAATGAGAGAATAACTAAGACAAAGCACCTTTCCTGTGAATTGGCTTGTTGGGATTGAAAAGTTAGATGATGAATTTAGCTACTATGCAGAAAAACACTGAACGTGACATGCATGGCATAGATGTCCCTAGACCCAAGTCTGAATTGTGTGGTACTTTAATCTGAGGGCAGTGGGAAAAGTTTATAGACATTAATTTGAATTCTGTACATTCGAACAGAAAAAAAGGAGGCAAATAAGTTGTTTCAAAAGAGTAAATACTTTGCTTCAGGATCTTCATAACAGGCTTTTCAGGAACGTTTCCTGCCTCCAGGGTGCCAGTCTCTGAGGGCTGCTCTGACTGGCGATGCTTTCGAATGGACCAGGGGTCCGGCACTCGGGACCCACCTGGGTCCTTCCACTTGCTCCCCAGCAGCGTGGCCCCATTCAGTCACTTAGTTTAAGTGACTCAGTTTCCTCATCTGTCAAATGGGGGTGCAAATAATGGTTACCAACTTATACTGTTGTTCCGGAAAGTTTAAAACAAATCAAACACCTGGAAAACACCTAGCACATAGTGAACTGTGGCTAACTAGCCACTATTTCCCCTTAAAGAATGCAAACAAGGTCTTTTGAGGCAAGGTGCGTCCTCAAGGCTGCATCCCAATGCACCAGACCTGGCTCTCCACCCAAGACTGTCACTTAAGTGGTCCTGAGTAAACAAACTAGGGTGCATTTTGAGAATCAAACATGGTGTGATGGGAAGGCAGATGCCTACCACCCCCATAGGTGGGTCTTAACTCTTCTGTTGTTTCCAGTCTGTGACTTGCTTGTTATCATTTTGGGGAAGTAATTTGTTCTGCTGGTCTCAGTCTCCTCGTCTGTACAATGGGCCCAGCATATATAACCACTTAGAGCTCAGTGTGAAGCCTTGCTGAGTTGCTAGACGGTGCTGCACACTGTGTGATCTGCTATCAAAGGAGAGAAAGACCCTGGAGACAGGAAGGAGCCAGTCACTGTCCTGGGGGGGCTGCTTCCTTCAGGACCTGACCTCCATGGTGACGGATCCGCCTCTGCTGCGCACCCCACTCCTTCTGCGGAGTAGGACTGCAAACTCTGATTGGACCTGGCTCTGACAAGGGTTGTGTCCTGCACCCCTCTAGGTTGCCCCCCACCCCACCCTCACCCTGAGGACACCTGGGCCAGGAAGGAGATGACAAAGAGGGTGGCACTCCATGTGGCCAGAACGGGGATCCAGATGGTGACTTCTCTGCCCGCTCACACTGGTCTGGGTCAATGTCCTTGCCCCACAGAGCTGGCCGCGGGGCACATCCAGCCTTCCTCCAGGGTCACCGAGTCTGAGCTGTGACCAGTCATTTCCAAGGCTGGATCTGGGGACAAGCACGGTGTCCGTCAAGGAGCCCCGGACCACTGTTTCCTCTGCTTGGGAGTCACCTCCTTGGCCTGTTCCCCCAGGAGCAAAACCAACTGACAGGGAAACCAAAAGCTAAGAGGTTTCTTTTCTCATTTCAAGTCCCACAGCAAACTGAATTTATAGAGAAGTCATGGAAGTTTTCTGATTTCAGGAGTCTTCCTTCTCTGCTTTCTGAAATGGGTACAGTGCCAAGGGATTGTTAGGATTTGTTATAGTTTCTCAAAATTTGGCTGTGTGTTGCATTTGCATTTCATTTGAATGGTAACACTCAAATTCAAATTTATTATTAGCAGGAAATAAAGAACCTTGTAGAGATTCAATACACATATCTAAAAGAGATACTCCTATGGACCGTGGGGGGAAAGAGTCATTGTAATTTCATCAAAGAGCAGACAAGACAGTTTATAGCCATGGACTAATTATCTTTTTGTCTTTTTCCCCCCAGGTTTACATCACTGTGAAAAGTTTTCCTCTAAGTTAGGTAGCCGCCAATGTGACTCCTAATTTGGGTGCAGGATAGATTGAACAGGATGGTCGTTTCTTCTTTGGCTTTTCTATATAATATCTAGTGGCTGTGGATACTCAGATTCCTACCCATTCTGAAGTAATGGAATTGAAAATGCGATAATATTCTTTCTTGCTTCTATTCAAGAGAGATCCCTAAACACTAGATTCTATGTTCTTCAGTTTTTTCAAAATTCTTTTTAATAATGCATTTTCTCCACCACATTGACAGCCCTCCCCCCACGCATTTTGAGCCCACCTCCCTGATCCCCTGAAAACCCTGGGCCTTTGCACACAACAAAGAAGGACCCTCCGGAAGCCTGTGCCCCGGAACTGCAGCCTCCACTCTAGTCAAGCACATTTCTGTCTTGTTGAAAGCCACAAAGCTGCGCCAGTGTTTATATTCACGTGAAGTATTTCAGCAATTCATAGCTAATTTATCAATGACCACGCAGCTGCAGGCACTGCCGTTTAAAAAAATATACCAGCTTGCTTGGTGTTTACACAGGTCCTGAGAGCCACAGCGTCATTAGGGAGGTCCACAGAGCGCCCTGCCACGGTGGAGGGGTGTTTGCATTATAAGCCGACACATCATTAAGGACACAATTGTTATTTAATGTGGCACAATCATCTTTCTACTCTTCATGAGGCCCACTTAAGTAATTACCTTCTTAGCTCATTGGCTCTGTGAGTTGCCTGGCTAGAAAGGGTTATATCTAAGGAAACAGTCAAACCGGGCTCACACAAGCCCCCTTTAAATGGACTTATATTTACAGACATGTTCAACATGAAGATCATTTTTTTCCCTGCCCTGAAGTGTGAGGGAAGTCCAAAATAAACAACTGCCCCCAGGACCGGCAGAACTGAAAGGAGCCCAGGTCCCCTCTGCTGCCAGCCGGTCTCTAGGAACAGCTGATGCCCGCATCACGCCTGGCTCTTTGTACTTCCAGGTTGACATCTGTTTTAGCCAATCAATTTTTCATTAAAGTCAAAACGCATTTTAAAATCTGCCTTGGCTTTCTCTTTTTTAAGACAAGTGCAAATTCATGACGAAAATGTTCCTTTGCAGAGCCAGTGCAATAGCTTACTAAGCTGTGTGCATAGTTTAGAAGACATGCTTGGAATAGTCTAGATATTAAGACAGAAGGTTTAAAGAATGCACAGAACTTATTTTCAGAGCACATTTAAATGTCTTTCAAGCAGATTTTTTTTTATTATGACGTGTCCAAGATGAGCCTGCAGGGACTCAGCATCATTTAGGGAGAGCGGTGCCCAAGGACAGAATGGAAATGACTTGAAGCCGCACATCTGCGTTTGAAACTTTAAGCTTGCTTTCCAAATACACCGGGCAGTCCGTGTTTACTATAAATACGGCGAGGTAAGTCTGAAATACCTTTATCTTTTTGGAAGCTCAGTGTCTGAGCTTCTTTGTTTGAACAGAAATGTCAGCTGTATTTTACTTTATTATATAAAAAAGTTTCGGAATTTAATTAAGGGTCAAGTACCAGCAGTAGATAAATGCCGCAGCTAAAGCATATTTCTGATCACTCTGAAGTCTGCAATCATGAAAATTATTATCATTGAGTAAAACTGGTCTCAACGATGGTGACTGGAGATGGATTCTGTGTTACTCAGCCGTCATTTACATAATAATGGGTTCCAGTTTTCATCAGCACCTTTTGTTTGTACAGCGCTTACTGCTACGGTAAATTGTCAAAATGTCACTCCTCCCAATCAGCCGGAAAACATCAACAGTAAACAAGGCACAGGAGGAAATGCTCTGATTAGAAGTGTGGCTTCGGAAGAGGAGGGCTGAAGTCTCCCTGACGGCTGGAAGCACGCTATTCTGGAGTTCCCCATAACCCAGTCACACGCAGATGATAATCACTCTCTCCCCGCCACCTCCCTCCGACCCCTTTAATGAAGAAATACCACTCTCGTTGGGGTCACCTCAGAGCTCAGGACTGAGACAGATGGATATGTGTATTTGTCATTGCCACCTTGTCCCCTCTTCCTGGAGACTGGCCTCTCCACTTTTGGACAGTGGATGGAGGACTGCGTAAGGTGAAGTCTTTTACAAGTGTTCCAGTTTCTCGTGGGTCTCTGGCCCTTACCCAAGGAAACTGAGAGAATAAGAGTCGAGAAGGATTTGGCCCATGCCCATGCAGCCACCGTAAGAGCTGTCACCGAGGACCCAGCTGATTAGATATCTGCTGTCACCACTCTCGTTTAAATAGTCCTCAAAACACTAGCCAGGGCAATCAGGCAAGAGAAAGAAGTACAAAGGGTAGGTATAGGAAAGTGAGATGACACAACCCTCTACATAGAAGACCCAACACTTTGGCCAAGCCTCTTCTTGTTTCAGCTGGTGAGCTGAGAGCAGGGCCGAGCCACGGAGGAGCCCGAGGGCAGTGGCTTCTGCTCTTTGCCTTTCCACTTGGCATCACTTGAGCTTGGACTCCAGGGTGAGGAAGGGTGACAGCCAAAGCCAGCCCCAGTGTGCAGGGCATCAAGTGCCACTGCAAATTCCTGTACCCCTGCCCTCCTCCCCATTTTAAAGTGTGTAAGCTACATGTAATCAACATATCTTTGTTCCCCAGTGAAATCTCCCGAGCCCGGGAAAGGGTGGGGATGAATTAGTATAGTATATGCCTTATAACCATTATAGTTACAAAGTATATTACAATTAAAGACTTTACATTGTGTTTGAAGTAAAAATGAATATAGTGGCATCCTGCCAAGAGTCCTGGAAATCACTCTTGTGTGGAATTGAAACATTTGGCTCATATAATACTTAATTTATTTTTATGAAATGACAAGTTACATAAATGTATGTTTAAAACAGAGGGGCACTTTTTTTTTGATAAATTTCTTTGTATTCTGGCTTTGATGGCTACACAGAGTCAGGACATATCTAAACAGAATTTAAAAAAAGAAAAAGAATGTTCCCAGAGTGGTTTTTATTTTAAACTCTACGTTCCCCCAAGTATTTCAAATATCATTATGTAGTCGGGTTGCCCGAACAAGGCTTTCGGGCCCTTCTCCTGGAAACGAATAGGAGTTTTCAGATCTACTGAAATGAAGCGTTGATGTCAGGAAATATTTTGTAGTGCTTTCAGGTTTCTTGCCATGCACTTTATTTTGCTTGGCTACTTTTAATTCCCACCCCCTCCTTCTCTTTGAAAATCTGACATTGTTCAAAACCTTTCGATTAAGAAGCCTGGTCGAATGGAAGTGTGTGGTGCTCTGGAGTCGCCTCTGTAAGCAGGGCGCCAGGTCTGGGCAGAGCACAGAGAAATAGTGCTCATCAGCCCTAATCACCCTGACCCCTCATGCAGTACAGGGAATTAACTCCCAGTACTTTGGGCTGAATGAAGAAGGAGTTGATGGTTCATGTCGTAAACGCATCACTGCCTGAACCCATTACCAGTTTCAACAGAGGTGGGAATTTACTATACACTCCTTCTTTCTTTTCCTTTTTCTTTTTCTTTCTTTCTTTTATTTTTTTTGTGGTTAGGAATGTAGAGTGGTGTGCAGAAAATGAGAAAGTCATTCATGATGCTGAAGCAACGGCCCTGCATATTTTTATTAAGGCTTCCACCTTCTGGTGCTGCGTCCCATCCGTAGTACGTAAATAGAAGCCGAGGCCATGGCAGCCGTTGTGTGAAGAGGGGCCCTTGTCTTAAAGAAGAGAGGAGCGTGTCGGCAGAGTAGGTGAAGGTATTCTGTGAGGGACCAATGGAAACGAAAGTGCTCAAAAACACAGAGCAGGAGGGAAAGCGCCGCTCAAAAGGCAACTAGTTAGCAGCTGCCACCATGACCTTTAGCTGCAGCCATGGTAACTGGGCTAAAGATGGAGTTCCATTTTATTATCCTCACACCCACAATGTTAAGCCCGTGAATCCCATTGCAATTTAATGGCTGAAATCAGAAGGCAGATCTGTGTTCATTGGACCAGTGCCGATACCCTCTTAGCTAATGAGCGCGGCAATAAACATTTTCATGCCAGGAAGCCAGTGCAAGTGGAAATATTATGCCATACAGAAATGTATACCCAAACACAAAGACATGGTCAGCAGAGTCAGTCTTTTGTGGGTATTTGCATATTCTAACATGCAAAGCCAATCATGTTTTAAGAAGAATTAAAAAAAACAAAAGCTGCTAGACTATTAAAAATACCACAGAGCGTATTGTGAATGAGAAATCCGGAGAGTTATAAATCTGGAGTTAATGACTATTACTGCCTGTTTTATTATTTTCCTTAATGAATCTTATTATTTGTAAATATACGCTTCCTTTTGCGCGGCTGTGGTATGCTTTGTGCCTCCTTCCTGCCTTCACCCTGTACCTCCAGCTGAGTGGCCAAGCCCACGCGGCTGAGGACAGAGAAGAGGTTTTATGAAGACTTCGTCTTCACAGATATTTTCTCTACAGTTCCGCAAGAACAAATGACAATAGAGTCATGTTGTCACAGGCAATGCGACTCGCAAGGATACATAGATCTTGCTGATTTGTTTTGAAGACAAGTAGAAACTAGTGTTGGGGCGTCCACTGGTGGCCATCAGCCTTTGAAGACACACTGCTTCTTGGAAGAGGGTTGGTAAGGTTTTGGAAGAAAACATGCAGATTTAAGTTAAGAATGACATGGCAACCTAGTGTGAGCGCCTCAATTTAAGAAATGGCCAGTTTCTGAGGTTAAAGCAGAATGAACATGTCACACGAGTTTTAAACTGTATCTTTTCGGTTCCCGTTCTCCCAATATTTCTATTTACGCAACTTGCTTTTAACCTTTAGCAGTGTCAAGTGTCACTTGGATCAAAAAGCTGCCAAGAACTACCCTTGAGACTAATCTTGTTGGTTTTAATAAGGCACAAAGTTATACAATGACTTGGAGGTAATAGAGTCTATGGAATATTTTCCATCCTTTCTTTCAAATTTTTTCCCAGTTAGGCTAAAATACTCCCTGTTTTCACTGTGGTTCAATTGTGTTCTGAACAAAGATGAGGGTTTAATAACTTTTCTTATCAGGAACAATATATCCTTTCCTATGGAACTATGCCCACCATCCTTTGTAAGAAAAAGCTTGAACTATTTTGCTAGCAGAAGCTGTTTGTCCTCAAAACTACAAAGGTCAGAGAGAAAATAATTTGGGTGCTTCTTATCTTTTAAAACAATGTCACTTCTATCATTATCAGAGAGTTTTAAAATAGTTAAAAAAAAACTTGAGACAAAGGAAGTGAGAACTCAGAGACTTGAATAATCACACCTGTTTATTTGACTTCTGGAAGGGCAGAATGTGCCTCCATCAGTTAATAAAAGATGTTCTATCAATTTAGACAATTATACCAAAGATTAAGAATGTCACGAAGCTGGTGAAATCTCCTAGGAAACATTGAAAAATAATATGCTTTTAGATCACATCATATATTAAATGACAACTGCCAATTTTTTTAAAAAGAGTACTCAAAATTTTTTCCTGAATGACAATTTGAAGTTAAAATAGTTTGTTCTTAACAGTTAACTTCATTGACATGAAGTCCCTGCTTCCTAACTCAGGAAACTTTGCTAATAAGAGCTTTTTGTTTATTCAAGTCACCGTGGGCCACAGAATATGGCATTTTATGGCCTCCCTGGCTGGTTGCTTAATTAAGGCACACATAAGAAATTTTTGGCTAGCACATTACTTGGTTTGAAATATCTAAATATGACTCACATTTAAATATTTACCATCCTCTTGACTTGGCTTTCTTTATTTTATTGCCTCCTGAACAATTCCTTTTCTTACCCTTAGACTAGGAAAAATGATTGCAGGGTTTCATTAAAGGAGTGACAGCAGTCACGGTTGCCACAGAAAAGATGGGAAGAAAAGCTTGTGACCTTGGCCAGGCCCAGCACCGAGGAAGAGCGAGAGCAGGACCAAAGGTGGTGGTGTAGTGCAGCATCCTCACAGCCCCGTGTCTCAGTGTGGACAGTAACGTGTGTCCCCCAGGACTGCTAAACCTCCCTGCTAAAAAGCTGTACCTGTCTGGAGGACCTGCCCGTCCTCTCAGCCTCACCACCTACAGCCCCTCCTACCATGTTCCTCCCAAAGAAGCCCTAGCCAGAAAATAATCAGCCTGGAAACTGGAGATCAGCCATGGCAGCCCCAATCAGCCCATCCTTGCCCTACCTGCCTTACAGAGCAGCCACCGAGCAAGAGCATAGTGACAGCAGGTGGGGCAAGGGTAGGCTGACTGGGGCTGGCATGGTTGATCTCCTGTTTTCCAGGCTGATTATTTTCTGGCTAGGGCTTATTTTGGGGGAAGCAGGGTACTTTGGCCCAAGCAGTGAAGTTCTCGAGCTCAGTGACCACCCAGGGAGACAGAAGGCCTGCAGCCAGGCATAGTGACGAGCTCCGGGGACCAGGATATGGGCAGAGATGTCGTTGGAGCCCAAGACTTTCATCTGTGGGGAACTGTGCTGTGACCGCTCACCCCAGATTTGCGTCATGTTTCTACTACAGTTCCAGTGTGTCCCGCAAGACTTTGTGTGCAGGATATTTAACGTCCAAAGTCACGTATTCATGGTATGTGTGGGTGGCGCCTTTGCAGGTAGTTAGGGTGACAGGAAGTGAGGGTGCGGTCCAGGATGGCAGCAGTGGCTTAGGAGAAGACAGCCAGAAGAGCCACACATACTCTGCCTCACTGTGTGCTGCCCTTGGCCATACTAAGATGCAGCACCGAGACCCTCACCATGTTCTTGACTTCCAGCCTTCGGAACTGTAAACCAAATAAACCTCTTTTCCTTATAAATTATCCAGCCTCAGGTATCCTCAAACAGTGGCAGAAAACAGACTGAGACATCATCTTTTGCCAAAATCTTGCCAATTTCCCCCTCACGCTGGCTCCAGTTTCTTGATTTGACCCAGTGCACCAAGTGCTTCTGGGTTGCTTGTGACAAAGCATGGAAGTCCCTTTGTTTGCTGTGGAAGGTCTGATCCCCTCTAGAGGGTCTCCTTCCCTATGTAGAAAAAGTGAAAATATCATCATGAGTATCAGCAGCACACACATTCATCAAGCTCTTCTTAGTCTGGGCATATTGTAAGTCAAATCTCATTTAATTGTACCACGTTCCTACAGGGAAACTAATCCTGGGAGGTCAAGTACACTTTCAGAGGTTATTGAGGTAGGAAAGCATTTAGTTGAGAAGTAATTCTCCAAAATTTTACCAACTCTGATGGTAGAAACATAAGGTTTGGTCACTAAGGTCTCGACACCCTTAGCTAGTCCTGCTACTGATGGAAATGGAGGATGAGCGATTCTTTTCTTATTGATTTCCTTCTAAAAATCATTGAATCCTCATCAAGTGGATGGCTTTGAGGTGAGGGAGACAGCGAGTGGGGTGGTGGACACCCCCTAAGATGTGTCAGTGGCTTGCACCTTGATGCTTCATGCTCAATGCAGAGTGTCCACAGGGGTTCTATGACTGGAGAGCTCCCATCCCCTGCCTAGCCTATCACATGTTCCAGGGACATCATGCCACTCGGAACCCTGGGACCCTTACTTCCATGGCCTGGCTTATGCTGGGGGTCAGAATGGTACCCTGTAGAACAGTTGATGAGTTTTAGGAAAAAATCATCTTTCTGGATGATTTCAACAGAAGGAGAATGTGGGTGAGATGCACCAACCATTCTTCAGCTGAGGTAGGATGTCACCAGCATCCACAGGTCCCCCCTTTCTCTCTCCCCAAGGAGAAAAATAGGTGAGAATGTAGATAATGCATCACAGCATATTTTGAGTTCTTAGGAAGAAAGACTTAGAAAGCGTGTCTCAGGCTTTGCAAAAATATCCGACTTAATTTGAAAACCACCACATGAGCTGCATGAATAAAGGATCTCGTGTTCCTGGTCTGCAGCCTTGGCTTGCATGCACAAGTGGGTGCCCTGTCCTCGAGGGCCTAAGCATGCCAGGCCACAACTAGGCAGCCCCTCGCTGGGGACACTGAAACCAGCAAGAGGGACCTACCCAACTCCAAAGAGTCTTTTCCAGTCACTCGCTCAATTCTGACTGTAGGAGAGGAAAGGTTGTATCGCAGAAGAGTTGTGGGAGAAGGCAGGTAAGCAAGAGAAAACAATTTCCCAAATACATCCATCCTTGGATTACAGATGCTACCTGCAGAGATGAAAGCACCGAGCCTTAAATGTGACACAATGACAATCTAACACTGCAGAGACAGGAAACGCCACTGCTAATAAGGAGCAAAGAGAGTTGAGAGTTGCAGAATCACTTTATGGGGCAAGTCAGTAACACCGCAGGGACGGAGCAAGCACACAACCCTAGGACTCCGTCTCCAGGTAATAAATAAGGTGATCTGCACGTGCTGGTGGCTTGAAATGGAATTGTATGGGAAACAAACCAAACAATCATTCAAAATGAAAAATCGTCCCATGTTCAAATAAAAACACAACTCTTATTAGACACTGTAGTGCACCAACCACTTCTGGTTGACGTAGAAGAGTAGTTTGGGTAGAAGCTCAATTTATAACTCACAAGGTCACATTCACGAAAGGTAAGGTGTTTTTTCTGGGAGCCAAGGTCACGCTTTGCATGTTGTGCTTTGAATTTGGCACATTTTGGTACTATTAATATTACTACTATTCCTTCCATAATGAAAATCTAAAGGATTTGTGGGTCAGTGAGAGAAAAGAATTCACACGACAGATTCTGATACTCAGGTGAAACTTTGTAGAAAAACAAGGATCAGATAACACTATTTAGAATGGGTTAGATGAAATTATAAATAAGGTTTTATTCTGTCCTCTTGTCTAATGTATTTGTAAATGTTATTTATTTATTTTTTGTGGGTACCGGGGGTCGACCTCAGGACCTCGTGTGCCAGCAGGTGCCTGTGTCACTGAGCGATATCACCGGCCCCTTTTTCGTATGTGGGTTCTGGGAGTTGAACTCGGGCCCTTGCGCTTGCCAGGCAGGCGCTTACGCCGCTGAGCCATCTCACCAGCCCTGTAAATGTTATTTATAATCTAAGATTTGCCTAAGTAGGTGTATAATGCTAGTCGGTGCTTATTTATTTCTGCAGTAGCCTCTTTATTCAGGTAAGCCTGATATTTCTAATCAGGAGAAAAAAGCCAATATGCAGACGGGGATACACATTAGATCAAACCACCCCAGTCAGACAATGCCAGACAGTTCACACCTACACCTTCGTCAGGACAAGACTGGCCAGGCCGAGTCTCCGAAGACAGTCGTTTGTGCTTGGAGACCGTCTAACGTTCTTGCTCTACTTCCCCGTGATTCCAAAGAGTCTAAAATCTTCACTGTCTAGTACAGTGAAGGAAAGAGGTGATTTGGATGTTCTGCTGCAACCAAAATGTAAATAATTATCACGGAACCCTGATTTCTATTCATTTCTACCAGTAATTTCCCCAAATATGTTACAGTAAAGTATTGCATTTGCACATGCAAATGTGCAGCTACATGAACTCTGGGAGGAGACATCAGGGAGAGAAAGGAAGAGAGAGAAGAGTGTCCCCTGTCCACCCTTCCACTCGATGGCTCTGATGTGGAATAAGAGTGACACGAGAGACCAGGTGTCCCCCCATGGCCACTGCTCAGCAGGCCCCAAGCCCGGGCCTCTGCCCTCCAAGTGGGAATCTGGGGAGTCAGGCCAGGCAGCGCATTCACTCAGCCTGGTGCCAGAAGGTGAGATGTGATCATAAAATAATGGCGAGTGTTCAGATAAAAATTTTGTTACAATGAGACACATGACTATTAATCCCCCTCAAAGTCCTCACCCTCAGTTTAAACACACTGATCCCATCATTCTTGCCACTTTCTGCAGCAGTTCTGGAAGTCCTTTTTCATGTCTTTAGTTGTAATGTTCTGACTGCCTCAGTGTCCTGAATTGATCCAAAATGTTTCCCTTTTATGGTCGTTTTAACCTTGGGGAAGAGCCAGTCGTCACACAGTGCCAGATCTGGTTAATACGGTGAATGAGGACACACTGGAATGATTTTACTTGACAGAATCTCAATAAACAGCTGATCAATGAAATACAAGGTAAATGTTAACATTTTTAAAAATTGGAGTAAAAGATACATTGCCATTAATGCCCTCAAAATACTCTCCCTCACTTCGAACACATTTATCCAATCATTCTTGTGAAAGTGTCCTTTACTTTAATACTTTTTTAAAATTTAAATAATCCTCATCCTTTCGATCACCGCTGCATGTCAGCTGCAGGCACAGAAGGAAGGCTCTATTCAAATCTAGGAGAAAATACGGCCTGGGGGAAGTTGACTGACAGTTAGTACCATGCTTTCCATACAGTGGACATAAAGAATTTTTTTGGTTTGTTTTAACTCATTTTGTTCTTTGCTTGAGCTGAAACTACCCTTTAAATAAGATGTCGTTCTATATATGTATTTGTAATAATAAATCAGGTATATACAGGTCTTTTTACCTTGAAATTTGGAAGTCATATATTACATAACCTACACGAAGGAACATTTAACCTGTTAATAAACACGTTTTGTTATTTTGCTTTGTCATCATTTAGTTCCTGTTCTTAAAAACCCAGTTCAGAGAGAGCAGCAGCACACATGCTCTGTAGTGTTTTGGGGAAATGGTACATTGACAAATGCATAAATACTCTGCTACTATCACAGAGTCACTGAATTCTTTACTTCTTTGACTTATTAAGACCCATTAAAATACTCTTGGGGCCGGTGAGATGGCTCAGCGGCGTAAGCGCCTGCCCGGCAAGCGCGAGGACCCGAGTTCGACTCCCGGAACCCACATACGAAAAAGGGGCTGGTGATATCGCTCAGCAGCACGGGCGCCTGCTGGCACGTGAGGTCCTGAGGTCGACCCCCAGTACCCACAAAAAAATAAAATAAAATACTCTTGATGGTCTCATTAGGAATCACTTCTACTTGCTGTTTCAATCTCTTGCTTATTTCATTTGCATCTGTCCGTCCTGTGCCACACAGGATGTATACACCACTTGTAGCGATAAATTCTTTAAAATTAAACAGAACTAATTTCAGTCTTTCAGTAGCATTAGCCACGTCTCAAGGGTCCACAGCCACATGTGGTCAGTGACTTCCACACAAGGCGGCATAGGGAGGACACCTTTCCACCAGGGCAGGAAATTCTGCTGGATGCAGTTACACTGCGCTCCTTACTTGCAAAGTGGAGACATTTTACAGCTTAACGAAATTATTGCTTTATCTTTCCCCTTCTGGATAAAAATACATAGATCGATTGCTATGATATACTGCTTAGGTATTGTCTTAGTTTCTTTTCTGTGTCTGTCCCAGAATGTGTGTGATCAGGTGACTTTTAAAGGACAGAAGTTTTTTAGCTCCTAGTTCTTCTCAATACCTCATGATTGGGATTAAATGTCAACTTGAGGTTTGGTGGGGACATTCCAACCACAGCAGGCATTGTTGTGTTTCTGCAATCACTGACAGCACTCTGGAGCTGTGGGTTTTGCATCTGCATATTCAACCAGAAGCAAATGGAAAGTATTTGAAAAATAAATTATGTCTGTATTGAGCATGCACACACCGTTTTCCTATCATTATTCCCTAAGCAATAGGGTACAGGAACTATTTACCAAGCATTTATATTGTATTAGGTATTATAAGTAATCTAGAGATGATATGAAATGTACAGAAGCCTGTGCATGGGTTATATGCAAATATGATGCCATTTTCTAAAAGAGATTTGCCCACGGATATTGAAGTTATGACTGTGTTTCTGGAAGGGGAAACTGTATTAATGCTCGTCAGCAGTGCTAACTCCTCAGAGGTTCCTTTTTGCTTTTATCTTTATTCTTGTTGATCTCCTGACTTACTGATGTTTTAGACATGTAGAGATGGTAGAATTTGGAGTTGTGGGTAATTTGAATTTCACAGACATATCCGCAGTTCATAAAGCATTTAGAATACATGGTGCAGTTAGTTTCTGGTTTGGGAAATGGTGACGTAGGTTGGCAGAATTAACACTCCTATAGATAACAATGATGAAGAGCTGCATAAAATTAAAACACACACATACAGGCAAAACCACAACCTCAAGGTTACCTTTCAGAGGTGGAAAGGAAGAGGAAATAGGAACAGCAATGTGGGCTTGGAAAGTGAGATTTGAGAGTTTATGGTGCCCTCCCTGAGGTTACTCCCTAATCTGAATATGGTTCTGGTGGCAGAAAGCCATGTGTTTCCTTCTTTCTTCTTTCTTTCTTTCTTTCTTTCTTTCTTTCTTTCTTTCTTTCTTTCTTTCTTTCCTTTCTTTCTTTCTTTTCTTTCTTTCTTTCTTTCTTTCTTTCTTTCTTTCTTTCTTTCTTTTTCTTTTCTTTTCTTTTCTTTTTTTTGATACTGGAAATCAAACTCAGTTTCTTGAGTTGAGATGTCAGGAGCTACTTTGGAGCTGGCTAAGGAGCCAGAAAGTTAGGACACAAATTCCAAAAGGGTAAAGTTGCAAGGGGCATGAGCCACAGATCAGGGCACAAGACCCTCAGATTCCCTCCAACCAGCAGACAGGGAGATCTTAGGGGGCAAAGCCAAAACCAGCAACTGGGAGCTGAAAGAACTGAGCAGCAATTTGTTACCTGCTACACTAGAGACAGTGCTCAGTTTCAGTCCAGCCAAACCAGCTGCCTGCTAATGCAAAAGCCACTCTTCAGAGGAACATAGCAGAATCCAGTATCTCTACAATGTACTGTTCTTAATTTCTAGTACCTGATTTTACAGAATCACTGAAAATGCACAATAAAACAAAAAAAATTAATAAAGACACAACCAATCAATAGAAAAGTATCAGAAATGACTGATACATTATAATGAGCCAATAAATAAATAATAAATAATAAATAATCATTTAAAATGATTATGAATATGTTCAAAGACATACGGAAAATATGTACATAATGAAATATCCTGCGTGGGATCTCAGCTGAGAATCAGAAGCTATACTGAAAATCTAAATGGAAATTCCAGAATTATGCAGTATGATAACAGAAGGAAAAAGTGGATAGGTTTAAGTGCTGATTACATATGGCTAGAAGAAGTACGTCACTGAAAATTAATCTGAGTGACAGAAAAAGAAGTGAAGAAAAATTGTGAGAACATTAGAGGCCTGTGAAACAATGTCAAGCTTTCCAACCTAAACATAATTTTAATCTCAGGAGGAGAGGATACAGCAAGAGGGAGTGGAACATGTATTTGAAAAAATGACAAAAACCTTGGGGAAAGAATATCAATCAGCTCTAACAATGAATAAAATCACACTTAGTCAGATTATAGGCAAAATCATGGCATCCAAATATCAATAAAAAATAGTGAAATGAGGCCACGAGCAATGCATAACATGAAGGAAAACCTGATCCACAGGATGCCTGACTACACATCAGAAAACAGAAAGACTAACAACCTCAACGAAACAAACCCTCGACAAAGGCACTGTGTTTAAATGGTGAAAGACGATAGTATGTCATTCCAGAATTCTATGTGCAATAAAAGTATCCTTCAAAATTGGTGATAAATATTTTAAACAAGATATCAAAATTTGGGGCCGGTGAGATGGCTCAGCGCCATAAGCGCCTGCCTGGCAAGTACAAGGTCCTGAGTTCGACTCCCGGAACCCACATACGAAAAAAGGGCCGGCGATATCGCTCAGCGGCACGGGTGCCTGCTGGCACGCGAGGTCCTGAGGTCGACCCCCGGTACCCACAAAAAAAAAAAATTATTACCCATGGATTAGCATTACAAGAAATGCTAAGGGAAGTTCTTAAGGTTAACCAGAAATGTCACCAGAAAGAATAAAAGTCATTGGAAAAATTATGTTGGTATGTATTAAGAACTGCATTGTGTATTTATTTTCTTCTCTTAATTTAGCTAAAAGACAAGCAGCTACATAAAACAAATAAACCCCATTGAAAGACTTTTAATGGTTGTTGATGAAATTGATACAGCAGTAAAGAAAGGCAAGGGAAACCATGTTTTCACAAGATTTTTATAAATTATATAAACGGTACCATATTAACTCAGGATGAACTGTTTTAAACTAACAACACACATTGCAATTTGACAGCATTCATTAAAAATGGTGGAAGCATACATTAAAAAGTCAATGTAGGGAAGAAAATTGAATACTTAAAAATTCAATTATTTTGGAGAGGCAGTAAATGAAGAAAGAAAGCAAAAACAGATGAGATAATGTATAAAAAAATCAAAATTGCAAACCTAAATCCGGCCATATCTACATTCCATATTAAATGTAAATGAATGAAATAATACAACAAAAGGCAAGGAATATAGAGCTGGATAAAATAGCAACATCCAACTATACATTATTTACAAGAGATACAATTAAAATAGCTTCAAAGTTGAAAGGACAGGAAAAGATACACTATACAACCTCTAATCATAAGAAAGCTGGCATGTCTGTATTAAATCCAAACGTAGAATTGACTAAAAGTAGTATTGCTGGAAATAAAGGAAAAATAATGTGAGGTTATTGCATCAGGGTAACATAATTATATTGTGCACTTAATTATAACTATGTATATGATCATTACTATAAGTTAGTAATGTGTACGTGATACTTATGATATACCCAAAATAGAATTTCAAAGTAAAATCTCTGGGAATTGAAAGGAGAAATAAACACTCATAATCTAAGTGAGAAGTTTGTATTCCTTTCTTAACAATTGATAGAACAAGCAGAAAAACTAGTGTTTCTAGAAGTAGGAAAATCGTAGGTGAATATAAGATGTGGATGACTTACTAATGACCTTGGCTAAACAGACACTAGAGACAACGACACTGAACAACTGCAGAATGTGCCATCCGTCCAAGCACACACAGAATACTTGTCAAGATTGCTCATGTGCTGGACCATGAAACACTCTTAAGTTACTAAATTTTGTCCTTTTATAGAACATGCTATTTGAAAATAACACAAGAATAAAGTTAAAATACATTGTATAACTTCTTTTGAAAATCAAATTTTTAAATTTTTACAGAGTTCACATTATAACATTCAAAAAAAATTCACTAAAACCTTTTTTGTATCTCTATAAATAAAATTATGATGGTGAGAAATTGGGCCTTCAACACAAAAATCTTCGAAGAAGAGAATTACACTAGAATGCAGAAACTGAAATGTAATTTGTCAGTATAATAAGAGGTCAACATAGATTCACTGGACAGAAAACTATGATTGATATAGCTTTAAAATGTTAAAATTAGCTGGTGCCAGCTAGATCTGCCTATATTAAAAATATATGTGATACTGGCACATTTTGATAGAAATATAAAGTGAAAAATGTTTTATAAGATAATTTGTCAGTATGTTTCATAAGTCTGGGAACAGATCCTGCTACATCATATTCAAAAGTATACTATCCTGGAAGGATGAATATCAGAAGAACATTAGTTGTTTTCTTTCATGCTTTCTTTTGTGATTTCCTTAAGGAATACTTCTTTAAAAATTGGTGATATACTTACTGGTCAAGACTGTGCTCTAATTGCGTTCTTACTGTCACCATTAGCAGGCAGTGAGCACTCATGTTTTGTGCTTCATATATATCATCTCATTACATTCCTGCATCAATAATTATTTCTATTTTATAGCTGAGGAACGTGAGAGGAACAGAGACCATGTAGTTTTCCTAAGTTCACACAGGTAGCATGTGACTAAACTGAGCCTTGAACAGAAGCGGGCCAGTCACTGCTCCTCTACCAAAGCCTCCCAGACACAGGCCTATCAGAGCGAGGACCATTACTGCAAAAGAAAATAGCTGAACAACAAGACAAGCCTCCCAGGAGACCAGTATAGGCAAGCAAATGCGAAGATTGGGGCCACTGGAGACCTTACAGACTCAGGGACAGAACATTATCCCTGTGTTCCAAACACCACTGCAAGACAAGTGGTCCCTATGGCCACTGGAACACCTGGCTTTGGGGTCAAGGCCCAGGAACATCAGGTAGAGTCATGCAAATTGGCTCTACCACGAAGTTGAGCAAGGAAGAGGGTGAAATGCACACAAATGAAAGATTCCAGAGTGAGTCTACAAATCAAAATTCCAAACCTTAATAATCTTAGTGCTGAGAAAGAGACCCAAAATGACAGTAATGCCAATATAAATTCACTAAAAATAAAAAGAAGAGAGTAACCAAAAATGATTTGAAGTACATTACAAATCATCATTGAGATCAATGAAAAGGCAACACTTGTAACAACAATAATAAATCACAAAAGGTAGGAGTTAAATGAGAAATATTTATGTAAAAGACCAAATAGAAATTGTGAAAATAATTCATATAATACAGATGAAATAAATTTATATTGTACATATTCATAAAGGCATACTAAAATTGAGAAATAATACTGATAATTTCATTCAACTTCTTTCCCTGAATCTCTCCATCCATGTGTACAGGCTCACATATGTATACACATACAGAGATACGTAGATAGACATTCTTTTTACTTTGTGATTAAAATTTTTTATGGAGAGAATATATGGAAACTCAGAAGTTTAGTGGGGATAGGTCAAAAGGCTCTGATACAGGTCTAATGGGATTCCAGAAAATAAAGATGGAAGCAAAAGGTGAAAAAGTAATATTAGGTAAAACGATGACTGAAAAATTTACAGCATTAAAGATAGGAATCTTAATATAAGACACTTTCAAGAGACCTAAACTGTGGATAATAGGATTCCAGAAGGAGAAGAACAAGAAAAAGGGCCAGAAAGTATATTTGAAGAAATAATGAATGAAAACTTCCCTAACAGGATTAGGATAGATTCCAACATCTAAGTACAGAAAGTACAGACACCATCAATTAATTTCAAAGGAGGAGTTTACCTGGACATATTATAATCAAGCTGTCAAAAAATCAAAATCAAAGAGTCTCAGTAGCAAGGGATAATAAATACTTCACATACTAAGAAGTTCCAGTATGACTGTCAGCAGATTTCTCAGCAGAAATCCTGTAGGCCCAGAGAGAGTGGGATGATATATGCAAAGTGCTGAATGAAAAAATCTGTGGACCAAGAATTCTTTACCCAGAAAAGCTGTTTCAGAAATGAGGGAAAAATCACTACTTTCCAGACCAACAAAAGCTAAGGGAGCTCATCACTACTATATCTGCCTTGCAGGAATTATAAAAGACCATTTTTAAAATGGGAAAGATTAGTAACATAAAATGAACATAAAATAAAACTAGTAACATAAAATGAACAAAGTATAAATCCTGATGGAATAAGTAGTACAGATCAATATTCAGAATACACTTGGATTTGTGATAGTTGGGTGCAAAGTAATTTTACCCTCCTATGAAAGTTAAAGGATGAAATTATTAAGGCAACTATGGCAAAAATAAATTGTCAAGGGATACATGGATGAAAATGATGTAAATTCAAACAACAAAAATATAAAATGTAAAAGAGGGAACAAAAGTGCACAATGGTTTCACATATTCCAAGTTAAGCTATTATCAGCTTGGAATAGATGGTTGTTAGTGTAAGTTCTTCTATGTCAGCCTCATGATAAATGGAAAGCAGAAATATAGAGTAGGCTCACAAAACAAAAATAAAACAGATTCAAAGATACTACTACAGAACACACTTACACAACAAGGAAAAAGAAAAAAAGCAAGAGAGGAAGAAGGAAACAGATTGTCTACAAAACACCCAGGAAACTATTTACAAAATGTCAATAGTAATCCTTTACCACCCAATAATTACCTTGAATCTGAAAGGGTTAAATTCTTCAATAAAAAGATATGAAGTGACAGTATAGTTAAAAAGCATGGCCCAACTATATGCTGCCTACAAGACACTCCATTCATTTTCAAGGACATACATAAATTGAAGTAAAGAGAAGGAAATAGGGCCAGTGAGATGGCTCAGCGGCTTAAGTGCCTGCCCGGCAAGCGCGAGGGCCTGAGTTCGACTCCCGGAACCCACATACGAAAAAGGGGCCGGTGATATCGCTCAGCGGCATGGGCGCCTGCTGGCGCACGAGGTCCTGAGGTCGACCCCCTGGTACCCACAAAAAAAAAAAAAAAGGAGAAGGAAATAATATTCCATGGAAATGTAGGTCAAACAGGCTGGTGATGCTTCTATCAGAAAAAATGGACTTTAAATAAAAATCTGCAAAAAGACACAAAGAGGATTACATGTAATAAAGTGGTCAATTTAAGAGAATATAAAACTTGTAAATATGTATGTATCCAATAGCAGAGCACCTAAATACACATTGCAGACACTAAGGGTATAAAGGGAGAGATAGATTATAATACTATGGTAGCAGTGATGTCAGTAAACCAGTTTCAGTATCTTCCTGAACAGATCATGCAGACAAAAAAGGTAATAAGAAAATACTGGACTAAAAGAGCTCTTCAGATTGAGGGTCTTAACAGGTATATATAGCTTCTTGAGAGCACCCAGGTTGCTCTCTAGGACAGTCAATATGGGAGCTCATCAGGCTGAGTTTTTTTTTTTTTTTTGACTACAATGGCATAAAACTAAAAATCATCAATAGGAAGGATTTCAGAAAATTCATGTATACATGGAAATTAAACAGTATTCTCCTACACGACTGAAAGATCTCCAAAGAAATAAAAAGGAAAGTTAAAAACATCTCCAGAGAAAGAAAAATGGAAACAAAATGTGTCTATAATTATAATGCAGCAAAAGCTGTTCTCAGCTGCAAGTTTATATCAATAAACACCTACATTAATAAAGATCACTGATAACCAACTTAATGTCATGCTTCAAGAAAATAGAAAACAAAGAACAAACAAACACAATAGTAGCAGAAGAGAAATAGTAAAGATCAGAGAACAAATAAATGAAACAGAGACTGAAAAAAACCACTCAAATGACCAACAAAACTAGGAGTTACAAGAAGAGATAAAATTAAAGAGTAACCAAGAGAAAAATCAAATAAAATTTTGAATGGAAGTGGAGACACTACAGCTGATGCTAAGGAAATACAAAGAATTATAATAGTGTATTATGAAAAATTAAATGACAAAAAGTTAGACAACCTAAAAAAGAATACATTTTTGGACAAATACAGTCTACCAAGATTGAATCACAAAGAAATATAAAAACTGCATAGACTAACAAATGTAGAGATGGGCCTTGTAATAAAATATCTCTCATCAGGAATATGTCTAGAACTGATGATGTCAATGTTGAATTCCAGAAAATATTTAAAGATGAACTAATAAAAATTCTGACAGGTTTTTCTACAAATTAAATGAGGAAGGAATACTCCCAACTCATTTGATGAGGCCGATATTACTTTTTATCAAAGCCAGGTGAGGATATCACATGCTATAGGGCATTATCCTTGATGAGTGTAGATGCAAATATCCTCAACGAACTAGGGGCAAATCCAGTTCAAAAACTCATGACAAGGATCACTTATGATGATCAAGTGGGAATTGTTCTTAGAATAAAGAATAGTTCAAAATTTACAGCCCAGTAAATGCAAGTCACAAAATTAACAGAACCAAGGGTAAAAATCATAAGATAATTGCACTGGATGCAGCACGATAAAGGCCATATTTAATAAGCCACAGCTGCCATTG
Source organism: Erethizon dorsatum (assembly GCA_028451465.1). Classification (NCBI taxonomy): domain Eukaryota; kingdom Metazoa; phylum Chordata; class Mammalia; order Rodentia; family Erethizontidae; genus Erethizon; species Erethizon dorsatum. Next base: position 3,388,145 of record CM051824.1, read on the forward strand.
CAGTGAATACTGAATAACTGAAATTCTTTCCTCTAACATTTGGAAAAAGTCAAGGATGGTCATCTCATTCAACTCAGTACTAGAAATCCTTGCCAGTGCCACAAGACAAGAGAAAGAAAGAATACATAGCCAAGTAGGAGCGGAGGAAGCAAGACCAAGGTCCTACGTACAGGTCAAGACCAAAACAATTGAACCTCTAGGAGCAGATAGCAGAGTGAAGTGTGTTACAGTGACGGAGTGGGAATGAAAGTGGAAATGACCTCAGGCGGTGGGGAGCCTCAGTCAGACAAGAACAATAGTTTTGATTTTTTAGACCAATTGAGCAGAAGGGCAAGGAAAGCTAATATTGAGTCTATACATTTCATTTTCACTAAGAGAGTAAACCTCAAATGTTCTCATTGCAAAAAATATTAATTATCTGAGGTGATGTGTAGGATAATTAACCTGATTTGATCATTCTGCAATGTTTCAGAAAGTGTAGCGTAAGTGCGTAGTCTACAAATATACAGTTTGTCAATCCAGAATAAAAAGATACGAATCTTTAGATTATAAATGTTATGCAATTACCAAACAAAAAATAGAAAGGAAGCAGAAAAGAAATCCCCATTTGGAAATATCACAGTGAAACGGTATTATGAGAGTCCATCAGGAAGAGAAGACAATTTATACATACTTTTTTGATAGCTGCGTTCCCCCTGGAAATGAATCATATGGAAGATGAATATCTTCAATCTATCAACCTTGGATTACATATCCAATTAACGTATTTCTCCATAAGGACAGAAGTTGATTTTTAAAAATTCAAAAATATAAGAACAGAGTTTACTACTTACAGGTCTCATTGAAAAAAATATTCCTAGTAATGCACTTCCCAGTAAGAAAAATAAATTCGAAGAAAAATAGAAACCAAAAATAATGAAACCGATAATGTAATTGACTGTAAAAGAGAATACCTTTTTTTCTTTTGTTTATAGAGATGAAACACAGACACTATTCAATATAAATAGTAAGACAGAGAAAGATGGGTGGGGCGGAGGGCAGACAGGAGGAGTGGGGTGGCTTCAGGCACAGTTCTGTGACACAAGGCCTTTTGCTTTTTCCGGAGAATAGAGGGACCAAATCACCACTGTTCTTACTAGAAACACTTATAGTTAATGTCCTGAGGCAAGTTTGAGGGGGAACATAACAACTTTATTAAACAAACAGAAGTCTGGATTAGAAGTAAAGAAAAAAGGCCAAAGAAAATAATTACTATAATGTTATTTCCCAAATACATCAGTAATGGCAATGCATGTTAAAATATTAAACCCTTTTGGTATAAGAGGGACATTCACAGGGTGTTTAAAATATATGATTATCTTTTGCTTATCCTAAAAAACCATGCAGAAGTATTGAAAGGAAGGGAACAGAAATAGATATAGTAAATTCCAAATGTTTGTGTAGCAAACAATGTTTAATGTCAGACAAAAACAATTTACTTATTTTTTGGACATGGTGGTATCTTCATTTTTTATCTGAGTTTATTAGTATACGTATGTAGTACATGTTTATAGTCCTTGTGGGAAGTTAGCACATGTACATAACACATCTTAATTCCTTTACAAAAAACAATTTAGAAGAAAAGTTATTATTATGGTTAAAGAGGGAAATTGTATAATTCCAGTGATCAAAGAAACAAACGTGTGCTTTCAGAATTTGGAATAAGCATGACATAGGTCACCAGAGGTTCAGAAGTCACTCCTGCCTGCCTTCTCCCCATGGCACATCCTGACACCAGACACTTTACCATGTTCAGTTTTTCTTCTTGATTTCCTTGCTATTTTGATGTTCAATTTCTATTCTCTTTTGAATTTTATTTTTATTTTTGCTATAGTTTAACCCTTCTCATTTAGTTTTAGATCTGGTAGAAAAAGTAATAACAGTCATGCCCAATGGAAGTAAAAAAGAGCAAAACAAAAAGTATTTCCTACACTGGAAGAGAGGGGTATTCACGTTAGACGATCAGGTGACCAACTGGATGAAGCGACGGTGGACAGAAATGCTAGGTCCTCTTTGAACCCCCTTTTTAAGGTATCTGTTCCACATCTGAGGGCCTGATTATGGTGAAGGTGGGCAGCTAATGCCCACATGCTCTCTGCAGGGCCACTTGAGGTAGAGGGAGGGTTAAATTATTTTCAGATGCCTAAGATAGAAAAGGAAAATCAAGTCCAGCTCTGCAAGTGCCTTTATTTTAAAATCTGGAATGTCAGTGCAAGCTTCATTTGAAAAAAGTCAGAAAAATATTTCAAACTTTGCAGGAAAGATATGAACTGAAATCCTTCCTGGGACTTCAGAGAATTTTGTGCTGGAAGGAAAAGAGACAGGTTGTGGTTGTAAAATATTAGACATGAAAAAGATGTTTGGTTGTAACTTAATAAAAAGCCTCAAATTTAAGTAGTCAAATTCAGTAAAGAACACTGCAGAGAATGTGTGGTACACACGTTTTAATTCTTAATATTTTAAATGGATACTTCTTCACCATAACTCAAAAATAGAACATAGTTCTCTTTTGGCCACAGGAACACGTAATCTTTTGTTAAGGTAGAGAGGAAGGCTATGGGTTTATCTTAGGCCTTTTTAAGCTGCTATAACAGAATGCTTGAGCCTGAGTGTTTTTTAAAGAACAGAGATTTACTTATTACAGTTCTAGAGGTGGGGAAGTCCTAGGTCAGGGAGCTCACATCTGGGGAGGGGTTTTGTCAACTTTCCCATCATTGGAACAAATTGAGCCTTCAGGAGTGGAGGTTTATCTATGGCTCATGACTTCAGAGGTTCAGTCCATGGTCAGCTGGCTCTGCACAGAAACACCAGGGTGGAAGAGCACAACGGGGCAAATCTACTCACTGCATGGTGGCCAGGAGCAGAGCAGAGGGGAAGAGCACCAATGAGAGACATGCCCTCCAAAGGCACGTCCTGGTGGGCCACCTCCCCCCAGCACTTCCACCATGAACATCCCCCGAGGAGTACAGCACTCCCACGATCCCATCACCTCTCCAGGAGTCTCTCCATCCAGTCAGCTTGACCATTTAGGTGAATTCGCACAGGCTCCCTGCTGTATCCTCCCATGGGGAAAGGCAGAGGGCAAATGCTCAGGCACAACCTCAAGCCCTTCTTATAGTCAGCATTAATCCATTCACCAGGGTGGAGCCCATGTGACCTGACCCATGCCCTTCAGGCTCCACCTCCCAACCTTTGCATTGAGAATTACATTTCAAATGCAAGACCTTTGGAGGACAGAGTCCAACCATAGCCATGTTCTGTAGATTCTATTCCTGCTGTTCCTGGGAAGACTGAATAACTTCAACGGGAACTTCCACAGTACTTGTTGGAATCTTGCTTAAATAAGAGGAAAACAGCTGGGTGTGGTGATGTGTAACTGTAATCCCAGCACTCTGGGAGGCTGAGGCTGGAGTGAATTAATCCACTGATGTTCATAGCTGAAAGAGCTTGCAAGTTATATAGCTCAGCTTGGGCAATTTAATGACTTAATAAGACTGTCTCAAAAATAAGTACATAGATAGACAGATGATAGATAGATAGATAGATACATAGATGGATGATAGTTGATAGATGGTGGGAGATGTAGCTTGTAACTGGGAGAAAGTTAAAGTAGCAGGATTTCAAGTCCCTACACTAGACCACACAAATGTTGCAAACATTTTCGTGTGGATTAATATTCTTGATTTGTGCTTTGTTCTCCTCCCTTAAATTCCCCTCCAGATTTATCCAGAAGAACCACTCCACTGTGGCGAGTGTGGGTTGGAGCGCGCTTGGAAGGCAGGGAGACGCCATCCCCACCAGGTAAACACCGGGCCTGACTCTGCAGCCACCACAGGAACCTCTGGCCAGACCGCCACTTCCAAAGCCCAGGTAAAAATATTTTCTTTACCATGACAACCCTAGACAGGGAGTAGAAAACCCAAACATAGCTAGCTCGCCACACAGCCATTTTATTTGAAATAGTCAGTTTTATATTCCTACTAAGCCACAAAAGTGTTTTTGATTGTGTCACCCTCAATTATTTTGCTTTTAATATAGAAAAACATGTATTTTTTAAAAAGCCTCATCACACCTGCAAAATACCTTAAAAATATAAATCCTTATTATTTCCTGCAATTAATGACCCATTTGTGTAACAGCAACTAAACACATTTTATTGTAGTGTCTCTTTTGTGTGATAATTATGCATATATTTTTTGGAACTGCTCTATTTTCGGAGGAAGAGGAAGAAATTGACTCTTGCCTGGAAAAAAATGAAGCAGTGAAAATATTTGCCATAAAATAAGTAAGCGTGTTGCAAATGACTTGACTTTAACATCACTGAGAAATTAACATAGCTTTTTAAAATCCTCATGTTGATAAAGGACTGTGAGGGATACTTTAGGTGGTAAATATATATTTGTATTTTGACCTTGTGGTCAGTTTCCAAACTTTGCCAGCTATTTTAGTGTTTGTGTTTTCTCAAGCCAGTCTCCTGGGAATGAGCTTCTTTAAATCTTTCAGGTACTGCAGCATCTATAAATAGCTTTGTAGCGTTGCATTAGGTGAGAGAACCCAATATTCCATTGCATGAACAATGTAGAATTTGGAATTTTGAATAAAAAGGAGTTTAAATGGCATTTTTGTTTCAATAGTGAAATTAAAAGTAAGAAACAAATCACAGAAGAGAGACAAACAGATGTTTCTCTGATAGTTAGGGTGACAATAAATTCCATGAAGATAATTGTTACCGCTGGATTATGTAATCAGCATGATTTGGCTGGTTATCTACAAAGTCATTAAAAAGTAGGGGAAGAATCAAGTGTATGTTGTATACCAAGCAGGACTGCTGTTGGTCTTCATTGAATTCCCTTCTGCAAATCTTGTTGTATAACTTAGTTAGCAAAATTAAAATTAAGATGAGACTCCAGTATGTTTAGATGAAACAATTTCTATGAGAGGACACTTCATTAAAACGTTTAACAATGCAGTAAACTCTTTGTTATCAAAGAAATTCCTTAAAAACTATTTTTGTCAATTAATATAATGATTCAATCTAAAATATTTATCCTCTTTGGGGCGAAATCCAAACACTGCTCCCTCCATGGGCACCTGTGCCAGGTTCCTGCTCTGCCCTCTGTGTGCATTCTCACCTCCCAGCTTTGTGAGCAGGCTGTGACACAGGCTGCACTGAGTATGTGCTGAGCGAGTAACTCTGTGCCACACGCGGGTCTAGACTCTCTGGGAACAGCTGTGAATGGGATGAAAGACCTGTTCCGATGAGGCTCAAACTCTAAGAGCACTAAACAAGGAAACTAATAAGTAGCACAGATATTTATATCCACACAGGTGAACAACCATGACCACAATCAATTTTAGAACATTTTCATCACCCCAGAAAGTAATTCTGTACTTGTTAGTGGTCATCTCCAATCTTCCATCCCCCCCAGCTCGAAGCAACAACTAATCTATTTTTTGTCTGTATAGATTTACTTATAGACATTTCATGAAAGTAGAATTACACAATATATGTCTTTTGTAAATGGCTGATTTAATTTAACATTATGTTTTGAGGTTTATCCACATTATAGTGTGTGTAAATACTTCCTTTTTATTGCTGATTATGAAATAGCTTTTATTTGACTGCTGACTTATGTAGTGACTATGTGTTTTGTCTTTGGGAAACTGCCAAACTATTTTTCAAAGTAATTTCATCAGTTTGCATTCTCATCTGTAGTGTATGAAGGTTTCATCTTCCCTGTATCTTCTCCAACACTTGGTATTACCCATCCTCTTCATTGTAGCTATGCTAGTGGATATGAAATTGTATCTCACTGTGATTTTGATTTGCATTTTCCTAATGACTGATGATGTCAAGCTCATATCCACATGCTCATTGGCTACTTATATCTCCTTTGGAGAAATATCTACTCAAATCTTTAACTTGTTTTTAAATTATGTGTTTTTATCATTGAGGTGCATTTTTTTTATCTACTTTAGTTACAAATCTCTTAACAGATATATGATTTGCAAATACTTTCTCCTATCCATTATGTTTTCTCTTTCATAATGGTGTGAGCTGAAATGAAAAAGGATTTATTTTTTATGAAGTACAATGTAACTCTTTCTCTTTATTTGCTTGCATTTTTAGTGCTGTATTTTAGAACCCATTGTTTCCTTAAAGATCGAAAACATTTGCATCTATTTTTTTTTTGAAAGAGTTTTGTAGTTTCTTACATTTAGGTCTTTGATCCATTTTGAGTTAATTTATGTATGCAGTGTGAGGTAAGGATTATGTATAATTTTCAAGAGTATTTATTCCCCAGATGGGGGATAACTTCTTTTAGTGAAAGTGTTTCCAGAAAGATAGTATTCGTTTATTAAAAACTATTTGTGACACAACACACTCTTCTGTGAATAAAATAGAAGCATCTCTAGCTTTTGAGGAGATGGCTTGGTATGCTGAGAGTTGTAGATAAATATAACAATGTTAAGAGGTTAAGGACTGAAAGAGAGTGCTGAGGGTGTGATTTGCAAATCAAGTCGTGAGAATAGACTTCTTGGTTAAGGTGATATTCTAGTAAAGACTTGAGGCCAGCCGAGGGAAAAGCATTCCAGGCAAAGAGAACAGTGCAAGAAAAGGCTCAGGGGTCTCCCATGGGCCTGTGGTGTCTGTGGAGTAGCTGGGAGGCCAATGTTACTGGACAGAGGAGAGGAGCGGTGGGCACTGAGAGCTGAGTTATCCTGGCAAGCGGTCTCCCTTGGGGCCTTGTGGATCACGGCGGAGACTCTGGACAGAGCACTACCTGAGCCCAGAGGGTGGCAGGGCCATGAGCAAAGAGATGAGATGATCCAGTGTATGTTTAGAAGGGCCACCTTGGTGCAGGGTAGGGAATAATCTGAAGCCAGATAGAAGGCAATGATTTGGGCTAGCGAGGATGCAGTCCTGGTCCAGTGAAGTAGTGCTGAGGATGGTCAGTGGCTGAGTATATTTAAATGGAAGACACAACCAAGAAGCATGAGGCATGACAAAAGGAGAACAACTCAGGATCATTCCAGGGCTGGGCAGCTGGAAGCTTGGATCATCACCAACTACAAGAGGTGCTGATCCTGGGAGAGAGGTAGAGCTCAGCTTGGGCATTAGAGATGCCCAGCAATGGTGGCGTGGCAGGGTGCAGTGGGTGCTCAGTGCCACCTGCTGAGGGGGCAAAGGCTGAGCCACAGGAGTGTGGAGGTGGCAGCAGGATGCTGGTGTTTCTTGCCTTGGGTTGGGTGAGGCACAGAGGCAGAGAGGAGGACAGAGAGGGCAGGAGAAACAGCAGTGATTTCTCTGCATCCTGAGGGTCCACTTCCAAGTGGATAGAAGAAGAAAATTGACAAAAGAATCCAAAAAATGTGACCAGTAAGCTACAAAAGTCCAGAGAGAGTGGAGCCGTGACTGGAGGGGAACAGAGTGGAAATTCAGAGGGGAACAACAAGCAAGTGAGACAATGATAAGTTATTTGGGTTTCACAAATAACGGGTGACCACTTCCTGTGTGTCAGAAGTTGTTCTGGAGTTATCTCAGTGAAGAAGGAGAAGAAGAAGAAGTGGAAGAAGAAGAAGAAGGAGAAGGAGAAGAAAGGAAGAAGAAGAAGGAAGGAAGGAAGAAGAAAAAGAAAAGGAAGAAGGGTAAGAAGAGGAAGAAGAAGAGGAAGAAGGGAAGAAAAAAGACCCAAATCCAACATTTATGAGGATGGCATTCTGATAAGTGGAGATTATACAGTCCAAGGAGGCAATTCCTGTTTGGGAGAATAAACAGAGTAAATATTTCCAGTGGTGGTTGGGTCATGGGCAACTTGTAGTTTTAAGAAGGATGGCCAGGGTGGCCTTCATGGCAAAGGTGGCACTGAACAGTGAGTGGAAGAGGTGAGGGAATTAGTAGATCTTGATGAACAGCTCACTATATAGAATCTGCATCCATTCCAGGCCTGGATGGGCCTAGGTTGATGAGGAAGAGCAAGAGGACTGACATGGCTGGGACGCATGGTATGAGTGAGGAGAGCAGTGTTACTGGCACATGTGCAGAGACGAAGGTCTTGCAAGCCATCATGAATTCTTCTGGGGGTTCACACACATTTTGGGGTCTCCAAAGTGATCTGTATTGTCAGCATATAGTAGAAAAAAAGTTTGTGTTTGTTCCCTTTTGTGTTTGTTCAGCTAGGATTTACTGATATGTTGGCTGAGGGAATTGCAAGAAAGAGAGATCCACGTACAGTGCCCATTTATGATATTTGGAAGGAGTGGGTGACCTTAGGCTGAGGGAGGAGGGATCCAAGCCACAGGTAGGGGAAAGGTTAGCAATAAGATTGCTTGGGTCACTGTGTTTGTCAGCTTCCCGCCACTGTAACGGAATACCTGAGGTAATCAACTTGTAAACAAAATAGGTTCCTGTGGGCTCAGTTTTAAAGGTTCTGTTCATGGTTTGTCAACACCATTGCTTTGGGTCTATCACGAGGGGTATGCACGGAGAAGCAAAACCAGTCACCCCATAGCAAGAAAGCAACAGAGAGAAGGAAGAAGGTGCTGGGGTCTCACAACTCCCTTCAAGGTCACAGTTCCAATGACCTAAAGATCTCCCGCTAAGTTCCACCTCCTGAAGGACCTCCCACCTCCCAACAGAGAGTGAGCTGTAGGAGTGTGGGACACGGGCCTTTGTGAACATTCAAACTATGACAGTTACTATTTATAAAATACTGAAGCAATATGTTTTCAGGGAATTTCTGTTTAGTCAAATATAGTTAGCTCTAACTGTCGACTGAATTTAACCTCATTTTAATGTTTCTTAGGGGCCTTCAAAATTCTATTATTATTTTTTTTTTTTGTGGGCACCGGGGGGGCGACCTCAGGACCTTGCGTGCCAACAGGCACCCGTGCCGCTGAGCGATATCACCGGCCCCTTTTTCGTATGTGGGTTCCGGGAGTCGAACTCGGGCCCTCGCGCTTGCAAGGCAGGCGCTTACACCGCTGAGCCATCTCACCGGCCCAGAAAATTCTATTATTTTTAATGTTCATCTGATGTGGTACAGATGCTATGATAAACCCTCAGGATTTTAATTATAATAATAAAATCTTGACATTAGGTAGTAAATATTTTCCTTTAAAGAAATTTTATAAAACATGTTTTTATGTCTCTTTCTGGAATGCACAATTTGGAATCTGAATAAACCGGTATCTTTGGGCACTTTTAATTATAATTAAAATGATAATTTTAATCATTTGAGAATGATTAATGGTCTTAACAAGAAAATACAAGGTGTGATCAAAATGTGTGGTGAATGTTTAAATTTAAAAAATTATTACACATTGGCATTAATCCCATTCAAATACTTCCCCTCACTTCAAATCACTTATCCCATCATTCTTGCCACTTTCTGAAGCAGTTCTGGAAGTCTCTCTCCTGAGTGTTTTTATGAGGTGGGATAAAAACACAGTAGGTGTGGCTGCCTATTGCCATCTGACAGAAGACCAGGGTCCTAAAAAATTGCAGTGAGTCCTCATCTGTCTCATTCACCATATCTAGCACCATGCTACTTCTGGCTCTTCCACAAAATCAAAATGACCATGAAAAGTAAGCATTTTGAATCAATTCAGGACATCCAGGCAGCCATGACAGAGTAACTAAAGATACTCATGAAAGACCTCCATAGCTGCTTTAGGAAGTGGCAAGAATGATGGGGTAAGTGTGTTTGAAGTGAGGGGGAGGATTTTGAGGGGGATTGATGCCAGTGCGTTTTCTACCATACTAAAACTTTTAAAATTTAAGCACTCACTGTATTTTTGACACATCTTGTATCTTTGGTTTGGGAAAGTTAAATAAAACTTATATTTAGGCTATATAGTTTTCTACTAGTCATACAACCTAGGCAAAGAAAATTTCATCTTTTCTTGGCTATTTTCCACCTGTAACTTACAATTTTGTGGTGTGTTTTATAATGACTCCAGTTATATTCATACACTTATTGATTAAAATAAGAAACAATTTCCATTATTTTTTCCCCAGCTGGAGTGATTCTGGAGAGCTGCAGCTCAGGTGTCACAGCTCCCCAAAGCAGGCGCTAGGTTCTGGGATGTGAGTCGCTCATGGTGCTGTTTTCTCCTAGCAGTCAGTGTCCTGACAAAGCTTCGCCACATTGCATTTCACCAGATACTTCCAGAGCAGAGAACCGAGGCTGCGGCCCATGGCCCCCGTGGTTCCTGGTTTGTGGAAGATGTCACACAGATGCTGCACGGTCCAGAATGCTCACGAGGAGGTAATTGCTCCCCTGCATTTAACACAGATCAGTGCTGTCTCGGAAGTCACTTTAGGAGAAGTTAAAGCAACCACAACCCCAGAGCAGGCTCCACACCATGACTCACTGAGGCAGAGTCATGACCACCGGGCCACTGTGACATGGCCCTACCACTTGCTAAGGAGGCCGAGGAAGGAAGGGAGAGGTACGAGAACCCAGATGTAAAAATGGTCAAACCGAGGGGTCTCTTCTCTGACTCATTCTCTTTCACTCCTGCCACAGGAGTTAAATTTACTGGTTGAGCTTCAACATGGAGATGACAGTTCTGTAAATTAATATGCTTAATTCTTCAGGTGATATAAACTAACAAGACAGCCCCCCCCATTCATGGTTTCAGTTACTTGAGATCAACTATGGTCCAAAAATTATTAAATGGAAAATTCCAGAACTAAAGAATTCATCGGTTTCAAATTGCACACCCTCTGAGCATCATGATGAAACCTTGTCCCCTTCTCTCTGTGCCAGATGGAGACATAAATCACTGCCTTGTCCAGCATTTCCACATTAAGTGTCCTTCCTGTAAGCCACTTCATAGCTGTCTGGGCTATCACAGTGCTTGTGTGTGTATTAAGCACTTTCTCTTTGCTAGGATCAGAAGTGGTTTATTTAGGCTGTTTTTTTTTGTTTTGTTTTGTTTTTTTTGTTTTGTGGGTACCGGGGTCGACCTCAGGACCTCTCTCACTGGCAGGCGCCCGTGCCGCTGAGCGATATCACCGGCCCTTTTTTTGTATGTGGGTTCTGGGAGTCAAACTCGGGCCCTTGCGCTTGCCAGGCAGGCGCTTACGCCACTGAGCCATCTCACCGGCCCTAGGCTGGTGTTTGAAAAGCCTCAGTCCTTGTATGGTAGGTGGCATGGTGGAATGGCCTGGACGGAGGAAAGCTGCTCGCATCACAGCAGTTAGGAACAAAGAGAGCCAGGGAAGGAACCAGGAAGGGAAAGATACCCCTCCAGGTCATGGCCACAGAGACCCATTTCTTCCAGCAGGACCCCATCTCCCAACCGGAAGTCAACTGTAAGCCCCAGAATCCAATCACCTTCCGCATACCTGAGGCTTTGGGGGCCATTTTAGATCAAACAGGTTGGGTTCAAGTAATCTTTGCTTTATTTACTAGAGACCCCTAAGCACAAAACTAGCGATGCTGGTAATTAAGATACACCAAAGAGAAGCTGTGAAGTGCTTCCTTTAGGTGAAAGGTGAAAGTTTACCATAGGTATGGATGTATAGGAAAAGACAACATATACATGGCTGGGTACCATCCTTGTATCAGGCATCCATGGGGATCTTGGAGCAGGAGGGAGGGACACATGGACATGAGGGAGGGACACACTCATAAGTCATATTTCTTTCTGGCCACATTACTATAGATTTCTTCCCAAGCATTCTGGGCATTGGATGCAGCTAAGAAATGCTGGCATTGGGAAGGACACCCTTTGGGAGGGAACGTGGGTCTTCAAAGACAACCATTTTTCGTCATAATGACCTTGTCCTTTAATGTCACATCGACAGCATTTTCAAGTGTGCCTACTTAGGGCACAGTGCTGTTTGGCTACCTAGGTGTTTATAAGGAGTGAAAGACTAGTCCCAGGATCTCTCCATCGCTCTGCGGGAACCAGGGAATTTTCTGGCTGCCATAGTCGAGGGTCACTTTAGCAATTGGAAACAATGATCAAGCAGCAAATTGTTGGCAGGGGAAATCCAGACAGAAGGTGGTTTAAATTGATGGCTTCCTTGGAGGCCAAAGGAATTTGAATCAGAATTTGCCTGGGATTTGCTTGGTCAAATCACCTTTGTGAAAGAACTGTGACGCCCAAACACTGCACACCCTCCGGCGTTTCAGGAGACCGGTGCAGGGGTCCCTGTGTGTACACGCTGCTGCAGGGGGGAAATGACCGCTTCCTAAAAAGAGCCTCTGTAGTGTAGTGCTCCGAATTTCTGTCTAAGCATCAAATTCACCAGTTATCCAAGGACTTTATTGCTTGGAGTTATCAGGTGCTAATCACCTTCAATGTACGTTATTGTGAGTTGTGTGGTTTTAAACTTTGACTGTATAGCTGCTCAGTGACTCGTGGGTCATGAGGTTACTTCCTGATCACCCAAACGTAAGTCGGAAATGCTGGAAGTGGAAACTGCATCGAATGAGCCTAATACTGAAGATCCTAGCTCAGCAATGCTGCACCCTGCAGTATCCATAGTTTCTTCCCCCACAGCCTCCGGGCTGAGTGGGAGCTGAGGCTCGTGCCCTTGACCAGGACTAAGGGGAAAAGATCCTACTAACCCAGGGGACAGTCCAAATTCAAAATGAGAAGTAAGGCTCTACTGAATGCACGTTTCTCTCACATCATCATAAAGGTGGAAACTGTCAGTCCAAGCTTGCAAGTCAGGATGGTCTGTGTCTATGTTTGACCTCTTTGCTTGGTCCTCATTTAGGATGGAAGGCAGCTTAACTCAGTCTAAAGATGGATGAGTCCAACTGGATACACATCTGTGTCCACAAAGCAATCCGATGCTAGAAGAGACACTTGTCCACATCATCTCTCCCCAGGCTTGGTCCTGGGCTGCAGTGATCCACCCAGCCTGCATAGACGAAGCGCTGCATGGGTCCCACTGCCTGGGTGGGGGGGATTGGAGCCTTGCTTCCTCCTAGCCTCAGAGCTCAGGATGACACTCACCCTGCTGCTCTGCCTGGCGCTGGTTTACTGAGCATCTTCCAGCTCTGCACATCTCCAACACGCTTCTCTCCACTAGCCCAGCCCTGCCTCAGTAACCTTGCTCCTGGGCTAGCTGCACCTCAGAGCCTGGGGCCAGGAACAGAGCCCATACTGTGTACTCACCTTCCCTGGGCACCTCCCCAAAGCCACATCTCTCTAGTGGCCTCCCAATGGGACCCTCTCTGGTTTCTGTGCTTTCTGTGGTACTGGTATCCTCAGGGGAAACAAGATAGCTCATTCGCCAATTCACAGGGTGCAGAGTTGCAGTGCACATTTGAGGATACACGAGGCCCCAGTAACTGCCCCCAATCCCAAGCATCTTTGTCTTGGTGCCAAAGAAAAAATAAAACCTGATTTTGAGTTGGGAGGGAATGAATTTGAACCTGCCCCATTACCTAATATTCTTCCATCTTTAGTGAAATCATTTCTATTCAGAGAACCACTTTCACATCCATAGCATAAATGCAAGAAAACTTTCTTATGAGGTCGCTGTGATTTTTTGTTTCCTACCCTGTGAAGCACACACCATTGTAGTCTTTGGAACATTGTTGGTAGGAATGAAATTGCTTACTATTCCTGGGATATATGGGAAAAGCGCTCACCCATTGTAGAGCTGGGCAAAGCCATTCTTCCATCCGCATGCAGCCGCTCAAACCTTGGCTCTGTTACTCCGAAGCTGAGACTTTCCCCATCATCACCCCCACGTTATCCCCACCTGCACAGGTGTGTGACCTGGACTCAGAGCCTTGCAATGGAGACTTACATGTGGGACAGCTTGGGGAGGGTCTGTATGGGCTGCTTCTGTGGGACGGCACCTTGTAAGGTGAAATAATGCTCTGTGCCCACGGCCAGGAGCACAGTAAGTGGAGGAGAGAGGCCAAGGGCAGGGCACAGAGATTTCAGAGGGCAGGGGCTGCCGGGACCTCTCAGCAGGCAAAAGCAGAAGGGATCTTTCAATAAGCTTAGTACCATTTTCAGAAAGCCAGGTGCATTGATTTATTCACCAAATATTTCAGAATCTGAAGGTGCTCTCTGCTTTCCTGTGGGACAATAATTCCAACAATTGCTGCCAAAGTAATTTCACTGAGACTTTCCATGTGGCAGACACTGTCCAAGAAGCATGTCACAAGTCCTATTGAATTTGGGCTTTACTTCCCACTGGTGTTTGAGGCTCCAGCGCTAAGGGTGTCTTAGTTTGTTTGGGCTGCCATAGTCATGGCCTACAGACTGCAGAGATGAATCTGCTTCTCACAGTTCTGGAGGTCACAGTCCAAGATTAAGGCACCAGCGATTTGGCCTCTGTCACAGGCCCCACTTCTGCTTCGTAGATGGCACCTTCTCATGGTGACCTTCATGGCAGAAGGGCAGAGGAGCTTGCTGGAGCCTCTTCCACAAAGAGCACTGATTTCGTTCACACAGCTCTGCCTCACGCCCTACCCACCTCCCCAAAGCTTCATTCTGAGCGTGAGGATTTCAGTACATGAATTTTGGAAAAAATGCAAATGTTCAGACCATTGTCAAGAGAAAACTAATTCTCCATCGATGGAATTCCATGATCAGAGGTCTTCTCCATAAAGAGAAGGAAATTTGTATTTCTCTTTTGTAGGATGGAAAAATACAGGAGAAACATTTCTACCTTTGCTCCTTCATCACTCATTCCTGGTTGCAGAGGTGTGACTTGGGTGAGCTGTGATTCAGGGGAGACTGAGCATGGTGGGCTCCAAGCAGACAGCTGCTATCTCGTGCAATCCCCTGTCATTGGCTTTGGTGAGTGCATAGAAAAAGAGCAGCAGGCTGCACCCACGTGGGACCCTGCCCCTGGATTGACCAGGGTGGGCCAGGGGTGCATATCTAAACCGTCGCCTAAGATTGGGTTAGTGGTCATCTAACAGATATTTTCATTTGCATTTCTGGCTCCTCTGTCCGATTTTTTAATAGATACAAAACCAGGAGGGAGAGTTAGGGTTCATATTTACCACCCTAACCCCACAAATGAAATTTGAACTAGAAAATCAAACCCTGAAGAATCAGCTTTGCGTTAGCAGCATATCCTAAGGGGCTGAAATGCCTGCTCAGAAAAGTCATGCTCTGTCCGGGAAGTGTGGTTTGTGGAGTTGTCAGTCCTCAGAATGTCCTTTAATTTTGAACTAGACCGTCTTCCAAAGGCCCGTGTGTTACAGGCTGGACCCTGGGCATGGTGCTGTTGGAAGAGGTTGATGCTGTAAGAGATAGGGCCTTGAAGGAGGTTTTAGGTCCCGGGATGTGCTCCAAAGGGACCATGGGATGTGTCCCTTGCTCTCCTTCCCCTCCCAGATGCTGTGAGGTGAGCTGTACATGCTCCCTGACTCATGTGCTACCAATACCAGGGCCAGAGAGGAACGGCACCCAGCTACTGCAGAACCTCTGGAAACAGGATGCAGAATAAGCCTTTCCTTTTTGATTGGTTGATTATCTCAAGTGTTTTGTTACAGCAATGGAAAACTGACTAATGGTGCATTCTTCTTTTGAAAGGAGGAAAGAATATTGATTTCAAGAACACAGTCATCACCCAAGCTTTGCTCATGAGTTGAGATGGGCTTGGAGTTCACCAGATACAACACATACCAGCAACCATGACTTCTGAAACACACACCATTCCTGCCGGGGAACAAAAGTGTGAGTCTTGTTACCAGAATTCTCCACTCACCCCTTCTCTCTGTTGTTTTCTCAAGGGATAGGAGGCAAATAGGAGTTAAAATACCCCTTACTTAATTCAGGTAGTATTAGTGCTTTATTATTGAGAAATGCGGGATGGTGGCACAGTTTTGAGACTCCTGTCTCCTGAATGCAGGGACCTCCCTGTGCAGAAGTAGCAAGGGGCAGGGAGAGGGTAGAGGAAGGAGATGTCTGAGAGAGAAAGAGCCTGGTGTGCAGAAGGGATCAGAGGCCTTTGCTGTGGTCTGGGCAGGACCCAGGAGGGAACAGCATGGCCAGGACGGGAGACCCGCCCAGCTCTGGCCCAGGCAGAGGGACATGGGGAGTTCCTTCAGCACCTCGAGTCCCAGTGCTGCACCAGCCACACCTGCACCTTTGTCTAGGCTAGAGCTGGAAGGGCAGGGAGAAAATGCCTGCCAGAGGTTGGCCGCAGGATGCAGGGGACTCCTCTGTTGCTGGGGAGTGGGGACAGACATGGGCAGAGGGTGACCTCCTGGCCTGAATCTCGCTTACTCTTCTTCAGGGACATCATCTTCTTCTGGATTGAAATACAGACTTTCCTTTTTAACGACCTACTTGTTAAATGACTGTTTGGACTTGCGACACATCTCTTTTTGTACAGTTCTGTACAACTTGTTCACAGAGCCTCAATGTCTATTTTGTACAGTACACCTTGTTTATACCTTAATGTAATTTCTCTGACTGCACTGTACAGTCCTGTAGTTTTATGTTTAGTTACACATTACAGCACTGCATGCAAGAGTTATGCAAATAAAAGAAAGGCATCAAGCTGGAGTTTCCTTTGACCGTTTCTCTATTCTGAATATTGTAATATACATACTACATACAACTCCTTATTTATGGACCAATTCATTTGACACACCTAGTCCCAGGACAGCTGGGTCTCAGTCATTAAATGAGAAATGCCTGTATCTTTTCTGACTCCTTCAAAATGGAATTTGTAAACTATTTGTGAAATAAAAATCTTCTAGCCATGTACATGTTTAAAAAAGAGAAGTTGGGCACAGTGGCACATGCCTGTCATCCCAGCATCCTGGGAGGCTGAGGCAAGAGGGTTGCAAGTTTGAGCCCAGCCTAGGCAACTTAGAGAGACCCTGTCTCAAAATAGTAATAAAATAAAATAAAAGGCTGGGGATGTAACTTAATGTGTAATGGGAAGGTCCTGGGTTCCATCCCTAGTACAAAGAAGGAGAAGAAGGAGGAGGAGGCAGGGGGGAAAGGAGCAAAGGCAGAGAAATGTAAATATTTCCACACTGTCTTTTTTCAGGAGTGTAATGCTGTTCCCCACGCTGTGTCCTGCTGATGGAGGTGTTCGCTTTGTCTGAGTGACACACTCAGGTCCCCAGCGGTGCATCCGGGGGTGGGCAGGGAGGTAAGCCCAGTCCCAGCCCAGCCTCCCAGTGCCTAGACCATTGCTCAGTATTTCACCCTCACACGGATGAATGTGCAGACATGGCGCTTTGCAGTGCACGTGCACGTAAAGCCGTTTTGCAGGTGCATTTTCATACCTAGTCTTAGGACTCACCCCGACATTCCCCAGTCTGGGGCCCTGGGAATGGTTCCCGCCACCTCCTCTGCAAAGTGTAGCTGAGAATAAGATCACAGAAGGAGCCCGCGACAGGGAGATCCACGGCACAACGCGGGCTTCCTGCAATAAGTGCTGTGCAGATGGCCGCCTTTTCTCTAAGGCTGTGAAAGGAGGTCAGATTGGGTTTGAGATCACGGGGACAATTCCTTGGGAAGTAAACTTTTCTGTAAGATATGAAAGGTGCCCGTGTGAGGAGTCGGAGCGATAGCCCTCTCACCCCAGTGTTAATAGGAAATGCAAGTCCGTTGACATTGTCACTGGCAGAAGGGGTTCTCGGATGATTGACATAAATTGCTATCTTGGAAGAGCTGTGAAGAAATGTCATTTCCAAAGTTAAATAGCTCGAATCATGGTGGCCAGGGGAAGGGTGGCAGGTGGGACCACACACAGCAGGGAGCTCATGTGGCATTTAGCTCTGCGACTCCCAGGCACTGAACACAAAGGTCTGAAAAGGAAAAAAGAGAAAAAGAAAGGGAAGAGATTCCATGGCTTAGAAAACAAAACCTCACTCCACATAAGCCAGACAGGAGGAAAAGGCCGTTTCCCTCTTGCCTGGCTTTGTATCCTGTTTTTGTCTTTAAAGGAAAGGAAGGAGAGGAGAAAATGCTGACGTAATGAGAAAGTGAAAGTAAAGTGTCCGCGAGGTGCAGCGATTCCCCAGGCTGGTGGCATTCTTCAGGAAGGAAGGACAGGTGCAGAAAGTCAGGCCTTAGCAAGTAACCTTGCAGCACACCATTGCCCAGCGTTTCATCCTCGCCCGCACGGCGCTAGGAGCAGCTTTTGCGGACTGAACCTGGCAGCGGAGACCCAGATTTCCACTTAGATATGAACCCGCTTGTTTGTAAGCTCATGGCATTGAGGCAAGAGAAGCGGCTGCTGTTAGGGAAAACGTATAATGGTATTTCAGAGGGATGTGGTGATACCCTGCATCCACGTGTCCTTGGAGAATGAAACGTTCTTGTAACAAGTGGCTAATGTTTAAACGCTTGGAAGAAAACTTTTAGAAAACGAGATGTGTACTTACAGGGTCTTGAAGTCAGTGTTGATTATTAAAAGCAATAAAATGTTCAACCAAAAAGGGTGTTTGGGTCTGCGAGTGTTGCTTAGGGCCAGAGCGCTTGCTTAGCATGCATGAGGCTCTGGAGGCAAGTCCCAGAAATACAGAAATCATGTGTTCTACTTGGGCTTTTTGTTTGGTTTCAGAACTTTGGAATATTTTTATAGATATTGAGAGGAGTCATTCGTAGATATAGGTAATAGTTGTCTTATCTTTCCAGTTAGTTCTACATATTGCTAGTGAAGTTGTACCAGCTAGGCAGGAATTACAAACATCCTAATTTCAGTATCTCTTCATCTAGACCGGACTGATGTTCTTCATAACTGTTAGATAAATTTTCCAGTTATCCGTGGATGACCAGCATATTACTCCAAAACTCAGTCCTTAAAAATATCCATTTTAGGGCCGGTGAGATGGCTCAGTGGCGTAAGCGCCTGCCTGGCAAGCACGAGGGCCCGAGTTCGACTCCCGGATCCCACATACTAAAAAAGGGCCAGTGATATCGCTCAGTGGCACAGGCGCCTGCTGGTGCATGAGGTCCTGAGGTCAACCCCCGGTACCCACAAACAAAAATATATATATATCCATTTTATGATGCATGCAAAATGCGTGGGTCAGGAATTCAGAACGGATACAAGGAGTGCTAGTCCCAGCTGGTCTGGAACTTTGGCTGGGAAAACTTGAAAGTTTTTTTTCATAACTACTTGCAATTTTAGAGGCAATTTCACATTTTATTTAATGTAAAAGAAGTATGTGATATATTTTGTCCCTTTTGTTTTCAAATTTTAAAATATGACTATTGAAAGTTCATGGAACTTCACAGCCATGGTCGATGATGGAGGATTTGTTTTTCCTGAAGCTACAGCATGGAATTGTTCAGCAATAAAATGGACTGATATGATATTGGGAATTCACAGGCAAAGTTCCCACCTAGAAATGAGCTGGGATAATTAGAGGTGGGATTGGGGAGGAACTTGCAGTTTTCTGGATTTGCATCTTGGTCACATATATAAATCTGCCCTCTCTCTAGATATCTAGAACCTGCTGATGCCAGTTTGTTTACTTTTGAGAATTACGAAAAGCATCATCTGGACAGTCTGCATCAGATGAGCGCCCAAACTGCAACCCAAAACCCACATTTTATCACAAAGTGCCAACACTGCAAATAAACATGTATACTGAGGTTTTAGTTTAGAAGAAACCCAACTTCTACATTAACATCTTTTGTCTTAAAAGAAAAACAACACCCATGCCATAGGTTTGCCACCACTGGTCCATCTACTCTGCAATTCCAGCTCAATGATTTTCCGGAAAAGGCAACACTAAGGAGACCCTAAATTGATCTGGGGTTGTTGAGGGCTGGTGGGGAGAAAGACATGGAAACATAGGCTACAGTGGACTTTGAGGGTACTGAAATTATTCTGTAGGGTACTATAATGGTGAATAAGTATTATACATGTTTGTCAGAACTCAGAATGTACAACACCAACACTGAGCTCTCTGTAAACCTCGGGCTGTGCGTGATGGTGATATTCACTAAGGTTCCTGGTTGTAACAAACGTATCTCTGTGGTCCCATAGTGTGTGTGTGTGTGTGTGTGAGAGAGAGAGAGAGAGAGAGAGAGAGAGAGAGATGCATGTGTGGAAACAGCAGAGACTTGGAGCAAATCTATAAACCTAAAAGTGCTCTAAAACACAGCATTTTTTTTTTTAATAGAAAGACACATCAGATGAATTTCTCTAACACACAGTTTGGAACACAAAAGTTTGGTACTCAACATGAGAGCTTTATCTGAAGAAAGATGCTATCCAAACAGAGGCTCCATTAGTGAAAAGATTCCAGCAAGTATATCCCTGTTGAGAAGTCTGAAGATTTCTCAGAGAAAAGGCAATTAATTCCCCTCTCCAGGTGGACGGGGTGTAGTAAAAATCCAGTGAAGAGGACCCTTTGCGAAGAAAAGCTGGGCTATTGTGGTTTATGTTCAGAGGTGCTCGGGGCTAAACCAAGCTGGGCGATTACTTGGTTTGCCTGGAACTGGACGGACTCCTGTGGAACCCGTCGGAGCACCTACCTTTCTCAGCAGCAGGACAGATGGGAGGCTGTTCTAAAGGGAGTGGCAGAAATGATAAAAGGTTTAGCCAATGCAGCCCATGGGAAACAGTTAAGAGAAGTGGACACATTCAATCCACAGAAAAGAAGACCTGAGGGAGACATAATAACTATTTTACTCCCACATAAAGGGGTATTATGAAGAGGACGAGGGCCAATTATTCTCATTAGTCAATGGGGACAAAACAAGAAGTAATAAGCTTACGCTGCAGTGTGGCAGATTCAGGTTAGATACCAGGATGAGCTGAACACCATCCGAACGTAGGCTGGTTTGCACAGCCTGTCTTCCCCAGAGAGGGTGGAAGTGGAATTTATTACCTTATTCATTGGGATGGGTTTGCAGTGTTTCACTAGGTCCTCCCTGATACAGGCAGTGGGACGCATCTCCAAGTCGTTTCTTTCACTCTCCTCCATCTTGGCGTCTGTCGATGGGAACAGCTATACATACATCTAGGATTCCCTCATACATCTTTACATTACAGTGTCAAGAGAAGGAGCATTGTTCTTAAATACTCGTCAAAATACATTTATTACATCTGTTATTAGAGAGTGCAGTGTACTATTTCATAATTCACGAAATGTACAACTTCCATCAACCTTTGAAATGTTTTATAGAAACACAACACTCAATAATGTCTAAACAAGTATGTGACAAGAACATTGAAACAAGCTTTCTATACAGAATAAAATCGTATCACCAGTAGGTCTCTCTCTCTCTCACTCTCTCATTTCCTGATTCCAATCAGGCTTTAGAAACCCTTCACACCTGGAACTGGAGGATGCACGGCCCCAAACCCTCACCCCCTGTTGTGGCTCACTGAAACATTATCTGCTTCAAGACTGAGCAAGTCCACCTCATTATTTGTCCACTCCCTCATTGGTCACAAAGTTTGCAGCCGTTGCTACATCTTTTCGTGGAACCACTAAGTGAAGTCGCAGTAACGATCGTCTTCATAATGACTCATTTAGTCCCTTCCAGTGGGAGCGGCACACATCACATTACTCCTGAAACTCTCCACCTAATCCACTGCAAACGGAACCCTCACAGGCTCTGGTGCTTGTAGCTATGCATAATCTTGATTTTTAATATATGCGATATTGATTTTTCTTTTTGCAAAAGCAGTAAAAACCATTTTAGAGAGCTGTATGATTTTGTGTATTTCTATTTATCCCAAAGTCTTTCAACTGCCAATTGTTCATTAAAATTAAGTAAATTGGAGTCATTCATTAGAAATAAAAGTACTTTCATCATATGCTATGCTGATCTTACCAGGGTATCTTTGTGAATAGAGCATATTTCCAAATAATTCTGGATTTTCAAATAGACTGTTTAAAGACAAGCTTTCATTTGTAACCTTTGGTGCCGCACAGCATACAATACCCACTTCTGGAAAGGCAATAAATTCTCACACATTCTGAAGTTGGTATCTCTCATTTATGATGCTACACATGCGTTCTACTCCCGAGGTTCATTCCTTGCATTAGAAGGATTCTATCAAAAAAAAAAAAATCACTAGAATTACATAATTTTAATTGACAACCATAGATCTTCAGTAGACTAATTGGGTATTTTAAAGGAATGCTTACCCTGAGAAATATTATTGTGATGTGATTTGAAGCACTGTAGGCTCAAAAAAGAAAAGAAAAGAACTCACTTGAAAATCCTGAAAATAAACTTTTTTTTCTAGGAAATTGGTAGTTTAATGGACACAATACATTGGTCCTGATGTGTGTTAACTTACAACTTGATGTAATTTGGTTTTATCTAGAATCTTGTTTAAAGACAAGTTGTACGGAATTGGATGCATATGTGTGCATGCTTGCCTGTGCGTGTGTGTGGCAAGAAGGCATACTAGCTTGGTGACAAGGGCTGATTATGATTTGTCCCCATCGATGTCACGAGAGGCTTAGTCCCCTCTACAGGAGGGAAGGAAGGGAGGAGGTAGGGACCTTAGCAGGTCAAGGTCATGGGGGTTCCATGGTCCTGGGGTGACTAACACAGTTCCCCCTGAGAGCAGGCTCATGATCTTGGGAATGCATCACCCTAAAGCGTCAGCCCCTGATCCTCTCCTGTATTACTCACATGTTCCTTTTTGAGTTTAGAGCCCAGCAGACACTGGCGAGACGCTGGGGCCATGCTCTCCAAATCCCCAGCCTGCAGAACCTTGAACCAAAAGACACTTCTCCCCTTAAGAAACTGCTATCTCAGGAGTTCTGTGACAGCAGCAGAAAACAGCCTAAGACACTGGACATAAGGAGCATCGCGCTGAGTTAGGAGGCCTGGGTCTTCACCTTGTTCCTGGCCATGAACAATGCAGTTTCCTACAAGTAACTGCACTGTCCCTCCGGTCTTACTTGTACCACACCATCTGTGAGGTCTCTTCCATCCCTACAATGGAATTGTTCTGCTTTTCCTGTGCTTTTGGTAGTCTTCCCCTAGCTCTGGTTACTTTCCTTATGATAACATCACACCTTTCTCCTTTTCTTTTCCTGTCTCTTTTGTCCCTGCCCTGAGTACTGGCAGAGGGGCCTCCGCGGTGCCTATGGCTGATTGTAGCATTTGCACCCTGTCATCAGTGTAGCCTGAAGTCTGGGAACTGGATGTGTGCTGTGACGCCAGAGAACTCTGACATGACCAGTGTGTGACAAGGAGCATTGTCATGGTGGTGGCTGCTGTGGCCTGGCCCAGTCTGCCTCTGCCAAGGTGCCCAGGGTGCAGCTTCACGGGGCCCCTGCCAGTTGGGTGTGTGAGAGTTGGGTGTCCAGCCAAATGGAGCAGGGGGCAGGGCTTTAGGTGCAGGACCAGCGACCCTCCCTACGGGCGTGCGGAGCCCCAGCATCATGCAGCTCTGGAAGACACAAAGGCCACTGCACACTCACGGCTTATTTTCCTCTAAGAGAAAAACTTAGTAAGCATTTTTGACACATGGACTGAGTATGTATGTGTCGCAGCTGGAATGACACAATGGACCCTAATAGCTTTTTCAGGTTTTTCCTACTATTTTGCACACAGCAGTCCCCCCCCCCACCACACTGGGTGGCGTGTGGGTTTGGATATTTATTAAGTGAAACACAAGAGCCCAGCAACGTCTCGGGACCCACGCTGCGAAGGAGGCGTTTCTCTCCTCACTCGCTTGGGCTGCTCTGCAAGTCCAGGCGCTGCTTACACAGGAGGCGGCTTTGCCACTCCCAGGGTGCAGTGACTCAGGGTGCAGAATTTCAGCTTTCCAAAGTCTGCTTGTCTACCCAGTTCTGCACACTGACCAGGGGCCCAGGCATGGGTGACCAGGTGGTGGCTTGTGGCAAGAGCAGTGCACGCCCCGATTAGGTCTGAATTAACACATCCGTGTTATAAAGCTCCCAGAAATCACATTTCCCCGATGTGTCTTTGTGGCTTCTAAGTTTGGAAATGGAATAGCTGAGACTATGACATATTTCCTTGTTTCTTTGTGCGTATTTGTTGGTTTATTTGCCATGTTTTGGATATAGAACTATGAAAGACAGGTAGGACTGTGTGTATAGATGCTTATCATTTATAAATAGGGTGTAAATTGAACATGCCATTTCTCCATCAGCTGTGATATCAACGCTTGATGTCACAATGCATTTCTCCCTGAGCTATTGTTTTTGCGGCTTTATTTATGTGCGCTTTCAGTGCTGTAGGGGTGTTGGAGGTGGCGGGGAGGGAAAGACCTGGTGTGAAATTAGGCAGCCATAATGCTCCAATGGTAACTTTCTTCTCTAGAAAATTCTGGGAGCCAACCACAGGAACAGTCCTTTAAATAGATCCACAACAGAGTTAAACACACACACACACACACACACACATACACACACACTCTTGCTCTTTTTGTTCTTGTACTGCAGAATAGCAACCTCAGCTTGTATTTCAAGAAGCATATTTGCTCTGCTCATTCTCCAGGACTTATAAGTGAAGTTGAAATCAACCTCAGATGGATTATCTGCGTGATATAAACATGGAACAAGAAATGCAGAGGCCGCATGTGGCAACCCATCTGACACAAACACGTGGGCTGAGAAGTCCACGTTCCTGCCACGATTGATTTGTTAGCTCTGTATGTAAATGGAGCTGAAAGCTCATTTTCAAGCATGACCTGTGATAAGCAAATGCGTATAAATACACAATAAACCGAGATAACACAAGAATAACATCAATTAAAACAATTACGACAACTTCTAGTCATCACGAGGTATTGTTTCAGTTCCATCTTAGAACAGGAAAAGCTTCCAATTGTTCTTAAATCGACTGGTAACTGATTCCACATTTGTGGAGCTGGACACAAAAGGGTCTTTGTCCCCCATTCGGATGCATCTGGGACACGTGAGTCCCGAATCCTAGGCAGGAAGTTATGTGTGGCCCTCTGTCGGGACAGGCAGGTTGCAGTGGAGCTGGCCAGTGCGACTCGCCTTTGATTTCATTGTTGAAAGCACACATTTCATATTTCCTTACCAAGGAGGGAGGATGTTTTGAACAACCACCTTAAGCAGCTAAAAAAGCTAAAGCCACAACGCATATTTTAGTGGCCCCACTTGCCCTCCTTTGTGGTATGACTGAACAGAGTGCATGGTAACTTATGTAAATTTACTAAGGCAAATGGTGTCTAGGAATGCTTGCTCCTGAGACACGAGGTCACCTTGTGCACATGCGGGGATGCCCGCTTAGCCTGCAGAGAACAGCTTTATTGCCTGGAACCCAGGTCCTCTGTCCCCACGCAGGCAGCTTCTGCGTCGGGGTCTCTGCGGGCACATCCCTCTCACTGTGTCCTTTCTCCGCGGCTGTTTCAGAGCTGCGTGAACGCCTGCTGTGCAAATCCCCCACGCACCCGGGGGGTGGACTGCTTCTTCTCGCCCGTTCTCTGCAGCAGAGACCTCTGCTGCAGCTCTCGCCACTGGGTCTTATCAATCACAGCTTACACAGGGGGCAGCTTCCGGATGTGTGTCCCTCACAAGGCAGCGGGCCCACGGAGAGAAAATCCTGTTCTGGGTCTTATTCGACCATCTGTGTTGGCCTTAGAGTCAGGATGACAACCAAGCAGGAGTTTCCCAGCAAGAGGAGACAGCGTGGCTTAAACTTTAGAATCTGCAGATTTTTGCTTAGTCTCAGAATTTTAGGCCTTTTCTAGATATCATGGATCACTGTTGCGAAATAAGGAGTGGACCTACTCTGCGGTGGTAGCTGTTTTTTAGGAGATGGGACTGCTAGCTGGTGTAGAATTTGCGCAGTATCCCTGCCTTGGTGGAGCAGTAAAAATGCTCAGCATCTGGGCCGGTGAGATGGCTCAGTGGCGTAAGCGCCTGCCTGGCAAGCGCAAGGGCCCGAGTTCGACTCCCGGAATCCACATACGAAAAAGGGGCTGGTGATATCGCTCAGCGGCACGGGCGCCTGCTGGCGCGTGAGGTCCTGAGGTCGACCCCCCGGTACCCACAGAAAAAAAAAATGCTCAGCATCCATGAGCCCCTGCCTGACACCAACGCTGACCAGATGTCCCCGTCCCCTGAGCCCTCCCTGCTCCACAGCTGCCCCGGCCACCACCACCACGCAGCCAGCATGCTCAAGGTCACTCAGGGTCTCCTGGTCTGTGGTTGGGTGTCTTCTCTCCCTGGCTTGCTATAAATCCCTCCCAGGAACAGGAAATGCGTTTATGGAGTTTGGACTCAAAGGACTGGTCTGGTTGCCTCGAATTCTCCACTGACTTCGTTCATGCAGCCTGACCGAAGGCCCTGACCACGTGATCTTGGGTGTCAATCCTCTGCCCTCCCTGTACTTCCATTGTGAAATCAGGAGAGCTGGTACTTAAACTGAGCTTTTGTAAGAGAACTGATTAAAGACTCTCTCCTGAGAGACACAGACACGCCAACACAACCAAGCAGGGACACAGGCTGACTTCTGGCTCCGACCCACACTGGTTAGTCTGGGACACGGCTGACCTGAGCCTCTAGTGTAGCTGGACACCAAGGTGAGGGCTAGGAATGGCGACCGCTGTCTCCTGTCAGTTCTCTTAGGCGTCCTTTACTGAGGCCTCGATTCGTGTGAGGGTAAGAAAGCAAGGCACATCCGAGGTCTGTCGTGTCTCTGAGTCCATTTCCTCGCCTGTCAGGCAAGGAGCTGGGCCAGGTGGTGTCTGCGAAAACTCCCTGGACTCCCTGGGTCCATGTCTGCTCAGTCACCCACTGCTCAGTTTCTAACTGTGAATTTCCTTCCCAAGGGCAAGGGTGTGGCTTCCAGGCGGCCAGGTCCTGAAGACCCTGAACAGAGATGCTCGTTCTGAGAGTCACTGTCTTAGTCACTTTCTTGTTCCTGGAACACAACACCAACACCCACAACCTGAAGAAGAGGTTTCTTTTGGGTCACAGTCACAGCACATGGTCAGCTGGCTCCAAGATAGAATCAGCATGGCAGAGGGGCCTGGCGGAGAAACAGCTGCTCATATCATGGCTACCAGGAAGCAAAGAGAGAAGGAGACAGGGAAGGAGATACATTCTTCCGGGCCGTGCTCCCAGTGACCCGCCTCTTCCCTCCAGGCCCCACCTCCAACCGCAGGTCTGCTATGCTGCTGCCATGAGCAAATCACCTTCCAAAAGCCTCCTATGTATGAGGACTTTGGGAGGCTTTTCTCTGTCTGCACCGTAACAAGCAATAAGTACTCAGAATTTGTCAACTGCCACCAAACAGCCTGAGCAGTGGGAAATGAGCTCAGCCACCTTGAAGGGTCCCAAGAGATAACACTGCTCCACTCAGTTCTCTGAGTAGTGGAGATGGATTTCCTGTGCAACACCAGGGAAAGACTAAATTGATCTCTGTGAGGATGGCTGTGGATGGGTTGACCTGAAAGGAAATCTCTGGCCATCAGCAAAGTTGGTGTCAAGTTGTGTTTGGGGAACTACGGATGATGTCATAGGAACTCAGGTTAAATACAAGGCAGGGAGGACAGAAGACGAAGCCGGTGCAGAGGCCAAGACAGGGCTAAGGACAGCTCCCCTGAGCCTGCAATAGTGTGGACACGGTCAGAGTGGCTCAGCCCCTGGCCGTCATAGATGGATGGACAGACATGCACAGGGTCCGCCTGGCCGATACCCACAACTTCCGGGTACCACACTCAGAGGTCTTGCCAAGGGCCAAATGTCAAAGACTACTGTGAGCTCGTTTTACAGAGCTGAATCTCCAGTGCAAGTTGGACACAACCCTCGTTTGTGCTGAGAGTAAGTATGGAAGTTTGAAGGGCTGATTGTTGGAGCAAAGCTGAAAAGGAATAATTTGTAATTGATTCCTGTAAACTTTTACCCAAGGGAGCCTCCTTCTTTGGAGTTCAAAGAAGAATCTAAGCTCTTTGAAAACTGTTCTTGAGCACACTGGGCAGCTTCTCTGTTGGTCACCAGAGGAATGACTGCAAAAACGAAAACAAAAGGATCTGGCTGAGATGTCCACATCTTCTGATCGCCTGGGATCAATGTTCCAACATCTTTGGTTGGAGTCTGGAGAAGGAGATGGGACATGCAGGAGAAAGAGGTTCCTGGAGAAACAGATGGAGAATGGGGGTGGGTAGACCAGTAGGCCAGGAAAAGAGAAGACCCCAGGTGAAGGTGTCCTGTCTGGTGGCCACAGCCACAGTCTGATCACACTGGGAGCTCAGCAGTGTGCTTCAAAGCTGAAGATGGACTGATTTGCAGTGTGGGACACAGGAACACCAGGAGCCCACAGAGCAGTTCCCTGAAAGCAAGGCCCCTGTTGGCTGGGAGAAGCCGAGAACACAGAGGAATGGCCGGGGAAGGGGAAGAAATACTGTGAAGACATCCGAAGGAATCACAGCTGAGCAGGGACAGCGTCCTCTGAAAACTTTTCAGCAACCAGGGTTTGCATCAAGCCTGTGGCTGCAGGGAGGAGTTCGGTGTGAAGATTGTTGTTTTCGGGGTGGAAACATGACCCGGATGTGTGAACTTGAGCAAGTGTTTGCATTTTCTCACGTAGAAAAACTCAGAGTTCTTAGCATTGGAAAATGGAATAATGACATTGCCTCCCTAGCGGAATTGTGAGGTTTAAATGACATGATGCATGTAGAGTACTTGGCTCAGTGTCTGTTCTGCACATAATAAATCATTAATAGATGTTAGCAAAAATGAGTAGTGAATTTCATGTGCTTAGTCATCATTGACTATATGTTTAATCAGAAAGCTTGCAAATAGCTTGGACAGTGAAACTATAAATAAAATTTGTCCTGTTATTTAAGGGCAAACACACAATCTGGATTTTGGAATTCAGAAACCTCAGTGTCTTTTGATCTGAATTATTTAGGGAACCAACTCAACTTCTTGCCTGGTTCTGTTTTGCTTGGAAATCACAAATGCCACAAACATTATGATCCTTTCATTACACAAATCATAGAACTTCTCTGGGACCTGTTTCTCATATATAAATAAGCTAGTCTACTATGATTACATAATTTGGTACCTGCCATTCTCCAATGAATTAATCATAGGAAAATAAACTTTCAATTATAATGATGGTTGCAAACTCCTAAACTTTACTCAAAACATTACATAAAAATGCAGTTTGACTTCAGTTAGAAGTATGAAAACAGGAAAAGGAATGATTTTATTTATTGTTTGGATGTTTTGCTATGTTAGGTTTAAAAACTGCATAAGGTAGGAAGAGAAATAAGAGTTATCCTTAAAAGAACTAAAATAATTATCATTTTTAAAGAAAATTTGTAGCCCAGATCTGGGTCTGTGACCATCCTGAAAGAAATTGCCATAATGATAAAGCTCTTCACCATAATTATGTGGAGAGACAACTACCACCATCTTTCTTGAAATAGGAGATACATAGCCTTTGTAAAATAAATAGATTCTAAGTTAGGAGGCTCTAAATTAGCGTTTGTTCATGTCCTTTAAAAGAACCTCAAAATTAATATCAGGAAAGGCAAATGAGACTTGATCATTTAAATGATTCTAGAGAAATTAGAAAGACTATATAAAATTACATGTATTAAATTATAATTGTGATGGTTTAAGAATGACTTGATCTTACTATTGAGACTTGATTAGTTTTAAGGTACTATATTTTACCTTGAAAATCCTCTCATGGAAGAATAGGAGGTAAGTAAACATTTCATCGTGTATTTAAATATTAGACTTAAAAGAGAAATAGCGTTGTGTTGAAGCTCAAAATGTGATTTGTCACTTTTTACGTAGCCTGTAGTTTGCCTTCTTTCACGGTACCTTCTGTGCACAGCGTCAGGAATCAGGTGAGCTGGGCCAAGCACACCTCGAACACAAAATGCCAGCTCCCCCTCCACAGGGTCCGACCTTTGTGAGCAGAGGACAAGAAAAAGTGGAGGAGGTGGAGAGAAACTAGTGCTGGTTGCATTTCAGAAACTTACAGAAATTCAAGTTTGATTTTGTGGTGCGGAGCTGGATATGAAGAACACATAGAAAGAAAGCGCTCCCTTTTCTTTCTATAGATAGAAATGTGCTTCAGCAACACGTAAGTGGATCTTCTAGAAGGAAGCTCATTGCTCCGGTTACAGAAGCAAGATCAGGTCACAAACAAGATGAGCAGCACCCATTCAAAATCTAGCTTTCCAGCTTTTAAATAGTAACATCTGAAGTCACTGCACTGGGGGAGATTAGGCCTGGCTGCCTCGCACAGAGCAGAAGGCTCCAGAAGGCTTCCTTGGTGTGGGCTGGAAACAGGAGCAAAATTCCAGGGCCAGAGCTGTGTCTCAAAGTAGCACAGGTTGGGAGTGCAGCTCAGTGGTAGAGCATTTGCTTAGCATATGTGAGACCCTGGGTCTGCTCTACAGCACTGAAAATAAATCGGAAGAGGAAAAAGGAAAGAGCTTCTGATAGTACGGTTAAAATAGGGCCTGTAACTCCAAAACCACTAGAAGGAAATTAAACAAATAAATTATTGTTTATATTACCAAAAAAGAGAAAAAATAAAATCAAAGGGAGAAGCAAATAAAATGAAAATGCGTAATAACAAAAAGGGATCAGGAATATTCCTTATGAAAACAGATAAAATGCATTAATGAAAATCAGCTCTGTATTAGTATCAGATGGAGGACATTGGAAAGCAAAAAAGCAGGTAACAAAATCAAGAGAGATTTTTTTTCTTCTTTTATAAAAAACAAAAAGACATAACTGAAAATGATAATGCTTGTGAAAATTTATGCACAAAATTACAACTGAAGTAAGATATTTTGAAACAATTTTATGAGATTTTAGTAGCTCATAGGCCAAAAATTAATGAGGATATAAGATTTGAATCATGCAACTAATTTAATATGGTATAACAGATACAAAATTATACTGCATGTTTTTAAGTGACTACAGATAATGTAAATATGGTTATATTAGGTACAAACAAATGTCAAGTTACCCAAAAGCATATTTTCTCACATATTCACCAACAACAGTGCAAAAAAACAAAACAAAACAAAAAAAAACTAGGAGCTAATAACAAAAATATAAACACATACTTATAAAAATTATCTTTCTTTATAAATAAAAAGATACATAAATAATGCACACTGGAAGGATGGGGGGAAAGGTGGTTACAGAATATTTAATAAATAGCTTTTTTCGTGTATTTATTTGCTGTTTGTACTTCTTCAGAGGAGTGCGTATTCATCTCAGATGCCCATTTTTGGATTGAGTCTTTAAATTTGGGGGTTCTGATTTTTTTCAATTCTTTATATGCTCTAGATATTAGTCCTTTGTCTAAAGATCAACTAGCTAAGATTTTTCCCACTCTGCGGGTTGTCTTTTCACTCCGTTGGTGATTTCTTTTGCTGTGCAAAAGCTTTTTAATAGGGTCAGATCTCAGTTGTTAATTCTTTGTAGTATTTCCCCTGCAGTCAGGGATTTGTTCACAAAATCTTTGCCTACACCTATGTCTCTAAGAGTTCTACCTATTCTCTCTTCCAGCAGATTAAGTGTTTCTGTTTTAATACTTAGATCTTTGATCCATTTTGACTTTAGTTTAGTTCATGGTGGTAGACATGGGTCTAGTTTTAGTTTTCAGCATGCGTAAAGCCAGTTTTTCCAGCACCATTTATTAAAGAGGCGATCTTTCTTCCAGTGAACGTGTTTGGTCCCTTTGTCAGAGATAAGATGTCTGAGTGTGTTTGAAGTTGTTTCTGCCTCTTCTAATCTGTTCAACATCACTGATCATTCAAGAGATGCAAATTAAAACAACACTGAGATTCCATCTCACTCCAGAAAGAATGGCTATTATCAATAAATCAACCAATAACAAATGCTGGTGGGGCTGTGCAGAAAACGGACACTTCTCTGTTCTTGGTGGAAGTGTAGACTGGTGCAACCACTATGGAAATCAGTGTGGAGAGTCCTCAAAAATCTAGGATTAGAGGACCCAGCTATTCTTCTTCTTGGTACCTTCCCTAAAAAATTAAAAGCATCGAACCACAGCAAAATATGCACACCCATATTTATAGCAGCGCAGTTTGTAATAGCTAAATCTTGGAAACAACCCAAATGCCCATCAATCAACAAATGGATAAAAAAGGTGTGGGTTTTTAATATAATAGAGTACTACTCAGACACAAAGAAGGATAAACTTGAGACATTTACAGCTAAGTGGGGCTGGGGATCTAGCTCAGTGGCACAGCACCTGTCTGGCAAGCGCAAGGTCCTGAGTTGGATTCCCAGTACAAGAAAAAAATGTTAGTCTTTTATAGCTAAATGTATGGACCTTGAGACCATACTCTTTTTTTTTTTTTTGCGGGTACTGGGGGTCAACCTCAGGACTTCGCGCGCCAGTAGGCGCCCGTGCCGCTGAGCGATATCACCGGCCCCTTTTTCGTATGTGGATTCCGGGAGTCGAACTCAGGCCCTCGTGCCTGCCGGGCAGGCACTTAAGCCGCTGAGCCATCTCACCGGCCCCAAGACCATACTCTTAAATGAAATAAAATGGACACATATGTGTAAATATCACATTGTCTCTCTGGTGTGAGAAACTGAAAGTATAAATAAGAACCAAAACATATAATAGATATTGTAAAATAGGAAGTAATAGGGCAAGGGGAATTGGGGGTGGTGGCACAAGGGAAAAGAAAAAAATGAGAAAATAAAAAGATAAAATGGAAACAAAACTTTGTAAATAAGGAGGGGAAGAGGGGTTGAAGAGAGGGGAGGGAATGGGAAAAAAAGAGGAACTAATATATATCATGTACACGTACAAATTCCCTATGATGAATGTGATCATTATGCCTATCTAAATTGTACCAATAAACTTAATTAAAATAATATTTAATAAATAGCTACAGTAAAACTCCATGTATATGGAAACATATGGAATGTTGCCACAGTTCTGATTAGACACAAATTTATGGCATAACATGTTTTTATATTAAACAAAAAAGAAGCGATTAATACAAATTTATTATGATATTAAGCTTAGAAAAAGCAAAGCAAAAGAAACCAGAGGGTAGAGAAAAAGAAGCTACTTAATAGGGCAAATTTGAGAAATAAATATGAGGAAATTGTTCAAAGAAATTTCAATTATAAGCTCTAGTCTGTTTAAGAAAATAAAAAGAAATTAAGCTAGATATTACCCGATTCAAAAGAAATTGAATTTATGAAAATATATAATGCAACATTCTATCAACAATTGTGAAAAATTTAAAGAGTTAACTCATTGTTTTCAAATGTATTTTGTATATTCTATTTCTATATTTTACATTTTATTTTTGGAATTTTCTGTCCATATATTTATTCTGCCTGACCATTCTAGGAGATAGAACATTTTTAAATATTACAATTTTTTAAGATACCTAAGTAACTTCTAGGTTAAGTCTTCTTTCACTCTTTTGTTCTTTACAAATGTTTTTAGTCATTTTTCTTCATTTCTTATTTGGATTTGGTCTAATTTTCTTCAATACTTTCAGTGAAATCTAGTAAATATTTTGATTTTGAAAATGTTAAAAGTTTTGCAAATGTTCTTTCAGTCAAAACACATGGTATATCCCATTGGGTCTTCAATTTTTATTTTCTGTTAACAAAGTTCTGAGAATTTCTTTTTTAAATAAATATATTTATGTGTTTATTTTTAGGAATTTTATATTTTTTCCTCTGAAATTTATATTTTTCCTAAAAATTTGACTTTAGAGGCATATATTTCTTGTCACATAGTTATAGCTAGTCACAAACTGAAATATATTATCAATTCATAAATTTTAATTTCTTCACTGTTTTTCTAGGAAGTCAATCACATTATTTGAATAAATAAGAAATGTGTCTATTCCATGGAAGGTATGACCTCTTTTATTTATTTTCTTGCCTTATTGTACTAGCTAGAAGCTTCAGAAAAAGTTAAATATTAATGATAAGAACATGCTCTGAATTTTAGGGGATGCTCTTCACATTTCACTCACACGCCTGATGTTAATTTTTTTAACAATATCACTTATTAAGGATACAAGCTTTTCAATTTTATCTTACTAAGACATGTTTTACAAATTAAACTTTAGTAGAGCCAACTTTTAGAAAACTATATGGAGGGATACAGTCAAAAACTTTATCAATAAATCAAGATGGAATTTGGAGAAATGTACCCATGTTCCACAGGAAGACAGAAGAGTGAAAACTAAGAAAAAACCAGAAAACAGTAATAAAATTTCAGGCTTAAGCCCTATTATATCATAATTTCCTTAAAAGTAAATGGTCTAAATAGCAATTAAAAGACAAAAACAGAATAGATTTTAAAAGATTTATCCAACCATATACTGTCTGCCAGAAACTCACTCCAAATACACACTGTTACATATATAAGTGGAATGCAAAAGGATTGAAAAGGTATACCATGGAAACATTAACTTAAAAAATGGAGGTGACTCTGTTAATATGAGACAACTTCAGAGTAAAGAGAAATTGTCTAATAATAAATGGATTAACCCACACAGAAGACATAATCATACTAAATCTGTACACACTGGTTACATGAAGCCTCAAAAAGAACATGAAGTAAAACTGGAAGAACTAGAAAGGAAATGGACAATCCCACAGTTATAATTGCAGTTGTCAACAGCCTTCTCTCATTAATTGCTAGATGTACAATATGAAAAATCAGCCAGGATATAGACAGAAATGAACAGCACAATAAATCAGAAGGAACATATATCAAGAACCAACAGAATGCTTAATAAGATGGCTCATTTCCTGAGTATGTTCTCTGAAGATTCTACTATCCTTCAGACAGTTGGAAATTAAACAACACACTTCTACATACACCATGAGTAAAAGAGAAAGTATGAAAGGAAATTAAGAAAAAAACAAAAGAAAAAATATAGAATGTATAAAAATATGGGGGGTATTGGTAAAGCAGAGTTGAAAAAGTCCATGGCGTTAAATACATACTTTAAATATGTACAGGCAACCAAATATAGAGAAAACAAAAAGAAAGGAATAATAAACATATGGGCAGAAGCTAATGAAAGTAAAACTGGAAAGAGTGGCTAAAAACAAGTGAAATAAAAAGTGGGTACTTGGGGTAAATTTTTCAAAAACTGACAGAAGGAGAGAAGATAATCATTGTTTGTGTCAGGCATGGTAGCAGGGACATTGGGACAGAATCTGCAGCCATTCAGAAGAAAGGAGGGGACAACTCTGTGGCATTTGATGTTCATAATTACAGCAACACAGAAGAAACCACAAGCTGCCAAAAATCAACCATGATAAAATAGACAATCTGAACAGTCATAAACATTCAAATAATTGGATTTGTAGAGAAAAAGCTCTTAAAAAAGAAATCTTTGTCACCAGATGGTTTCACTGTAAAATCCTATGAAATTTTAGAGAAGTGATACCAATTCTACGCAATATTTTTAAGAAGACAAGATAGGAGAGAACACATCTCTATCTACTTTATGAAACTTGTATCCATACCTGATATCAATAACAGCAAAATAAAAGACCAAAAATTACAGTCCCTCATCTGTAACCCTTAACAGAATATTAGCAAATCAAATTCAGAAATGTATAAAAGAATTATACACCATGACCAAGTGGGATTTCTTCCAGATGTGCAAGGCTGGTTCAACATTCAAAAATCAATCAGTGTAATTCACCACATCAACAGGCTAAAAAGAAAAATGATATGGTTATATCAATTAATGATGAGAAATCATTTGACAAATTCCAATACTCTTCATGATTAAAACCCACCAAAAAATAGGAACAGAGGGGAATGTATTCAATTAAAGAGCATCCAAATACAACCTATAGCTGTCATCATGCCTAACGGTGAAAGACTGAATTCTTGTACTTAAAATCAAGAACAGGAAAGATGTTGCCTTGCATGGCTCTTAATTGACACAGTGCTAGAAATTCCATCAGTGTAAGAAGAAGTAAAGGCCATGAGTATCCAAAAGGAAAACAGTCCCTTTTGTCCCTCTCTGTAGTTGACATTATTTACTATGTAAGAAATCCCAAAGAATTACAGAAGTTTCTTATGGAACTAATAAATGAGCTCAGCAATGTTGCAGGATACAAGTTCAGCACAGAAAAAAATTAATCATATTTTTACAAGCTAATGAGTAGGAACCAATGTTAAAAGCACAATGTAATTTCTAACTGCTATGAAGAAAATGAAATAGTTACACATCTATAACATAATTTATATAGGATCTTAATCTTGAAAATGATGATATGCTGATGAATGAAATCAGTGACTTAATCAAATGAAAAATACATAATATTTATCGATTGTGATAGTTGACAGAGGGAATACATTAATTTTCTTGAAATGGTTCCATGGATCTAAAGCAACTTCTATCAAATTCCAGCAATGTTTTCCACAAACATATATAGGTTTAATTTATATAGAAATGCACACACTCTAAAATAGCTAAAGATAATACTTTAGAAGAATAAAACAGGAGAATACTGAATCTGGCTTTATTCAAGACAGTGATGTTGGTGGAGGGATTCACACATAACAGTAGATTAGAATATGATCCCCAGAAATAGTATCACACACACATGCAGCTGATTTTTTTTTTTAATACGTGGGTACCGGGAGTCGAACTCAGGACTTCGCGCTTGCCAGGCAGGCGCTTATGCTGCTGAGCTATATCACTGACCCACAGCTGATTTTTGACAAAGGCACAAAAGCAATTCAATGATGGTTTGGGAGGAATTGGATGTCCGCATGCCGTAAAAATGAACCTGGACCCATGTCTTTGATTTTGATCTTACATAAAAATTAACTCAATATAGATCCCTAGTTTAAAGATTGCAAGCCATAAAACATTTATTTAAACACAGGATAAAACCTTCAGGATGTAGGGAAAGCAAGGAGTTCTTGGACATGATATCAAAAGCACGATTTATAAAGGGAGAAATTGATAAATTAGACTTCATCAAAAATAAAACATTTGCTCTGCAGAAACTCTGGTAAGAAGATGAAAAGACATTTGATTCCTGGTGCAAAAAAAAAAAAAAAAAAGGAAGAAGAAGAAGATGAAAAGACAAGCTACAGACTGGTAGGAAATATTTGCAAACAAACAATCCAATTAGAAAATGGGCAAAAGATATGAATAGACATTTCACTGAAGAGGATACACAGATGGCGAATAAACACATAAAAAGATGTTCAGTATCATTAGCCATTAGGCAAATGCAAATGAAAACCACAAGGAGATATTACTACACACCTAGAAGAATGGTTAAAATGAAAAGAAAAATTGTGATACCGCCAAACGCCAGTAAGGAGGCAGAGAAACTGAAGCACTTATCCACCGCTGTGGGAACATAAAATGAAAACGAGTGAGGGGATGGATTACAAAGCTAAACATATGCAAACCATGTGACCCAGCAGTTGCACTCTCCTTTTAAACATCTGAACAATAAAAACCTACTTTCACAGAAAAACCCGTCCCCAAGTTATCATAGCAGCTTAATTCATAATAGCCCCAAGCTAAATACTGTGTGTAATTCTTCAGCTGGTGAATTGTTATAACTCTGGTACATCCATGCAGTGGAATATCATTTAGCAATAGAAAGGAACAAACTATTAATACACACAACAGCCTGCATTGCTCTCAAGAGAAAGATGCGCAGTTTAAGAAAAAAGCCAGTCTCAGAAAGCTTGCATATTTTATGATTCTATGAATATAATCTTCTTGAAAATGAAAGGAGAAAATTCATAGAAATGAAGAATGGTTAGTGGCAGCGGCATTTGGTGTTGCCTTTGTGATTCTTAGGATGAACCGTTCTGCAGCTCGCCTGTAGGGGAAGTGTGCAAATCTACACTGGGAACCAAATTGCAGACACAGTTGAACACGTATAAATTTAAATAAGGTGTAGAGACTTTGCAATATAAGTGTTCTGCTTGTGCTGTAGCTATGCAAAATATTACGCTGGGAAAACTAGGTATATCATTTCTGTATCATTCTGTATTAATTCCTACATTTGTGTGTGAATATGCAATGATCTCAACATTTTAAAAATTAAAAAATAGATCTATGTGGGACTTTTGTGGTAACCACAGGGTTTTGCTATATTAGTTTAATATGAATAGATTTTCTATAATGAACCACTCATTGTATTCTAGAATAAAGTCCTATTGGATGTGACACATTCATTTTTCTCTTAGTGTTAAACTTGATTGATTTAATCTTTCATTATGATAGATTTTTTATATGCACACATTCACTTGAGATTAACCCGCAGTTTTATTTTTGAGTGTTTCACTAGCTTTGCAAAAATAACCAGGAAACTTTCCATCTTTTTCTATGCTTGATTTCTGTGCTTGGTTTACGCACCACGGAACTTCATTGCGTTTTTTGGGAGAATTCACCCTTAGTGTTCTGGACCCATAGTGTTTCATGGAGCTAGTTCTTTGAAAACAGTTCCAATTTTTTCCATATTAATTTTTCTGTTTAGTTTTTTGACTTCTCTGGTCAATTTTTATATATTATATTTTCTTAGATTCAATATTTCCAAACTTTTTATCATTGAATTTCTCTATGACATTCTATTCTAATTTTTACATTTTCTTGTTTCTATTGATAATATTTCATGTGTCATTTCCATAATACCCTAACCAGGTATATATATTCTTCATATTCTTGTGTTTTCAATTTTAGTTTTTTCACATAACATTTAAAATCAACTGAAACCATTTTGATGCATGGAATCTTCTAGGGTCCTTAATTACATTAACATGTTAGCTAGTGATTTCTCCGTCTCTGTCTCTCTGTTTCTCAATAGACAGATAGATGATAGATAGATAGATAGATAGATAGATCGATAGATAGATAGATAGACACAAAGACAGATAGATATCTCACCCTTTACCACAATAAAGCCTAATTAGATTAAAACATGGATTAAAGAAATGCAGAAGAAATTTAAAAGTCCTTGGAAAAATGTTATGCACTTGATTTCCAGCTGAAAATGCTTTTCTAAGTATAGAAGCAAAAGAGGAAACAAAAGTTCAATTGAAACAAAAATCTTTTAAACTCTATATATCAAAATAGCATAAACATAAATGATGTTACAAAACTGAGATATGTGTATCTTGCAAAGTAAACTTTGACCTATATGCCTCGCCATCCGAAAAAATTATCAGTCCCAAATGTAAAATGCAAAATCTAAAACTACAAATTTTAGAAGGAAACATAAGAAGAAAAATCATGTTTGCCTTAGCTCAGATATCTTCGATCCGATAGCAAAATCAGTATCCATAAAAGAAAAGAAAATCTGAAAACTTGGAGTTGATCAAAATTAAAAACTCTCTCTCTCTAAAAGACATTGCTGGTAGAAAAAAGAAAGACAAGCTGCAGAATGAGGAAGGTATTTTCAAAACATATATCTAAAAAAAAGACTTTTATTAAAAACTGGAAAAGACAATTTACTGTAGAGGCGTATAGATGTCAAATAAGCAGGCAAAAAGAACACCCAACATTGTTAATGATTAGGGAATGAAAATTAAAACCACAGCCCTATATATTAGTATGGTTAGATTTCATAAGCTTGGTCACTCCAAGAATTGATGAAAATGTGGCCGAATTAGAACCCTCATAGTCTGATGATAGAAAGGTAAAATGACACAATTATTTGGAAAATATTTGGCATTTTTCTTTAAAGAGGGAGACAACCTCTTGACATACAATCCAGTATCTTGTTGCTTCCTCCTCACAGGCTCCACTGAGAGCCGCACGCCAGCCCTGCAACACAGCCACGTCACTAGGTATTCGTGAAATAAAATGACAAACGAAACATAAGTCCAAACCATACCAATGCTTGTATGCCCATGTTTATCCTGGGTTATTTATAAAAACACTAAGCAGGAAACAACCCAAATATTCGTGGACTAC
Source organism: Erethizon dorsatum (assembly GCA_028451465.1). NCBI lineage: Eukaryota > Metazoa > Chordata > Mammalia > Rodentia > Erethizontidae > Erethizon > Erethizon dorsatum. The sequence goes on from CM051824.1 coordinate 3,428,034, forward strand.
TTCATGAATAAGCTGGATATAGTGTATTGATGCAATAGAGTACAGAACTACTCAGCGATAAAAAATAATGAGCTCTTGATACATCTGTGCACATATGGATGATTCTCAAATAGTTAATGCAAATTCTTACTTTATGTGTACGTTTGAATCATTCCCCGTACCTGATATGCCGACAACATATCTTTTCTCAGACTTAAATTCCTACACGAGTAAAATGAATCTTCCCAAGTAGGAATCAGTTTTGCGAGCCTTTGTAGTACGGATATTTTTCCTTCCTAGCAGATTCCTTTTCCTGATACTGCTCCATTTCTCTGAATTAGATTTTCCTTTCCATTCAGGTTATACTCACACCCCCAAATTTCTCTGCCCTTGGACAACAATACATTTTCAATTTTAGCAAAAAAAAAGAAAAAGTCTTAGCTTCAATATTCTTCTTTAAAAAATTCATGTTCAACATTTCCTCCTCTGAAATAACTTTCTACACATGTATATAGGTGCAGCTCTTTATGACTGCTTTGTGTTGGTTTGTGGCTGTTGCTTCCACCTGACTCTGAAGTATTATTCTTTCAGCAAATGTTCAAAATATCCTTCCCACCGCTTACTGCTTTGGCCCGAGGAAAGTGCTACCCAGTCCTGTGTGTGATGATGTAATGGCCTTCGAGGTCAGGAGACAAGGACCACAGCAGCACCCAGAGAGCACAAAGGCCATGTGCCCTGGAGATGTAGCAGGGCACAGGGAGCCGGGTCCAGAGCTCTTCTGCTTTGGAAACTTTCAACACTGTTGACCATCAACCAACACCAATGACCAAATATCCAGAAATCCCTTCAAAAGTGGAATGGACTACACCGGAAAATGAGAACACACGCCTGGCCTGCGTCACTGAACACAGAAACCCATGCAGGATGTGGTAGAAAAATAAGGTGCGTGACTAAATTTTAAACTTAATGTTAGTTAGAAACAGATTGCCATTCATCCCCCTAAGAATAGTCCCCCTTCCTTTTGGCACCTGTATCCCACCATTCTCACCACTGTCTGCAGCAGCTCTGGAGCCCTCTTTCCTGAGTGTCATTAGTTGTGCTGTTATGGCTGCCTTGATGTCCTCCATCGATTCAAGACTTTTACCTTTCATGGTCATCTTGACTTTGGGGAAGAGCCAGAAGTCACAGGGTACTAGATCCAGTGAATAAGGTGATGAGGACACACTGTCATGTTTTTATTTGACAAAAACTTCCATAAGCCATTGATCAACAGTGGATGATTAAAGCACACAGTGACTGTTAAAATTTTAAAAATGTATTACAATAAAATACACAATGCCATCAACCCCCTCAAAATATTCTCCCTCGCCTTGAACACACAGATCCCATCATTCTTGGCAATGCGTCTTTTACTGTAATCAACTTAAAAAAAATTTTTTTAATATTCACCATGTATTTTGATCACACCCCCTAATTAAAAAACAGGATGAAGTCTCTCAGTGTCTGGACATTCTACCTTTGTCTCTGTCCCATCCTCTCCCGGGTGGCCCCTGGCTGAGCTCTGGTGAGGACCCTGAGGGTTCTGGGGCTGGGGCTCGGTGGGTCACACAACCCATTTGTCCTCCTGGCACGGATCCCAGAAAGCGAGATGGGATTTAATGAAGACTTTCAAGTTCAAGGACGAGCTCCGGAGTGGAAACTCTTCAGGTGCCAGAAATAAAGGAGACAACAGAAAAACATCTTAAGTGGGCTGGGAGGACACAGCTAAACCATCAGTACAGAACTTCAAATACAGGTAAATCATCACTTGACATTGAGATCAAAATGCAGACATTTTCAGACAAAGATTCGGATTGTTCGCCATTCACAAGCATCACCAAGGAAGGCTTACTTCACTAATACAAAGTTGAACCCTTAAGAAAGCAGTGAAATGCAAAAGGGAATTAAAAATCATGCAGACAAAAGCAATGCAATCATAAGAGAATAATAATGGAAAGAGGAAAACAGATTGCAAAACTTATTGTAAGCGGTAGCAACAAAATCACTGTGGTATTGGTGAAAGGTTAAACAAACAGACCATGGGAGTACAATCAGGAGCTATGAACTCATATTTCATGGATTTTTTAAAGGGAGACAAATCAATCAGTCTTTCAGGTAATGTGTTCTCTTTTGTTGTCATTTAAGAATTCTTCTTAAACTCAGTGTTGGATATATATTCTCTTACATGTTCTACTAAAAATTTTTAGTTTTGAATTTTGTATTTTAAACACTGTTCTATCTGATATATAGATAATGTGAGTTGTCCTAACGCCATTTATTGATGAGCCTATCATTTCTTTCCTTCTCTGGCCTCTCAGAGAAGTTGCTCTACACTGAGCTCCTCTGCATGTGCGTCTGTGTGTGTGTGAGTGTAGATCACTATCTCTCATCAGTTACAAAAATCAAAATGGATTAAAGACTTAAATGAGAGGCCTGAAATTATAAAACTCGTAGAAGAAAGCAGGAGAAATGCTTCAGGACTTAGGAATGGGCAAGGATTTGGGGGGAAAGGACCACAGGAAACAAAAGCAATAACAGACAAATAAGATTGTGTCAAACTAAAATGTTTCTGCTCAACAAAGGAACCAATCAATACAATGCAGAGATAATCTACATAATGGGAGAAAATATTTTAAACTATGCCTGTGACAAAGGATAAATATTTAGAATGTATAAAGAACTCTATGACTGAAAAACTCAATGCACCGGGACCCAGAGAATTCCAATCTGAGCCCAGCCTGGGCAACTTAGAAACCTAGAAATATCCTGTCTCAAAATGAAAAATAAAAGGTCTGGGAATGTAGCTCAAGGTGAAGGCTCTGGACTTAATCTGCAGTATCACAAATGTAAAAAAACAGAAACAAAACAAAGCAAAGAAAAAACCTCAAATAACCTCAAGAAATTAAAAATGGAGCTATCGTATGATCTAGAAATTCTATTCCTTAGGTCTACATCCCAATGAAATGAAATTAGTACATTGAAGAGACAAGTGCACTCCAATGTTTACTGCACTGCTATTCATAAGAACTGAGTGTTCACCAACTGATAGAAGGATTAAAAATATGATATAAAAACATCAGTGAAATATTATTTGACCTTGAAAAAGAATGATACACCATTATTCATGACAACATGGATGGAACAAGATGTCATTACGTTAAGATAAATAACCCAGGCACAAAAAGACAGGTACCACATGATCTCATTCACATGTGAAACAGAAAAAAAAGTGGGTTTCACAGTAGTTGAGGGGAGGAAGGGATGTGGTGAAGTTGATCGATGGAAGCTGAGTTATGGTTAGCTAGGAGCGAGAAGTTCTGCACGCTCTTGCATAGTATGGTGGTCGTAAATGATGATGAGGATGTTTGTATGTTTCACAAAGCTATAAGAAAGGAGTCTGAATGTTTTCACCACAAAAATGATGACACGTTTGAGGAGATAGCAATGCTTAATCTGGTTTAAACATTGCACGGTGTACATACGCATCCAGTGATCCCATGGCACTCACCAATATATACAATTTTATGTGTTTGTTCATAGTTAAAAAATAAATTTTATGTTAATAATTAAAAAATAAAATTAAAACATGTATATATTTAAATTCATAAGTCAACTTTATATGTGCCATAGAATCATTGAAACATTAACGCCCATACTATATGAAGACTTCAAATAAAAAACATAACTTTAAAAACAGAAGGCGCATGAAAGAAAATTCACGGACAAGTCTCAGTTAAGCATAGGTGGTGGTGAGCTTTAGCGGGAGGAACAGGGGCTGGAAAGATTGGAATTCACTCCACGCTGACTGTGTCACCAAACACAGCTTCCAAGGAGGAATTAGAACTCAGCTTCTATCAGACAAGATGGGGATTGAGTGCTTGCTTTGCTAGATGGTTGTGAGCAGAATTTGCATCCCAGTGATTCTTCTAACAAATGCGCTGTGCTTACTGTCGTGCCAGAGACACTAGCTGTTGCTGTTTTCTATTTTAGAGATGAAGAAACTAGACACAGGAGGCTAAGAAGTGGGTCCGGGTTCATACAGCTAGTAAACAGCAGGGCTTGGCTCACACTCAGAGTTCTGACTCAGGGTTCTCAGGGTTCCTACTCTGTGCTCTCACGAACACTCCATTAAAAGAAAGACTTATGTATACAGTAGTCCCCCCTTATTTGCACCTTTGTTTTCTGCAGTTTCAGTTACCCATTGACAACCATATTCTGGGAAATTCCATCCTGTGCCACTCAGAGTAGCATGACAAAGTCTCACGCCATCCAGTCATTCCTTAGTCCAGCGTATCCACATGGTATACACTGCCCACCCACTAGTCACTTCATAGCTATCTTGGGTATCAGACTGACTATCACAGCACTGCACTGCTTGTGTTATGGAATCCTCATTTTAATTAACAAATACCTCAAACCACAAAGGTAGTGATGCTGACCATGGTTTTGGTATAATTATTTCATCATCAGTTATTGCTGTTGATCTCTCACCACACCTAATTTATAAATTAAACTGTACCATAGGTATAGGAAATAACAGTGTGTAGATAGTGTTCAGTATCAACCATAGTTTCAGGTATTTACTGAGGAATTTGCAATGGATTCCCCACTAGTAAATTGGGACTCCTGTATAAATATGAATAGACATAGACACGTATACATTAATTTATGTATATAATATCATGATTACTGCAAATTGTAATTAGGATTTTTTTAAAGTAGAGATTTTCAAAATTTCCCTTTTGAAAATGCTATGCATTTTTAATTTACAAAATGACTCTTCAGAAATGATTTTAGAGTTATGCTCTGACAGTCTAAAATGTATCTCTCAAGAAATATATTAAAATTGCCTCAAAAATATTATTGCTGAATAGGGAATCAATAGAAGAGTTTAGATTTTAATAGGAGATTTGTTTCCGCTAAATAGAACTTGGGAATCTACCTCAATAGTTAAATTAGAACCAATTCTCATCTACTCCACTAAAACTCAGCGACCAGACTTTTGCTTCCCCCTTTCAAACTTATAAACATGCTCACGTAGGTAAAAATGCTGATATAGACCAGACAGGACACACTGAGTCCCGGTGTCATGGGTGGAAGGTAGGACCCTCTCTCTGACCTCCCTTCCAGTGACAAAGGTCTCAGTGGCTTCTGACTTCCTCTCCCTCTGCTTTTTGAGCCTGGGAAATAGTCATGGGTCTTTGGTCAGATTTTAAACACACATTGTGGACATCAATTGCTGGACCTTGCAGGAATTTGACTGGCCACAGTATTAATTATGATTTGTAGGATAAATGTATTTCCTCATCTTTGTCAAAGAATTTTGAGCTGATGGGAGACTCGTGCTCCTGAGACAAGCGTGAAATGTGTGTGTGTGTGTGTGTGTGTGTGTGTATAGAGGCAAGAGGGCTGTCTCTGGAAGGTGTGGAACATGTCCAGGGCACCCTTTGTTATAGCTCTGTCTTTGCCCAAGATGCCTGGAAGCCAGGATTCGGTGTCCTGCCTCAGTGTCCTTCATCTCCTGTGTGTCTGTCCCCCTTGTGTCACAAGCAGGCCCTGGGGCCCAGGCAGCTTTAAGGAACAGCAAGGCTGAGCTGGTGGGGACAATGCCCCTAAACATACACACACACGTACACACACACACACACACACACACACACACACACACACACTGCCTCTGTTCTGCAGATGAGAAGGGGAGCAGGGTGGGAAGCCGCTGCCACCCAGGCTGGTGGGAGAAGACAAACCGAATCTCTATTTATAGCTCTTTCTGGGACCAGCTTTCATTCTCCCTAATTACCTTCAGCTCCCGACCAGTGCACGCACTGTGCCATCCAGGGAGCTGGGGGAAATTTGGGCATTCTTTTTGTCGACAAGGGCAAGCAGGACGTGGACCATCGCCTTCTGTCCTTTCCCCCAGTGAGCGGAAAGGGAGGTAAAAATTGCAATCTAGCACAGTGGCTCTGAGTCAGAAAGGCCCGGATTTGCAATCCATTCTCTTGCAGTTATGTAGGGCAGCTTTAGTTTTCTCATTGCAAAATAAGGATAACAGTAACCGCCTCAAAACATTGTTGGGAGAATTAATTGGGAAGACACGTCAGGTGTCTGGCGTGTCGTAAGCGCACGATAATGATAGCTGCTATCAGAGCCATAATCATCAGAATTCCCTCTCCATGATAATGGGAAGCATACTGAGAAACCATTCCCTTACTTAATGATCTATTCTGTGTCTCAAAAAGTAATGTTATTAAACTATATCGTGTGATTAAAATAAAGACTGGGTGGCACCAAGAACCCAAGTCAGTAAATACAAATTTAAGTGTAGTGATTTTGTTAAAGTCACCCAGAGAAATAGCTAGCAAAAGAGGTCAGGGACAAGAGAGATCCATGCAAAAAGACAACACCCATTTTTAAGTTAAGTCCAATTTAGCATTAGGATGAGTAATAATAATTTATGTTTTCTGAGCAACTGCTATTTCTTGTACCTCCTGCCTTTTTTTTCCAACTTCCTAAAGGGCGGGGATGATAAATGAAATGTTCATCAGAAAGGAAACGATAGAAATAGCCAAGTTTGGGAATAAATTACCTTGTGGATAAGCGAGTTCCTCACATTCACAAACCCAGTGTTCCATGCTTACAGGGAGCTCATTACTAGAGGGTTAATTCACTGAGCCAACTTGGGACCCTCAGCAGTCCACAGAGAAGGGGCTGCCGTTTTTCCTCCTTCAAAACCACACAGCAAAAGGAAGGTACGGAAGGACAGAGAGAGGTGTCGTCGGAGTGCCACTACCATTTTTGTCTTAAAAGTACGAGAAGAGAGATTTCTGCAGCTTGTTTGAAAAGCCAGAACTTTCAGCTCTGCCAGGGAGCAGAGCCCAGACTGACAGGCTTGACATCCCCCTCCTCCCCGCGCTCATTCCGGGTGGGAACCCTGGGGATGCTGGATGAGGGGAGACAGTGGAGCCTCAGATAATCACGCTTTCAATTTGCCCCATGTTCGTTTCCCTAGGAAACAAAAGTAGGAACTGTAGCCGGCAGCAAGCAACTGTCTTGTTAGAACCCTGCCTTGTCGGTTCAGCTGTGGCTCTGGCTGAAATCTGAAAGTGGCATTTTTTCAAAAGGCCCTTTGGCTGCTGAGTCTATGGAGTTTTCACTCTGGAAAGCAATAAAAACGAGTGGGAAAAAAAGTGAAAATTACTTCCAACACTGAGGGTTTGTATACCTCCGGAGACTATTTTTCATGCAAAGAACTTTTCATTTTTCTACCTAGCAGTTTATGTGTGTGAACTGAAACCCATTTTATAAAAGCAAAAGTATACATCAAAAATGAAACTGCATCTGTGGAAGGTTAGATCCTGGATCGATTGGGTGCCACTGTCCCTGCAGCCCTTGCCGTGTGTGACTGTGTGTGTCCACGTTGCCAGCGGGAAGGGGGTTGGTGTCCCGGCTGCTTCCTGTGTTACCTGTCCCACTCCCAAAAGCTGGACCAGCTTCCACGGAGGATGGTGTGGGTTTTTACAAAAATCATGCTGGCCAGGGACTTAGGACTTCTGCTGTTCTTAAATGCATATTCACTTGGGAAAGCGTCTTACCTGAAACTTTCCTACAAACAGAACTTCGAGCCCTCCTCTCACAAGTTTAAAATATCAGAGCTCAGAATCAGCAATGTCAGCCCTGAGAGGGCTGATTTCGCTAGGGAGAAAGCATTTTGCAAATATTCACCATTGTGAATTATAGAAAAATGCAGTTGGAATTCCACCCTAGGTAAAATCACAGTATTGTCAAAAATTGGTGATTGAAAAATATCACACCCAGATGACTCTAATTGAGGTGTGTCAGGACTTTTCTCACTGTTGTCATTAAATCTCTAACGTGTTCCTTTAAGCGGGGGAAAAACACGCTTTCCTATGCAAAGACAGGAGTGGAGAAATACGAGGGAAAGATTTACTGTACATATTTACACACTTTAAGTGGCACGTAATCCATCAGATCCATGCTTAAGCCAAAGAGCGATGCATCAAGCACGCTTAAGCACGTCATCTTGCTCCTCTCTGATTCTCTGGGCACTTTCACTTTCTTTCTGATTTTTCACCTGCAACATTCACACCAGCAAAAGTCACAACCAAAAGATGGGGCTCTGGTTTTTTTCAACCCTAACGTCAAAGCACATTATCATTTCTCACATTTAATTTTTTTCTTAACTTTTGAATATTTATCCCTAAAAAAGCATTCCTAACTTACTTCCTGCTCTCATCACCTGGGGGCATTGGTGCTCACGTATCTTGCTGATTTTTTTCTAAATCAAAGAAGAGGCCATTTTTGATATGCATGCATCTATTTCTCTGTTAGATTGGAATTTGCGGGGCAATTGTTAGGTTTTGCATACTGAAGCCGCCATGTCGAAGCAAAGCTCAGTATCAGGATTGGCATGAGACAGATTCTGCAAACCGGGAGTTAGAGAACAGAAAGAACAGGGGCTTCTGAGAGAAAAGGGCTCTGCATAAACACCAGGAGTGCGGGGCTTTTTCCAGGGGTTGCTGAGCGAGGCGTGCAGAAGTCGGGCTGCCCCACGCACCTTCCCTTCCTTCATAACTCATTAATGCCTTTGCCATGGGTTCTTTATGGCGCGTCCATTAGGAGTGTACACTAATAATAGTTTAATCCCACTACACCCAATTACACAGCCCCCTTCACTGGTGTCCGCCTCCCTGTCTCTCTCTCCCTCTGAATTATGTCTAATAAAACAGAATATGCTAACAGAGAGAATTAAAAAGACAACAAATCTCTCCCTTCCCAGCATTCAACATTGCAAACAGTAACTCTAATGCCACAAAAACAACTGGCGAGTTGGGCTGAAGTGGATAATGATGCGTGCGTGTGCCTGTGTGTGTGCGTGTGTGTGTGCGTGTGTGTGTGGGGGACTGGCCCATCCCCCACTTCTGGCAGCAATACCACACCTGATGCAGGAAAGGATGCTGCCCGCTAGAACAAGACGACATCAACACCCAATATTTTATTGAACAACCCATTTCAGAACTTAAATCATTAAGCTGCATCTCCATGTGGGCTCTTCAGAGGGACTGTCTGAGAAAAATAATGGATTGTCTGCAAACTTTTATCTTCGCTATGTATTGCCTCCAGAGTTGTGCTCTTTAATTATTAAAATGTGGTATTAATGAAACATGCAATCCTGGAAAGAAAACTACTTTTATCATTGCCCAGGAAAAGCAAAAATTTAATATACTCCGTACACTGTGTACACATTACAAATGTATTTGCATCCACCTTCCACATAGTGGGCGGCCCCAGCCTCCCCCTCCTTTACAGCTGCTCAATCTGCAAGAATGCGCAGAAGTAATTTATCTGAAATGGCCACTATTGTTCTTGATTCTGATTTGATTCCAAAAAAGCCAAATAATAGAAACCATTCTGAACATCTACTCTGTGCACCTGTTGTGAGCATTATGATATTCTGCGATTTCCATTTACGTCAGATCTCTTGACATGCCTTTCAGGCTCCGTGTTGCTTTGTTCAACAAAAATCTGGGATGCTAGAAGCCAGCATTGCCCCTATTTTATTAACAAAATGGCAATGGCAAATGCTACTGAAGGATGGTTCTGGATGCAAAAAGGGGCTCATCAAGCAAACTCCTAGCCAGGGTGCATTTGACTCACGTGAAGTCTATTTAAATAGCTTCAGGGCCACAATGGAAATGTGAGACACTAGTATCGCTACTGATTTCTGGTACTTGAGCAAAACCATAAGACCTGGGCAGCTTCATATTTTTCCTTGTTACTTTGGTCCCAGCATCCAATGGCAGTTAAGGATCCGAATGATTTTCTGCTGGACTGTATGAGTGGGCTGGTTTCTTTGTTGATCAATCTCAGAAGGCTTAAGATATCATATTTGGTATTTTATTTTATTATTTTAGCTATAGTGCACCATCAGAATTTGCATCTCAATATTATGGCTTCGACAGACACTTCCAAATATATCCTTAGCAGATTGTCTGACCTTAGCCTCTTTGTATAACGATATCACAATTCAGTGGCAGCTTACGCTGCCCGACAAGGTGGTGATACACTTCTGAAAAGGAGACATTGACTTTGACCCAGCACCAGCAGGCAGAGAGATTGCAAAGTGCTGAGCTACTGAGCCCTGCTTTGCTGTCTTTGTCACAAGCACCCTCCATGCTGAGCAAAGTCACATGCATGCTCCTCAGGTCTGGGGGCACCTTTCCTTATGTCCAGTGACTGCGGTGCCAAATGAGCTGACCCAGAGAATCTTAGCATGAGAAGGGACCCTAAGGGTGCTATGGCCCTGTCCTAATGTGTGGGGTCAACCCACCTTGGCCCTCCCTGCCGGATGGTCTTCCAGGCTCTGACCGAACCGTGCTTTGGATGACCAACTGCAGAGTAACATGGCAGTGCGCTCCTTGCATGCAGCCCTCGTTTGGTGTTTCCTACACACAAAGCTGGGCAGGATGCAGAAAAGGGATTATCCCCAGGTGGCTTTGTGAGGTGGCGACCACGAGGCCACACAAGTCCTGTGCTCTGCTAACACTGTCTTAAAGCCCTTTGCCTTGGGCATAAGGGGCTCTGCACTTTCATTTCATCCTGTGCTACAATTTCTCAACTGATCCGACTCCAAAGTGGGAGCGGATGAAATCTTGTATACCATGGGCTTCTGATGGCATTTTGTCATATGTATGTTTTGTCCTCAAAATTATATCATTTTTGCACAGATTTACAGTGCAGTTTTAAGCGGTGGGTTGTCTACCCTTGCATGTGCCTCCTCCATTCTCTCCATCCTCTCCTTGCTCCCTCTGGGTGACCAAGATGCGGTCTCTGACCTTCGGCATCTCTCTTCTTCACTTTTGAAACACAAGCTCAAGTCCTCCCTTGTGAATCAGAAGGACACAGACACAGTTTAGGTTCACCAGAGTCAGACCTAAGAGATGTAAGGAGTTGGAACGTTTGGTTTGAATGCAGGTTCACACTTCCTACTGACTCAGGGACTTTGGCAGTGGCACTTTCCCTGAGAGTCCATCTGTCCTCCTCTGTGAACTGGGGACAATCATGACTGCACCTAGCAGAGTTGGAAAGAGCGTGCTGGAATGCAGGGTCATGCAGGGCTCTGCTGACCTTCCAGGAGAGAATTGGGGGGGCAGCCTGGAGCTGTGCCTCGACCAGCCTACCTGGGTTTCTGAGGCTGCAGAGGCAGGTCGTGGAGCCCACCAGTCAGAGATACAGTGCGCAGAGGCTGTGAGCTCCCCCTCCTTATCCCCACCTGCTCTGCTCTGCAGGTCTCATGCATTGTTTCACAGTCCAATGAGAGAAGTGTTGTGTCCGCGAGGAAAAGCAAAGCTACTGGGACCTTTCAGGGATGGAGATGCGAGCATGCGGCCAGGAGTGATCGCAGAGCATCCTGAGCATCATGCACAGTTCAGTGGGACAGCCAGACTCTGATGTGCTGGCTGCAACATAAACACTGCCCAGAAAGACAGAGTCCACTCTGCCGGGCAGCCAAACAAACCATGTCATGCATTCCCAATCTCTGTTCCCGAGGAGGAAGTCTGATTTTTGTAGGGTATGAGTATTCCACTCCTGTTTGAAAGCCTGTTTCTGCAAGTATGTGGTGGTAACTTTTAAAGGTCTATTATCACGACCAAGTTTATAATTAAATCTAAATCTTATTGATGCACAGCCTCAATTCTACTTCTCTTCTACCAGTTGGTTAATAAAACTGAGTTATAATAAAACGAACTTGTCTTTTGGTAATAAAAGTCTAGTATTTCTGAAATGATCAAATAAAATTCCATATATGGAAGGGCTTTGAAATTATGTATACATATAAAGTATTATCATTTTAGAAGTAACTTGCAATGTTTAGGTTTGAGGGAAAAAGCATCCACTTAAATTGAACATAAGAAGTAAAAATTTGGAAATTTTAATAGTGGCTATGCCTGATTTTCATGGTAAATCTGAATAACTTTGAGAATTTTTCAGAAGTTTGCTTTTCTTCTGCAGAAACTTTCTGGTTTTGATTTGAGATGAATAACTTTGCTCACATTCTGTATTTTGACTTTAAGGCCTCAGGTAGTGACTATGGGATTTATCAGCATATGATCAAGGGCTCATTCTGGGGAGACCAAAATCACGACCAAATGCAGTCACTTTCAAGAAAGCTCACCACTCGCTTCTTTAGGACACTTAATTAGTCAGCAAGCAGCCTCTCTTGCGAGCTTGGCCAATAACGGAGGGAGAATGTGGAGGTTCTCTTTCTGTCCACGCCCCCACTTCGGTCTCTGTCTTTAGCTTAGGATCTGGAAACTGTGCTGCAGGCCTTAGCACACTCTTGGAGGGCTCAGGACAGCTCTCTGGATGTTGGAGACCGCCCCATGTTCAGGACGCTTCACCAACTGCAGAGCACGGGAGTACACAGCAGCAGTACCAGGCCACCTTAAGACACCCTTCCTGTCACTCTACTGCAGCAGCAATTTAAGTCACAGATTTCACCTAAGTGCTTGACCTCTGAAGCTGCAGTTCCTTGAATACAAACACAACTTTCTGAAGATTTTCCCCATAAAGAAAAAAATAGGTAATCTTTTTCTAGAAAACACTCATTTCATGTAAGAAGTCAGTTGGTAGGAGGGAGATGTTTTTGTCAACTGACTTAGACTACAAAGAGGTTGTAATAATGAAAAAAATATTAAACTGATAAAAACGGAAAGAACTCATCACAAGGAGGAGATGGGGAAGGGGAAAGCACGCGTAGTACATAAGATGTACTCTCCTCTCGCATGGATGCACGCTCAGAAGACAGATCGGAACCCTGCATTGCGTTTATCTCCTCTTGCCCCGAGTTACTGTCTCTGTGGGCCAGGGATTTCGGTTCTCACCTGGGCTGCTAGAAAGGTAAAGCACAGAGGTGAGTCCCTGTGCCCCTCCTGGCGGAGGAAACCAGTTGGCACCAGCACAGGTGTTCAGGACACTAGCGCTGGCCACGCCCACCTCCCAGATGCTCGGCCTCTCTGCATCACTCGAGATGACAGCAGATGTGCCTGCTGGATGCCTGCCATTCATCACCCAACGTCTTTGCTTCCCGCTGTCCCCTTGGCTCAGCGAGTCTCATCTAGGGATGTCTTGGTCCATTTCCTGTTGCTCTAACAGAACAACAGAGATTGGGAATTTATAGAGAAGAGAGGATTTGGCTCATGGTTCTGGATGCTAGGAAGTCCAAGAGCTTGGTGTAGGCCAGGGCCCTGTGCTGCTTCAGTTCATGGCGGAAAGTGGAAGGGGCGAGAAATGGGTGTGTGGAAGAGACAACGTGGGATCTGCCTTGCTTTGCAACGATGTTCACATGGTAGCGAACCCAGTTCCTCCCAGTGACCCACTCTGTTCTTAAAGGGTCACCACCCAGCATTGCCCCAAATGGCAACTAAATTTCACTATAAATTTTGGCAGAGACCAACCACGTCCAACCAGGTGTACTAGCTCTTGCTATACTTCTAGCTTCCGTGAGCTCGGGTATATTTATTTCACCTGGAATAGGAAAAATTCTAAAAGAGAGACTGGTATCATGTGGATCTAACAGTCTTTCCTATTTTATCATGACTGACAGAACCCTTATCAAAGAACACAAAATAATATGTCTTTAAAATCAGCAGATATAATAACTACATCTGCTCTAACATATTAATTTCCAGACGTGTTCCCATTAAGTAAAAGACCCTTTTCTGAAATTGACTTCCAGGTGCCAGGACGGGCTCCCAGGAAACAAAGGGAAATACCACTTTTCATGCAGTCACACACGTCTACCTTCACTGTCCCATGGAACATGGCACAATGCTTATCAATTGCGAGTCAAACCTGTTCTCTTTCCATTTCTAACTCTCCTTCTCATCTCTCATTCCTTCCATCTGTTTTTCTTTTAGGAATGAGAGAACATATACACCCATGAGTGCCTTGATAGCCATGTTATTAAAATGTCACTTGCATGGTTGCTCTAATTTTTACTTTACTGGAAAGGAGAATGGTGCTTGATGCAAGATATTGGTTTGTATTCATCTCAAAAGATGTCAGTTTCCCAAGTGGAAGACATGCATCTTGGAAAGTTGTTTGTGGCCAACAGAACTGCCTCTTTGGGGTTTCTATCAATGTGTTCAGAAGGCTGCTCCAGATGAAAAGCAGGAGAAATACTGTAAAATGATCACCCCGTCCCTTGGTCAAAGCCTGAGCTTTGTGGGGCCAAGCAGGGTGGCTTTTCTTCCCTCTCTCCAGGTTGAGTAGCAGCTCCAGCCTATAAAGGCAACCAAGGTGAACTTGCTCATTCCACACAATGGGGCAGATCGCGCACCGCAGGGTGTTCCCGCTAGTATTCTGCCCACTCTGATTTTAAACATCTAAGCAACGGGAGTCCCGCCACTTCCCCTGTAAGATTGCCCTACAGTCTAATAGACCTCAGCATTAAGAAGATTTTCAATTGGTAAATGGTAATCAACCTAAATTTCCCTTTTCTTAATTTCATCCCATTACTCCAAACCCTACCCCCATTCCACCCCAGCCCTCACCCTCATTAGTGTTCATACTCTCAGAAGCGGACTCGGAGCTGGTGGAGAAGGGAAAAAGCACTTTCGGTCACCACTGAGCCAGACCACAGACACTGAGTTATTTCTCTGAAATATGAATTGGTTCCTACACACTCTATTTTTCCCTAAAGTTCTTCTTGAGTGTTAAGAGATTCAAGTATTTTTAATGAGCAAAAATGAAAGGAAGGAAGAAGGAGAGGTCTGTAAATGGAGAACACAGCAGTCTATAATGGGCTAAGGGGAATCAATGCGCTCTTAATGTGGGTGGGTGATAATGGGATAGCTAGATTCACCTTCTTTTGCCCTTTAAGACAGACGCAGAGCAAAACTTTGAAACAATTGGATGAAAACTTTCTCCCCCAAAGTAGTCTATTTTGTATTCATTCTTCTCCTATGCATGTATACATAGTTAGTTCTCTATGACATTCTGTATCAGGCTGTCTATTGTATATATGGCAATGCAAATATATGTAGAACTAGTAACAGTTTCTGTCACTGCATATGCTATTACAAGGTGGCCTTCCAGGTGAAGACTAAGCCTTACTTCATGTTTCATTTATGACGCTATTCTTTTTCATGACTAGATCAGTTCACTGATTTGGTTTAATGGTAAACTCAAAAGACCATGGTTCACTAGCAAACTTTCAAAGTAACACATTTTAAAAATCTGAGACTTCCATGATTGTTCTTTAGTGTGGTAAGACTCTGTCCCTGGTCTCTGTTTAAGAAACAACTAGATCCCTCTTGTATCTCGATCCTTCTATTTGTAGTTTGTTCTGTCTTTATCCTTCCAGGCTGTGATCCTCCTCAACTCTTTAGCTGTTGTCTGAATTCTGTTTGTTTCCTGTTTGTATTCCACTGGATACTCATTGTATGTGAATAAAGAACCCAGTACAACAGAAGGGACATTACAGAACTGTGGAAAGTTCTCCCATGGACAATGGTTTGGAGCCCTGAATTCAAGCATAACATGATATCTTTTTGCTATAAACTGTTGGCATTTCTAATGACATTTCTGCACCTTTCCAGAAAATTTCTAGATGAAATCTTGAACATCTGCAGCTATTACTCAATTCAGTAGCCCCACGATTTCCGTAGATGGGCGTAGGACCAAGACTAGGAGAGGATCACCGTCGCTATTACCTCAGTATGCAATCCAGTGGGAGGTCTGGAATGTGGCGTTGATTTCTAAGAATTTCTTGTTCACATACTTTTTGACAGCCCTTTTAAGTTCAAAACAACAGATAGAAACTCAAGTAAACTGAAGCAGAAGGGAGGGAACTAGCTGAGATAACACAATGCCACTTCAAGGTACTCAACTTGCGCTACCCAACCAGGTCTATAGAAGGAAAAGAAAATTAGCTTTCAGCTTTCTAGAAAGAGGCCTAAAACATACGTGTCTTCTGCCACATTGCAGTGAAGCATTCAATTCCAGCAACTCTGAGCAAAGGGGCTTCCACGTTCAAGTTCTGAATTTCTGGGAGAGAGCAACTGACTCTCTCTGGGCCTCTGTTGAGCCTGATCCAGGAACATAGGTCCTGGACACTGGCAGGAAAACTGGGGCCCTCTTCTGTGCATCAGATACCCTTTCAGAGATGGGGGAATTGTGAGAAACTAACACACCAGAGACACTTGGCCCTCTGGAATCAAAGTCATATCGCAGGCAGGTGTTGAGGAAGATCAGCTGGGCCAGTGCAGTCAGCACCAAGTCAACGTTCCTTCCCCCCTTTTTCTGAGGTTGGCATATGATGTCTCTAACGCTTCCTTGGGTCATCAAGGGTTGATATTTATGTGACAGTTAGGCTCTTTCAAGTGTAGCTGGGCTGTAAAATTTCAGTTACAACACAACTTGTATATAAAATGAAAATATAATTTATTTTCCTTTCTTGTCTGGGCTTCTTCCTGAGGTCTTGGTTGGTAATGAGTGAGGAGAGGGGAGAGAAATTAATTAAATGTCCAATCAAGTTTACAGCTGTCAACCCTGATCATTTAAGCTGTCCTTCTCAGTTGATGTTCATTTTTCCATTTGGATAAAATGCCCAATCTCTTATGCTTTCTTCTCCACCCCCTTCTTCCTCTAAGATGATTCCTGGAGACAGGCGAGTGCAACCTATGGGTCCCAGTGGCCTTGGGAATAAGTTGGAATTCTCAGGTTCCAGGGAGGAGCCCTGTGCTATCCTCTGACCTTCTGGTTGCCCTATCCACCCTCTCTGAGATCTGGCTGTGCACCTGCATTCCTGACAGCAGGCAGCGATGGACAGAGCTCATCAGCCTTTACTGGGCTTGGGCTGCGTGACCCGGAAAGAGTATGCAACTCCTCCCAAGGACCTCAGATCATTTCTCCCCATCAGTAGAAACCCGAGTCTCCCCCTTGAGCTCAGTTGGCTCACTGGGCAGCTGTCCATTTTTGGTTGCTGGGTCAGGGCCAGCTCACCTAGGACAGCAGTATCTATGCCTTACATAACCAAGAGAAGCCAATGAAGCCCAGTCCACAAACCTCTCCCTGCTTAACCCTGTGACAAGCACAGTGACCATTTCGATGTAGGCCCATAAGAAAAGTTGAGGCAATTCTCCAATCACTGGAGGACAACACTGTGTGGCGAATACCTATGTGTGTCGGGGGCTGTCCAACCTGGACTTTAAAATTTGCAGGACATGTCCATGGGTAAAATATCAAGGTCTAAGATTACTTCCAAGTGGAGCGAAGCCTCAGGTTAGACTACACAGACGTTTTGATCTGCTAGATCAAGTAGAAGTCTTCTCTCCCACAGCAAAGCTGGGTTTGAAATTGCTCAAGGACTCATCGTACCTGAATCTGGGGTTTTTCTGAGGCTGCCTAAGTGCAAACAGAAGATCTAAGTGCAGCTCCCGTGGTAGTTTCTGGATAGAGCGTCCTTTGTTACTCCCACACACATCTACGCAAAAGGGGAATTTTTTCAGACTACGATGGGCACGGTATGTGACCTTTCTGTCTAATACAACAATCTGCATGAAAGCAATGTAAGCAATTTTATTCCAAGCCCAGTGAGATGCTTTGAGAAATAGCACCAAAGATTTGTCTTCAGTGGTACCTACCTCAGCTCAGGACCTGCATTCTAATTAGCCTTCTCTTGTTGTTTCTGGTTTTTAACTACTTCATCTATAGAAATTTTTTTAAAAATGAACTTTCTATATCACTCTTGTTAGGGGTTTTCAAAACTACTGCTTCTTTTTAGCCTCCATACATCAGATGCTTTCTAGGTAACCAGGAAGTAGCTGCAGAGTATAAGTCGACTGAGCCCCTTTTTCAATTTCACATGGGTATTTTCAGAGAATGTTATGATTCTCCTCCTGGACCTCTTATCTGGCCAGATGTCATCTTTGTAGGACTCACGGATCCTTGACATTTGGGGTCCTGTATGTAAGTTATCTCCTTGGGAAAATGCTCAAAGGTTTTTGGTGGGCTCCCAGGCCTGGCTGCTCTCTGTGGCCCCGGGTGGGGCCCTCTGTGTCTTTCAAACCCCTTTCCTTCCCCCAGCAATGACCACCAGGCTGTGCGTACTTGGCTTTCTGGAGAGTAGGGGCTTCTGGGCCATGCTCAGTCCTCGCTTTCTGGGCCTCGTTTGTCCCATCAACAAAGACTTCTCAAGCTTTCTCACCATCACTGAAAGCGAGAGCACGAGACGTGCAACAAAAAAGAGAATTCGCTGTCTTTGGCCAGGATTTAGATTTAACTCCAGAGTTGTTTTCCTTATATGCACAGGGACCCAGCTAAGGCAACACGCAAGGTCTGGTTATGATCATCAGCAAATTAGCGGTTCTCATGCCAAGCACGGCCCGTAAGGTCATCACAGCCCACATTTCTCCCAGCGACTGTGCTTAGTACTGCTGGCAGACTCACTGAGCAGTGTTGTTCATGCAGCGCGCGAACTAGACCTCAGGGAAGAACTCGGCAGGCACGGCCGACACCACAAGGCACGCGGGAGGGAATCGTTCCTCTTCGTCAAGGTCTTTCTCCCCAAACCTCCTTATGGGCTCAGTCACACAGTACCAGAGAGTCCAGGCTGGACTTGTCAGTTCATGAAAATATCATGTTGCTTAATGTTACCTTCGTAGGATATTGCACGTACGCGTTAACTGTAGTTTAGAATCATCCTGAACCATAGTTTAGATTTTGCTTCTCAGATGTGTTTATTGATTTTTGTCAAGATAAGCTTCGTGACTTTTTGTAATAGCATCATTAGTTCCGTCTCTCCCTCTCTCTCTCTCTATATATATGTATTTATATGTATATTCTCTCTCTATATGTATATATTACATATACATATATTCATATAAATATACACACCCAAAATGCAAACATATTTGCCTGTGTATTTTTACAGATAGACTAATACACCTTGAATACCTTGTGTTTGCATTCTAATTTTCTTTTTCTTTTTTTTTTTGGTGGGTACCGGGGGGTCGACCTCAGGACCTCACGCGCCAGCAGGCGCCTGTGCCGCTGAGCGATATCACCAGCCCCTTTTTTGTATGTGGGTTCCGGGAATCGAACTCGGGCCCTCGCGCTTGCCAGGCAGGCGCTTAAGCCGCTGAGCCATCTCACCAGCCCCCATGCATTCTAATTTTCAAAAAAAGTATTTTAGGGTCGGTGAGATAGTTCAGCGGCATAAGCGCCTGCCTGGCAAGTGCGAGGTCCTGAGTTTGACCCCCGGTACCCACAAAAAAAAAAAAGTATTTTATTCTTTCTAAATAGCAGTACTTTTCAAAACACTTATATAACAGCAGAGCAGATTTTGCTTCTTAAAATATTCAGTCAGTTACCAAAAGAGGCCTAAATTTATAATAAGTGACCACTATAAGCACACTTACAAACATGATGGAAACCAAATTTGCACTTTTGATTATCAAAAACCAGCAATGAAATGACCACTTGTCCCTCACTGCCAGGCCGCAGCAAGACACTCACAGCTGGGAAGTGTTAGAAGTTGTACCTGTGTTGACCAAACTCTCCAGCCAGGCCCAGCACGGCCACTCCCTCTTCCCTCCTACTACCCTGCATTCCCACTGAATGACATTACGTGTTGTATTTGTGCTATGTTTCCTCCACGGCTTTAACTTTCATTTTGTTTCTCGATTTTTGTTAGACCTGGTAAGTAGGGAGCGTATCAGCAAATTACCAAAGCTTTTGATGACCCCCCCGCAAGGCCCTTGGCTAACAGGTGCAAAATAGTTATCTTAGAGATTTTATGGGAAAAGCATAATTTATTATAATGCCAAAGAGCTCATCATCCAGTTTCAGCAGTGGCATGAAGTGCTCTTGGGGGCCCCTCACCCCAAAATACTGGGGTAGCTATAATAGTATGGATTTATAAAAGTTTGCTTCTGACCCAGTACAAAGTTGTGCAACATGACTTACTTTCGGGCCGGTGAGATGGCTCAGCGGCGTAAGCGCCTGCCTTGCAAGCGCGAGGGCCCGAGTTCGACTCCCGGAACCCACATACGAAAAAGGGGCCGGTGATATCGCTCAGAGGCACGGGCGCCTGTTGGCGCGCGAGGTCCTGAGGTCGACCCCCCGGTACCCACAAAAAAAAAAAAAAAAAAAAAAACATGACTTACTTTCTGTTTGCTTAGGGGCTGGGGGCGAAGTCCCTAGGAAGCTAATTAGTATTTTTATCTGTTAATGTAGATCCTAGGTGGAATTACTTATGCTGAACCCCTGAGTCACAGTGAAGTTACTCCCCACTCCCCTCTTAGGCAATTTATCTTTCATTTACTCTGTATCCATCTTTACCAGTTTGCTATAATCTAATTTAGATTAATGATATGCCAATATGTAAGACAAGGAAAAACACATCTTTTCCCATGGCACCTTATGAATTGGTCAAGGGCAGTGACAGTTCCAGGGGAAAATTTGGGCTTGGAAACTAAATTCCCACACCTGTCCATCCCCTGGCATTTCACCACCTTATCTACAACATCTTCTGAGAGCAGCACAGCAGGTTGTCCCTCCATCGCCAATGCGTTCTCCGAAAGGTGGGACAAGTGTAAGAAGAGCGTTTGACACAGCCGACCTCTCCTGACTCCCAGTGAAGGTCATTGTTTAAAAGGAGCCATCTTTTGCAGCAGTTCAGCAAACATCACAATGCATTTTATAAAGACAGAGCCAAGACGGCAAAGCAATCCAGTCCCAGGGAAGAGTCTTTCTGTCCTATTTTCCCTCCTTCTCTAAAATGGGCGATTGCTTTTCTGACAAAGCAGCTCATAAGTGCCATGAAAGCTAAAGTCCTTCAAAGCTGTTAAATGCATCTTCAAATCTACAATAAAATTCAGCACGACAAATCTTCCAGTAAAATCTCCGGAGCATCAGAGCAGCACTTATTCAATTTTCCTTTCAGTCAGTATTTTAGTATTCAACACCTGGAGAAACACGGAAAGCCACTGTGG
The DNA here is from genome assembly GCA_028451465.1 of Erethizon dorsatum. Taxonomy (NCBI): domain Eukaryota; kingdom Metazoa; phylum Chordata; class Mammalia; order Rodentia; family Erethizontidae; genus Erethizon; species Erethizon dorsatum. Next base: position 3,449,069 of record CM051824.1, read on the forward strand.
GCGAGGAAAACAACACAAAACAAAAACTAAAATAGAAAGAAAGAAAGAAAGAAAGAAGGAAAGAAAGAAAAAAAAAAACCCAACAACAACAAAGACAGGGAAAAAATGCAAACAGCCGGGCAAGCTATTAAACATATGCCAAAGTAAACAATCGGTGAGGGCTTGCCGGGGCTGTACCCTGCAGGTAGAAGGTGCAGAGCGAGCGAGGAGGGAAAGCAAATGGAAGAGAAAGAAGCAGGAAGTGGAGGCGCTGAGCCCGGAGTGGAGCTGCCGGAGAGGAGCCTCAAGACAGTACCAGCCATGCAAAACAGGACATACCTTTCTGGCTTGCTGCTTCTGTCGGCTGAGACAAAGCAGTCCCATTCGCAGCGGGAGGCCAAATCAAAATGAAATTTTATTTAGTCTGCACTGTCCCCAGATTGGGTTTCAGAATGACTGCTTTAGGAGATAGCATGGATGTGACGGACGCATGCTTTGCATATGAAACTGCAGTAGGAAGAGAAATCTACATAATCAAAAAAATCTGTGCTCTGTGTGACAAAAACCCTGGGCTGCAGTGTTGCTGCGGCTGTGAAGGTACCAGGCAGGCCCTTTTGAGGTGGGATATATGTATTTAAAAAATACTCCCTAAACAATATGATCGACTAATCCTAAAAAATAATCGGTAATACTCTAGTTTTTGAAAAGATATAGTTTGCTGGTTACAGTTCTGCCGACTGGAGTAATTGAGATTTGTGTTTATTTATAAGCGCATCAGAAATTTGTATAAGAAGACAAATTGAATTGTGGAACACGTGCAGGTTACTTTTTGGCAGGGGGCAGGGAGGAGTTGTACTAATTACTAGACCCTCCGAGCTTTGAAAAAAATAAATTGAAAGCTTAAGTTTTAGGCAATAATGAAATAAACACCAAAAGCCTCTTGGACTTTTCTCTGGGAAGATAATCCATTTGTATTTAGACACTTCGTTATTATTGGTGTATGTTTGTGATACACAATAACTGCGTGCACGGGGAAACTGGAACATACACAGATCCTGTCGTGATCACTTTTACCTCCCCTCCCCTTGTGTCCCTTGCCCAGCTATCCTTGCCATCTCCACAAACTCTACCTCCCTGCCTCCTGTCACATCATGCTTTTGTTTTGCTTTTCAAATTATTTCTATTTTGGCTTTCTCCTATAAAAGAAATCATTTAAAAATAGGGATAAAATCAGAATGCTTTTTGGAATTGGAAATTTTATTTTTAAATTTAAAAATAGGGACTGTATATAGAATGCGTGTTATGGACTCTGAATGCACGTGTGTGTGTGTACACACATGTGTATATGCACACACATACACGCATATGCTACACATTGGCCATGTTTTTAGCATGGGGTCACACCCTACACTGGCCTGGGGAGGGTGAAACAAGGGGCAGGGTAGAGCTTGTTGGTAAATAAACACTATTTCTCAAAGAAATATGCCTCCCTGCTTGGTTTGGATCGATCACATCTTTGAGGTTGAGTCTGCCAATCATTTTCTTTAGAAAGGAAATAAAAATTTTAAAAATTGTAAGAAAACCTACCTGTATAAAATGGAAGCAATAAATTAAAAAAATCAAGGCAAGGCAGCCCCTGCCACTGCATGGTGCTCTGGGCCAGGGACAGTCCTCATTCTGTCCTGAAGGCTCGCAGGAGGACAGGAAAACCTGCCCATGTCACATCTGAGGGATCCACCCTGCGCCGCCCCCCAGAGCAGCAGTGAAACTTCTCCCAACAATGAGACAGAAAGCGCTCGCACGGCGAAATCACCATCGCAGGGCCCTGGCCCACGCCCCTCTGAGAAACAGTCAAGATGAATTCTGTGATTCTGGTTTGGACACCGTGTTCTTAGAAAAGTGTTTTCCTGTTCCAGCTGGGACTGGCAACCGGTCCATCACAATAGTCACAAATGCAAAGCTCTCTCTCAGTGGGTAATTTTGCGTTAGGTACCATGGCATCCTGTTCGTCTCTGCATAGCACCAGTATAATTAAAACCTAAAATCCAGGGAGAGCAAATGGAGTTTGTTTCCTGTCTGCCCCAGAACCACACAGCGTCAGGTCTGCTATAATCAGGGCAGTGTGCTGGCTTCTCCGTTGCTTTCAAGCAGGACTCTCTTTTGCCTGGCCTTTCGTTTGCAATTATCCAGATCATTATTAAGCAGGAGTTTTGCCTGCATATTATTTTTATGGTGACAGAACACCCCTTTTCTGTGGAACGGGAAGATACGACTCAACAGACTCTCTATCCCCCAAATTCAGTGCACCTGGCATTCACTTTCTACCTAATAAGCATCCGTGAATATGCAAATGCTGGGTGTCTCAGTAACCTCATTAATTTATTCCTCAGGCAATCATAGAATGTGAGCAGGCCTGTACCACAGTGGGACTGGCACAGGAGCTGGCCAGGGCTGTGAGCATCCCGCAAACCTCGGCTACATACTGAAATACTGTTTCATCTTCCTCCTGTCCTGTGTGGCCCTCTCACTCAAACAAAGTCTCTCACCTTCTCTACTGCGTGGACAGCTGAAAGCAAAGGAAAAACAAAATAAAGAAATACAAATGCCTACGGTTAATGATAAAGATCCTCCCTCCACTGCCAAAGACAAACCAGAGGTGATTCATGGTTTGAACAAAATCTCCACAGCAAAACAGTTTCCAAACTGCCCTAGTTGTGGCATTTTGTTATTTATTGAGGGTTGGGTGTGGGGGGAGAACAGAGGGCGACCCACTTTCCGTACTGCAATGCAGTTGAATAATCTTTCGCTTTGCCCACATTAAAAGCCCTGAATAATGTTTATAAAATGTTAGGGAATCCCGGTAGGTTTCCTATTTAACAAGCCATGTATGACAAATCACAGTGTAATGTACTACGTTCTTAATCTTTAATTAGAATGTGAATATCTGCTAGACAACGCAGTTAACTCTGACACGTTAAATCTTCTGGTTAAAGTGCCTTACAGGAAGAGCAAAGATGAAACACTGCAACAATCTCCCCTTCTCTCCATTCAGCCAGACAGTTGGGGAAGACGATAACATCTTGTAATACCTGCTCTGTAGTAATTAATCGCTGTGGTATTTAGGACCATTCAAGTAGACAAATATGACAGAGACAGGGACAATTAGAAACCTTGTTCAAGCTACATTAACTTTTCCAGCTATTACAACGCAGCCGCTCAAGTTTGCTTGTAAAAGCTGTAGAGGGATTGCTATGCATTAGCCGTGCGATTATTAATGAAAGAAAAGGAGAATTGTGTTTATTGTAGTTTGAAAATTGCAAATAAATTTCAATTATCTGCTATGTCATTTTGTTAAACACGCACTCTGGAAATGCCTTTGTACTCTACATCGTGAGCTACTTACAGCAAACGAATACCAGAAACCTTCAGGGAGATCGGAAGTCAATATTTTTGTTGAACTGGACTTTTTTTTAGGAAGTGAAACTGGAGATGGGCAAAACCACCTGAATGGGCTATACAGGTAGCAGGCTGTGCCACATGCTGGCTTATAATTGGGAACTAGGTACCAGCAGGCACTGAGTCAGGTGTCAGCGGGAACATTAGGGCAATCAGACCACACTGTTACAGGAACCAAAGGAGCTCTCTGTCCTTTGGGAACATCCTCAGAACAATTATAAAAAAATCAATTATGGTAAATAAGGAACGTCTGCTATCTCTGCTCCTTCCAGTAACAAAGCGGTCTGAGGAGGGAGGGTAAACCTAGGGGATGTTCTAGCCAGCACTGCAGGTGACAGAGTCGGGGTTTCGGGGTGGCTCAGGGCTGCGCCTTTCAGGAGGTTGGCTGCCAATCACTTTGAATGGCAAACTTGATCCTGAAGCACACGTACGCAGAAGCAGGAGGAAACACGCCCGCTCCTCCGCGGCCTTGTGGGAAATGATTCATTTCTCAGAGTGATTCATTTCTCGGAGTGCACGGACACGGACATCAGTACCAAACCTGCCCTTGGTGTCTCCCCCAAAATCACACCGCACAGGCGCTTTCCAGGGGCTAAGGAGCAGTGGGTGGGTCCCAGGCCCAGGAGGCGCCTAGCATCCAAACTTCCCGCCCGCCCAGCCCAGGCCACTGCCTCCCAACAGCAAGTTACCCCGTGTTACTGCTCCTCGAGCACCCAGCAGGGGAAAAAAATCATTCTGGTGCGGCCTGGAGCCGCGGACCTGACCCAATTGTCTTCTGTAAATCAAAGAAAGACCAGCTTAGCATGGCACAAATCTGCATCCCCACCCAGAATCTGTTGTCACACACACACACAAACCCTCTCAGTGCTCGGGAACAATCCCCTCTCAGCAGAGCCGCGATGATGTCAGCCTTCTGATTACAAACTGCTTATTTATGCTTCAACAGCTGCCAAGAGCAGCGAATAAGTGGCTAAAAGAGTGTCTAGACCGGGCTTTCAGGCCCCTATTGTCTGGGGGTTGTTACCTGGTTGACAGCGATGGGTCCAGCTGCCCGGCGTGAAAGGGAGCGGGGTTGGCGAGCAGGTGATTGACAGCAGGGCCCTCGGGTCAGCCCCACGGCCCCCCAGTCTTTATGCTCCCAGCTCCAAAGGGAAAGGCCCGGCCCAGCCTAGAGGTTGGAGGTGAAAGGAAATGTTGGAGGGTAATGAAAAAATCTTTTGGCCAAATTTGCGATCATGAACACTTACTCCCGGGAATCAAAGCCAGGCCAAGTGGCCATGAAGTAGCCAGAAATGGGCACCTGGGGCCAAGGCAGGGAGCCGCTTCTGCTGAGCCCGCGGGCCTGCAGGCATGGGGGAGAGGACAGGACGGGCACACAGGAGTTCCCTTGCCTTTCCTCTCTCTCTCTTTCCAATTTGGCGTCATGTGGCTCGTGAACCTCCAGCCAGCGCCTGTGTGACCACTTTTGAAACTCGTCATCCTGCGGGTCCCACGAGAGCCTCAAAAACCTTCCCTTTTAGGGCTTTCAGTGGGAGCTGACAGAATATGAAACACTCCAACATTTGGGGAAAATAAGGAGCTTTGCAAGCTGACGTAAATGTCTAATTAGAATTTTCCACCACCAGCACTTGCAACCTTTGAATGTTCCTGTCCCATTTGTTTCCAGCCCCCTCCCCCGGGTCTCCATTTGAACACTTTTCGGGGGAGATTTGAATGTACCAAATTGCTGCTCACAATTCCAGGCCGTTGATTGACACCAGACGTTTTGTGGCTTCAATCCTGCTCCGCCCCTATTTTATAGTTTGAGGTTCTTGGGAAGAGACCAACTCTGCTAACTATCGATCACTTAAGCACAGTAATAATAATCATGAAATAACTTCCTCCACGCGGCCGTCCCCTGATCACCCTGCTCCGGCCCTTTGCTCTTTCTCAGGGGCTGAGCATTATTTTTTTGACACCCTTGTTCCTAGAAGGACAATTAATAAAGTAGGGCTCTGAAGCAGGGGTGGGGGCAGCACTACTGTCCAGGCCCTCACATTCTTTCATTTTTGTTTTACTTTTTCCTCAATAACTAAAAACATTTGATTCTGTCCAAATGGTGGCTGTGACCTAGTACACCACCTAATAGCAAAAATCTGATGACTCGATGACTCTGTGGCCTTAAAAAATGGCTGTGTTTAAAAATAATAACGATGAAGATGGGGGAGGAAGCTTTCTACTAGGGGGAAAATAACATCCATTTAAAATCACAACAGCCCCTGGGTCTGCAAGACTCCACTGATTCGCAAGGAAACACCTGAGGAATCAAAACTTAATTTGTGTATACAGTTGGCTTTCTCCATAATATCTGATTCAGACTCTGTAACGAAAATGAAATCACGTTAAATTGACTGTAAAAAATAAGTTGATTTAATTAAGCACAGAAAGACTTAATAGATATAATAAAATGTTAAAAAGTCAAATGATGTGCAGTTACATTTCAGTTAACACTGCTCAACAAATGTACTGAATTTATTCCTTTCAATAATGATGTGTTTTGAACATTTAATTAGATAAATAATGTCTAATCACTTCACTAAATCCGAACTGGAAGCCTCCCGAGTCATCAAGGTGATTCGTGACTGCTCGTCTACCTAGGAAGGGAAGGTGAAGCCTTGATCTTCAGCTTCTTTCCAGGAGAGAGCAGGGACCAAGGTAAAGTCTGCCTTTCAAGCCTCATTAAAATTCAGGGTTTACCAAACAAACTACTATTTACACTGAGATGAGTGTGATTCGGCATAGACTTCTACTTGTTTGCCTTTTTTTAAGCATCAGAAACTATAAGCAGCTGATAAGAAAAGGTATTCAGTGTTAGATGTCCTATAATTCATCATAATACTGTTTCCTTTAATAACTACTTTGCTCAAGTGATTGGCATGATTACAAGAAAATTACTTCAAATTATTCATCTCTTATCTTTCCTCTAAGATGTCCTAAGTTGGATGATAGTTAGCATAATGGGGCCCTATTAATTACTAATGTGGAAAGTCCTTCACAATTTGGATAGAGTTTGTATCCCAAATAAAGAAAATAGTGCCAAGTGCAAACTTACATCGTCTGCTCCTTAAGATGCTGCCGCCCACTGTCTATTAAATGGAATGTCAAGGACACTTATTTCTTGGTCTGGAATTTGCTGAGATGCACTCAGCCTATATGGAAAAGCAGACTGACAGCAACTATATGTATGCCTACACACACACACACACAAATGCACACACACAAATGCTCACACACACGCAAATACACTCACACACACAGAAGCACACACAAGACCGCATTCCCAACCCACCAAAGTATTGATGCACTCTGAAATGTAGAAAATGATTAACATAAAATTACCATTTCAGGCTTATGGTGTTAATTCATCCATATCTTTCTGGGGAAAAAAAAATCTTGGTACCGAATTTTTCCTTTTCTAATATTGCCTTGAATAATTTGTTTTGGGAAATATACCTATAAATCTATTTAGCTCACTCCAAGCCATAATATAATACTCAATTCTTTTAAACCCTGACATATTTGAATTTACAGATAGATCAGTGTTAAAAACATATTTCAATCATTCCATTACTTTAAGGAGGAATGGACGAATAAACAGAAGCCAAACATAAACTCAGGCTTTTCTTTCATATGCTTTCCGAATAGTCACCCTGTCTTAACTTATGTTCCTTTCTGAACTATGCTTTGGAGAATATTTGACTCTTTGTACTACTTATTTTTTATTTTTCAAAACTTTGTTCCTATGATTTTATGATTTTTATAAACTGATGATGAGAAACCAGAATCGTGTAAAGGGAAACCTAACAAAGTTAGCAAAGGAAATCTAGAGGTTACTCTGCCTGTAAATAATAGCACAGTTATTTGGGGGCAATTTATCTTCCTATTGCGATGTTTGCAACTTAAAGAGTCCCTGAAACTTTTCACCTTTTACTGTTTACTGAAACATTCAGAACTGTTTTCATTTGAATTTATGATGCACACACAAGCATACCCACGTTCATGTAGGATTTGTCATAAAAATCAAAAAACCCAATGTGGCCACTATCCATAGAAAACGACAAAGAAAAACTAGTACTTGGCTGCTTCTATTTATTGAATGTAACTGTTTTACTGCAATCCCACTGTTTCTGGTTAGACTTGCCTTGCAGCCTGAGTAAGACTATCTGGCTTCAAACCTGTTCGTACCTGCTGACCCAGGACTTTCTACCATGATCTCGGCACCTTTCTTTGATGTTCAGGACCTGCTCTATCATCCTATGTTCCTGTACTGCCCTGCCTGTGCCTCTGGTCCTATGGACTAGGTACTGTCTGAACCATTATTAACTCTTTGGCTTACCCATTGAGCAGCTCTTGGGATTTTAATCTCTGAGGCCACTTGGGGTCTATCAGGTGTCCTGTTGTGGCAAAATGTTGCTCATATTTGAACTGGCCCTGGAAATTTGTGGAAAATAAAATGCAAGCCAGTGTGAACATCATGATAAAAAATACTGTACAGCAAAATAGCTGGAGCACCATAAGGTAAGATGCAAATATAAACCATCATCATTACTGTTTCGTTCTTAAATTTGTCATCTGGAAAATATTTTTTTAAGAATCATGGGTGAGCCAGGGTATTCTTTTTTTTTTAAATTATGTTGTGCTTAAAACATGCAAAAGGGGAATATTCACACTTATATTTTGATTATGAATTGGTAAAGCAGACTAGGAAATATACACACAAGTAAAAACTATTTTATTATCTTGGACAGTGTGAAGAGCATCTTACAGTGTAATTCTAATACAGTAAAAAGGTGAATCTTTTTTGTTCTCATTCTGTTCATCATTTTCTCCTTATTTGTCCATCTGTGCCTCTATATTGTAGAATTTTTCACAGTAAAAGTTAGAATTTTGTGCTTACTTGCAAGCAATTTAAGTCTTCTGTTTAAAATTCAGGAAAGTAGTCTTGTTTGGGTTGCTTTTTCATGTGCGAGTTGCATAGTCTGGATCTTGGCCCTTCTCTGGAATAAATTAAGATCCAAAGTCCAAGTGAGCTTGTGCTTAGTCATGAGTGTCCCCGAGCAAACCGCTCCATCACTCTCTGCCTCAGTTTCTTCACTTACAAATGGTGCTACTGATCCATCTTTCTTAGCAATACTATTTTTAAAACTTACACTTATGAAAGACACTTACGTGCCCTGAAAAAAATACAGGATGTATTTCTAAATCTAGCTGTCTTAGAATGCAGAAGCCTGGGGAAAAAGGAGGAAGGAAAGTGGATTTTGCCTTGTCTTTGAACAGGCCGATTTATACTTCTTGGAGTTCTGTCTGTGGTCCCTGTGAATTGAAACTTTAACAAATAAAATAGGATATGAACTGGAAGTGATTTAGGGGGCAAATACTGGACTGAGATTCCAAAGTGTGAAGGTCCTTCCCTGATGTGGAGCACTGGGGTCACTCTTGAATAAGTCCATCCACTTTGGGGAACCTCTTTCTTCACCTGTGATAACCCCTGCTCTGGAGAAGCACATGTGCAGTTCAATTTAAAACAAACCTAAGCTAACACAGAGGTGTGCAACTGTAGAAACTTTTAAAGAAAGAAATTGGTTAAAATATTGTTGTTATTATTGCAGAGAAAGACGAACTGGAGCAAGGTCACAGGAAAAATATTTATACAGCCCAGTCAAGAATATGGAAGGTGGAATAAACACAGAATAGTGATGATTCTTGCAGAATCTGCTCAGAGTTCTTTGAAACATCCATTGCTAGGTGCTTGCACAAAGGGAACAAGAGCAAGGCAGGACGGTGCGAATTTCACAGTGGAGCCTTTGCAAACGCCTCACCTGTGAATTTGGAACCATGGCTCTGACTCACAGCTGCAATTCCACCGGTACCTGCAGGAGCGCCCAGCAGGGACAGAAGATACAAGGAAAGTTTTAAATTATGAAAACTCAAAAGGGTTACAGCATGGGTACAGCATTTTATCTGAGTGTTATTTCTTCGACCATGAAAACAAGCTTCCTCAAAGCCCTATCTAGGAATTCAGTTTCATTTCCAAGTGCAAAAACCTACGCAGATAAAATATTTATAATTATCATTTTAAAGGCATGCATTTATTATCAAGTCTGTATCTTCCACTGGCTTATTAATTAACTCTTTCAGATAACTGTCTTGTAGGCAGTAAATAAATAATAGGATTTCCTTATGTATTTGTTCATGGAGATATAGCACAGTCATCGAACATACCGCTATTAAATTGAATTCAAAATGAACACAAAGACTGAGATTCCATTAAACATCAGTAGCAAGCCAATAGCAAAATTTTCAATTAATACCTAGATCCAATTTAAACAATATTATCCAAAATTAGCCCAAATGACAGGTCAAATGTAAGCCAGTGTTTTGAGGCGTGTTTGTTTGGCTGATGAGATATGGAGTTACTTTACCATTTCAGGGGTGCTGTTTGCATCACGTCCCTAAACGAGGCAACCCAGTTTTCATACATTCACTCAGTGACCACATACTAAATGATAATCACTCGCCTCTTGTTGGTTTCTAGGACGAGAAGCAGAACTTCCACTTCTCCCCCTTTTCTCGTTGCTCGTAGTGTGTGAGGTTGAGGCAGCTTCAGTGAGCCCTTGAAAGTCACACAGTGAGACCGAAAATAGAGTCACATCTAAGGAGTGGGAAGAACACAGAGGAGGGGCCCTGAGGGTATCAGCCAGGAAGGCAGACACGGGAGTCTCTCTGGTGGGCCCACGCAGGATGGGTGCTCCGGGCAGAAGTCAAATTTCAGAGAGGTTGACCCAAGAAATGCATCTCAGAGTCCCAGAGGTCTGTCTGCAAGTCATCATCCTGGGTAAGAAACTGGTGTCCAAACTCAAGGGCCCAGAGAAAAGTCTGGCATCAAAAAGGGGGAGACTCACACCAGAGGGTCAGGGTAAGAAGGAGCTGCGTTTGCGGCACAGTCTTGGATGTGGAGGTCCCAGAGAAGAAAGCAAGCAGCTGGGTGATGCACTGGGGACCATCCTGCACCGTAGATACCTCTCTGAGCATCAGCTGCCATTCCTCATGGATGCACTCTTTTGAGACGTTTTTGGTGGAGCTTACTCATCTCCAGGTTGCTGGATGGAATCCGGCCCAGAACAAAACAGCTCTGACAGGTGGGCCCCACCACTGGACTTGAGTTCTTCATTAACCTACTCCTGGCCCACCCACCAGGGGCTCTGCAGGTGGATCTACAGCCACCTAGGCACCACCAAATCTGCTTCCTTTCTTCTTCCTAAAAATCTATACAGAAAACAGGGAAGAGGGCCGGTGAGATAGCTCAGCGGCATAAGCACCTGCCTGGCAAGCGCAAGGTCCTGAGTTCAACTCCCAGAACCCACATAAAGGAAAAAAAGGGCCGGTGATATCGCTCAGCGGCAGAAGTGCCGGCAAGCATGAGGTCCTGAGGTTGACTCCTGGTACCCACATAAAAAAAAAGAAAACAGGGAAGAGTCCCTGATGACCGAATGCCTTGGGCATCTGGCATAAAGGTAAGCGGGGCTTTGAGCTGGAGCAGGAGGCTGTAGGTGGGCAGAAGAGATACCAGTATCCTGAGCTTGCATCAGAGGCAGTGGAGGAAAACCCTGGGCCCTAGGATGCTATTCTTGGTAAACCTCTGGAGAGCAGGGAGAAGTCTGGCCACAGCGAGTGCAGCACATGGCCCAGCCGCTCTGTGCAGACCTTAGTCCAGGTCCTGAGGGAGCCAGGACGGAGCCAGAACTCTGGCCCAGGCCATGTCTGGGTGGCAGAGGTACCGGAGAACAAGACTGAGGAATAGGAGGGAAGACATTTTGGCTTTTAAGGTAACAGTTTCACACAGAAGGGAACGGACTGAGATGATAAGGTATGCTGTCTCCCAGTGCCTCCGCCTTCAGCTGCGTCCCTGATTCCCTGGGGTAGTGCGGAGGCTGCTGTTTCCTCGTCTCTATTATAAAGGAAAAGTCCTTCTCCTTGTCCGTGTGCATCACGTGATATGTAGGAAAGGCTCTCGTCCTCAGTGTTAACGTAACCACATCGTGTCTTCAAAAGACAGGCTCCGACAGCGTCTAAAAAATGACTTCAGTAAAGATATTTTGAACATTTACAACATTCCTGGACATCAGAAGACATCTCAAAAACATCCACTACTTTTGAAGAACAGTACTTGCTGTCAGTTTTAAAAAGTGATTAAAACTGTCGGAGAAAAAAGACACAAATGCATCATGGCAGCATATTGTGTATTTACAAATTGTTTTGGAAAAAGATTTATTTTTCCTGTTGAAATTCAATCCTTTGCAAACGGCCACAGTGGTGTGGGTGAGTGTGTGTGTGTGTGCGTATGAGTGTGAACAAGCTTGTACACTGGGAGAAGACACAGTACTAGACAAAAGAGAAAAATATTTGCTTTTTAATTATTTTGCATTATTGGCCGATATTACATGAGTAAAAACATTCAGGTAATATGCTAATGAGAAGTCAAAAGCATAGAGAATATTGCGTTAAGTATAAAGTGTGTACCTGTGAACTAAGGACACAACTCTGAATATTGGAAGAGTGGACAGAGCCTACTTGTTTTCTAAGTCGCCTTTATTTTTTATTGTTTCCTGGTGGTTTTGTTTGGCTAACTTTGGTGTGAACCTGAAGAAGAAGGAGAATCTTGATTTCAACTGGTAAGTGTGGTAGCGTACAGTGTCCCCGAAGGCCCACAATGAGATAGAATAAGCAATGCATTACCCAGTGGGGAAGACCTTCTGCTATCGCCCTTTGATGGTCATACCTCACTATACTATAGGAATGAGAGCAGTTGGGACAGGCGCTGTAGGAGTAGAATCGCAGAGATGTTCTCCCAGCATGAGCTCCCGCTGCTCAGGTCCTAAAATTTATGGTGAGCTGATTCATGCTTTGGGATGGATCAAGGTGGTGTTTAGGGTTTGTGGCGGAGTCAGAAACACGATGACGCTGGGGTCGTCATTGATGATAATTTGCAGGATGACCTCCTGGGCAGGGAGGCATGTTAAGATAAATCCTATTCCATTGCTCTCTGCCTTGTTGTTTGCCACTTATTTTTCTTTTTTGCGATGCTTTAGAGCTAGCAAAAAATTGCTTTAGCTCTGCTTCCTTTCCTTTCCAGGCCACTCTTGCATGTGGGCTGCATCTGACTTGCATAGAGGCAGCTTGGAAATACCCTACCCCATTCACCTCACACCCGAACCCCTCCAACGTCTGCACGGAGTCTTTTGATGCCTCAACCCACTCCCTTTCCCCAAGTTCCACCGCTGATGAGGCTCAGTGCGGCTCTTGGGGGTGAGGACTGGGCTTCCAGATGAGCTCCACGCAGGTAAACTGCAGGTTAGGACCAAAGAAGCGCGGACACTTTCTGTCATGACTCTGCAGTCATGTCTTTCCCTACTATGTGAAATGTATTTCTGTAGGTCATGGGTGCAAATTATTGAAAGCCCTCATCTTAGTCACTGTTAGATTAATAATAACAATGATAATAATGATATGTCAACACAGTAGATTCCAGAGTATTTGAAAGCATCTACAATCGGTGTACTGGATCTATGGCTCTTGAGAAGCAGATTGGAATTAGCACCCTTACGTCACTGTCACACATGGGGGTAGAGCTCAGATGGGTACGATGGCTTGCTGGTGAGATTTTCTACCATGTCCTGAACCCAGGTAGATCAGAGGTGACTGGAATTTCCAAGTGCTTTATTTGTGAGCAGCCCCAGATTATGTAGAAAGATTGAGTCTTTCTTTGGCTAGATGCTTAGATGGTTTCCTAAAAGTATATGGGCCAAGGGGGCAGTAAAACTCGTGTGACAGTGTTCTGATGTATATTGGGCCAATGCAGAGGGCTGGATTCACCTGCCCACACCCCTGAGCTGGGGCCTGCTGTGCCCACTGAGAGCCAGGGGAGAGGAGTGAACCAGGAGGTGGGTTGAAAGAAGAAATTTCTACTTAAAGGAAAGGATTAAGCCAGGAAGGCAAAATACAAAATAATGCAGTGAAGTAAAATACGCCAGTGCTTCTTTGATTGCGTTTGTCTCTTCTTACTCTCATTCTAGGAGTGTAGACTCAGAGTTCAGCCCATGATGCACCTGTGACTCTTTCCCAGTGTTCTGTGGAAATGTGTTCAGATGTCCCGAGACGTCACTGGGGCAGTTTCTGAGATGGTTTCATGGAGCCAGGAAGAGTGAAGATGAAGTCCAGCACGCAGGGAAAGAGGACCTCTGCTGTTCTACAGAGGACAAGCTGAGGGCCAGGAGGTCACAGTCTCAAGGTTACACGTGCAAATAGAGGTCCTGTCCACCCCTGCAGGAACTCCTCTCTCCCAGTGCTGTCTTGTACTCCTTGAAGAAAAGTGAGAATCTACAGCTTCTTTCAGAGCTGATACCCTTCAAAAGGTAACCTCTGGTTTACCCACCAGCGCCCAAAATGTATCAGTGCTGGCCATGGGTTAGCATTGCCACCAGCCAGCAGCAGTGAGCTTGCTTCTTTCCATGCAGGAAATCCTGTGGCTGCCTGTCTTCTAGGGCACTCATGACAGAAAGCAGAAGATACCCAGATGGGACTGAGTGCCCGTGGATACCCCAGCCCCTCAACACACGAGCCACAGCTAAACTGAGGAGTTTAAGATACAGTGGACCCCTTATCAGAAGGGGAGGATAGCAACAAAGATTTTCCTATACTTGCATCCCTACATTAGTACTTAATTCATAAACTGAGTCTCGTAAGAGATTAACAACAATCACTATAATAACATAGAACAGGGGCCAGTGAGATGGCTCAGTGGCATAAGCGCCTGCCTGGCAAGCGCGAGGGCCCGACTTTGACTCCCGGAACCCACATACGGAAAAAGGGCCAGTGATATCGCTCAGCAGCACGGGCGCCTGCTGGTACGGGAGGTCCTGAGGTCGATGCCAGGTACCCACAAAAAAAATAACATAGAACAATTATAACTATATATTGTCATAAAATAGAGGGCATCCTTACTCTTATGCTTTGGGGCCATTAATGAGTTAAGGAAATATGACTTGAACACAAGCTGTATAATACCAAGACAGATCTGAAGGCCAAGAGGACTCCTAGGTGACTAACAGGTAGGGGGTGTGAGATGCTATCTAGCTATGCAGAATGGTGAGCCACTTAAAACTTGTAAGCTGTTTTTAGAATTTTCCAGTTAGTATTTTGGATTGCTGTTGACCATGTATAAGTAAAACCACAGAAAGCAAAACCACAGATAAAAGGGTCCACAGTAACAGGAAGCACATCGTTTTTTTTTTTCTTGAAATTCATGGAAAAAATGCGATTTTTTAAAAAAAACCCTACAATTCTGAGACAAAATTGTATTTCAATTAAAAATAATTTTTACAAGTTTTTATTAAAAGGTTCAAGATTATCACTTGGCATGATCTAAGTTGTTATTTCGAGGCCACATGTTAAGTTTTTAAAATTTTTGGTAATGATTAAAACACAGTTCTCTATTATGTTACCATAGTATTAATTCCTTTTTTGCATGGGGGTGGATTTTAATGGCTTTATTAAAATAGTAACTTCTGGGTTGAAAATATTTTTTCCTTCATTCTTTTTGAGAATCATGAACATTGTAAGAATTAAGAGAAGAAATAACGAAGTGGACATAGCAGAAAACGCACAACGGTCATCAAATGTACGTGTGGCACCGTGCGGGGTTTCTCCTTGCCGCCCGCAGGTGTGGAGGAAGTCGGTACTGTCCTCGGCTGAGCAGTGACCAGTGGACTTCACAATCATATTATCCTCCAGCTGAGGTCACTTTTTGTTTAACGTCCCAGCATCAAATGAACAATGGCCACCAGAGAACCAAAGTCATTTTCTAAAATTAATAAATGATTAGTGAAGCAGAGACTGCTTTTGTTTAAAAGACACACGTGCGTAAGTTTTCCATCCCGTTCAGCGCTGCTTCTCCTCTAGGTTAGAAATGAAAGCCCCCGGCCACCCACCCGCCCGCCCCAGCCAGAGCCCTCCCGGGAGGTGAAGCTGCGTGAATTTTACGAGTCTCAGTATCAAGGTTGCCCCCGGCGAGGGATTTAAGAATGGGGAGGAGAAGAGAAGGCAGATGTATGAATAACTGGCATTGTAAATCCTCACCCTGGCAACCCACCGCCAGGAAAAGTCTGCGCTGGGTTCAGGGCTGGGGAAGAAAGCGCAGGGCAGAATGGGAATGGATTTTCCTCTGCTACTTAGTGCACTACTTAGAGCAGCTGAGGGGCTGCCTGTGAGTGTCTGCAGGGGTGTGGACGTGGGGGGCCGTGTGTAACAGGAGGGGCTCCCGGGAAATTCGTTAGGAGGAATTACTGGTGTTACACAGCTTGCCAGCTTCGGGGGCCAAAAGAATACCGTTCAGCCTCAGAATATAAATGACTGGATTTTGCTTGGGGGAGGAAAAAAAAGGGGCGTGGGGGAGGGGCGAGGGATTATGCAAGGCGGTAACAATGAGCAAATTGGACCCCGGGCTACACAGCCCAAGGTCACAGGGAAAGTCACCGTGCTAGAGGGCGGAGGGGGCTGAGAGAAGAAAATGGCTTAGGATAAATCGCTTCCCAGTTTGCAAAATCTGGCGGTTAATGAAAATAAGACGCCTTTGAGTGGTCCACGTGAACACCTGATTTCTTGCTGCTCTCCACACACATGCACACACGCATGCACGCACGCACACACACGCAGGCCCTGCTGATGTATGAAAGCAAAAAGCTTGGCTCTAATTGTGCAATTATAAAACGGAAATGATGCAGGTTTGGCAACACAGGGGAAGAAGGCAGCTCAATAACATTGTTTAATAACAAGCAAATAAAGCTCAGAGGGGAAAGAGGTGACTATTTCTGCTTTAGACTCATTAAGGAGCCTGAAACATTGTAAAAGAGTGCTATTTAATTATGGGCTGGACTGATAACAGAGAGCAGGGCCTCACTGGGACAAAGAGACCCTGTGCTCCCAGGAGCTCGCAGCTCCAAACATCAATTGCCATGATTATCTACCCGGCGCTTACAAAATGCTGTCTCCATGTTCCATCAGCGACCCGTAAACAGGCATTGCATAGGCAAATTTATGGGCATCGGCAGCCAGGGCCAGGTGGGAAAGGCAGCCTCCCATTGGTGCTCAAAGCAGGAGAGAGGCAAAGGAGAGAAAAATCCGTCTTCTGCACCGCTGAAAGAACAATTTATTACCAAGCATTTGCAGGAGACAGCGTGTGTTGCCTGCTGCTATTTTTTTCCTTCGCCTCTCTTGCCTGTCTGAATGAGGAATGGGGGTGTGTTAACCAGCTCCCAGTTACAGGGGGCCACTTGGCATGGTCCTGGCCAACTTTTTGCTGCTTCGAAGGCCGCAGGTCCAACTGAGGCAGGATTGAGGAGGGAGATGCCAGTCTCTTTCTTTCAACTTCCCCTCAGGGCATGCATGGCTGGGACAACCTGTTCATTCATGAGCTTGATATTCCAACTTGGTAGAACTGGAAATGCAGTAAGGAGAATAGTACTCTAATTTCCATGCATTAGGAATATCTTTAGTGGTGTTTTTTGCTGTGTATTTTTTCGTATGTTTCAGGGGGAATTGGGGCGTGCTGGAAGAAAGAACACTTGGACAATGTTGACTATGCAATCTATTTGTAAAAAAACAATAAAACACTGCAACTATGTCAACCTACCCATTGCCAGTTCCACTAAAAATTTAGTTTCTCATGCACAGATCAATGCTGACAATTGGCTGAAATGTTGACAGTAGTGCTCAGCTATTTTTGATGTTCTGTGTTCATATTTCTATTGCAAAACCCGAAGCAACTTCCTACTTCATCCTTTACAGTGAACTTTTTGAGGTGGTCTGCAGCAACCAGTCAGATACCAGTCAGGCATCTGAACTTGGTCTTTTTGCCTTTTAGGAATCATGTTTTTTTTGGAACCAAACTGCCCCTTAGTAATTTATGCTGAACAGCAGATGTCAGACAACTGGGTAGAGACGTTAGAGGTGACACCGAACAATGGTGACCAGTTTGATTCCACTCCCCCACATCCACTGCTGGAGCTGGAATTCCGCGTGGCTCCCAGAGTGCGAAGTGCTGAGAAGCTCTACTGGCTGTGAATGTTCTTGTCAGCCCCCATCCTGAAGAACAAAGGAAATTTGGGCTACTTTTTAATTCTACCCTCTCAGCTCATCAACACTTGGTTTGCATTAAAATGTAAGAACATTACACTCCCCACTCTGCTAATAATCAGAAAGTACTGCTTTGAAGTCTTCCTATTTCTCAGCTACTACCCATGATAGATGTTTGCCAGAGAAAAACTCAGGGGGCATTTTCTTGCAAGCATTTGGGCTGAGCCCGCTAACCATTGTGCCATTTGTACTTCAGCGATCTCTGGAGTAGCCCAAACAGCAGCCCCTTATTTATCTCACGTCCTGCTTCTTGCTAGCTCCTTACCTCCACCAGCATGACCTCTGAAGACACACATTAATTTCACCTCAGTCTTTCCGTAGCATCAATTAATAAAAACTGACTACATTTTCAACAAACGCACATGTCCTGATAAATGAGGGTCCTGACTTAATTGCTCTGTAAATTAAGAGCTCACCATAGTGACAATAGAGAAGAGTTTTAATATTTAAAAACTCATTAAATTTGTGTACTTTGTGAATAATTAAAGTCACAAGACCACTTTAAGAAGCTAATTTAAGTTTCATTCTTAAATGTATATCACAGAGGAGAACAATTCATCTGCTAAAAAAGTAAGTTGGGCAATTTTCTGAATTGCTAAATTTGGTAAATTTTTGTCCCAGTTGGTAATGGGTGAAGGCTTATTCCTTATCCCTTTTTTCTTTTTTGTTTCTGGTGAATTGAAACGAGGTGATCTGAGGGTTTAAAATTCAGTTATCTGTTTACTCAAAAGAGATGGACCCAGAGGGGAGAGCACATGGTTGGCTTTCACTTTTTACCTTTACAGGAAATGATGTTTTATTAATCTGCATTTGTTTTTCTTTTTTTGCATTTGGTCACTTTCATTGGAAGTATAATATAATTTTTAGGTCGGGTTTTATTTTCTGAGGAAAAGGCTCTGTTGTTTTTGTTTATGACTTGCAGCTGTGGAAAGGCCCAACTGCCTAAGTATATGTGATGATGCCAGGGCCAGAGAAGGAGGGGCCACAATCCTGGTGTCACCAAAGATCTGGCATGGAGTCCCATGTAGCCAGTGAATGCATGGGTCAGGACTCCTTCCTCCTTCTCACTGGAAGCCTGGCCCCAAAGTGACAAGTGCTGTAGCCCAAGCTATGATCCCCAACGGGTGTTCACGGTTGGAAGGAATCTAGCTCTAGTCGACGAGGCTTTGGATTCATCTTTGCACATTTCTTTTCTTGCTGCCGGTGCCCATGTCAGCGTTGGTATCATCCATCAATATTTAGCCGATGAGTGAACTGCTACTCACCGTCTGCTCCGTTTTCAGAGGCTGCTGGACATTTGGACACGTGAGCTCCCCGTACCCTTGTTCCTCGCATAAGGAACTTGTCTGGTGTTTGTTCTTGTGAATGTGCGTACCATTTTCTGAAAGAAGCCTTTTCTCGTGAACTTGATACTTCTGAAAATAAAAATGAAAAAAGAAAAGTTGGAGTGGGAGAAGCTTTGATGAAAACAACATGGATTTGTCTCCAAACCATACATACCGTGGAAAGTGTCTACAGCAGCAGAGGCAATATTCACAAGCTGGAGGGGCGAGGTGGGTTTCCCACAGCAGGGACAGGGGAGAGGAGCATGCAGGGAATTCTTTATAGGACCACGATCCCAGTCCTCATTTCTAAAAGAAAGAGGTGGTTGTGGTAGCAACCCAGAGTCTGTGTTCCTGTGCCCTTGGCATAGTAGAAATTCTAAAAATAGAAAGAACGGGTAAGAAATGTTCAGGGAGGATAAAAATGTAAAACATACAACCATTTTTATGCTACCGATTCATTATCTCAACTGTGTTTAATGTCCCTCTGTTCCAGATGAGGGGCTATCATTCCAGAGTCCTCAACTACAAGAAAACTATTACATTAAAACGGTCTCACGATGAATCCCACGGGATTGGGGAAAGCTATGCTGCAAATGGGATTTTGCACTGTGTGAATTGCCAATCCCATAAGATTGTGAAATCCTGTGGCTAGGCACAGGGTCTACAATATGTGCATTTGTGAAAAGGGAATGCCATCACTACATATTATTTTTACCTTTGGCAAGAATTTTTTAAGATTTCAGAGCATCTCACACTCAAAAATACTCCTACAAGGGTGGCAAAATTAAAATGAAATTGCTCTGGGTGCATTTATTAATTCATTCTTATACTGTTTTTACTTTATTTGACCTGGAAAATAAAAGAAAACGATAAGTTGCTTGTTGTATGAAGTCAGCAACCTGTTGAGAGCACAGTGTCATAAATACTGGTGTGGACATCAGGAAGGAAATTGGAAGAAACCGGAGTGTCACTTAGAAGAATGGATTCCAGGAAAAAATCCAGGGAAGAGCAAAATGGGAAACTGAAATGTCCTTTCTCTTTGCAGCCTCTGTTTTGGATCTAAGCAGATGAGAAGGGAAAAGAGATTGATACAGAAGGAAACACGTGGTGGACAAAAGCCCGAGACCACAATGCACAGAGCTGCTCATTGCACTGGAAATGTCACTTCACCTACTAGAGGACAGGGCAAGCACCTGCCCTTATTACATGGTTATTTTGTTACAGAGCATTCACTACAAAGAAAGTTGGTTAAGTCCGACCACATCATAGTTGTTTTTTTCCAGAAACCAATTTTGAGAAATCCGTCCAAGTCCAGGTCCCACTAGTGTCCTGGGTATGAGGAAGCGCCTCTCTGACCACCAGGGGGCAGAAAGGAGCCCTCCACTGACCAGAAGTCTTGGGACTCCAGCTTTGATCCTGAATGTTGTCATCTGCATAGCCTTGCCATTGTCCCACATCACTCTTCTTGTCACCAGGGATATATCCACACAGACTTCTCAGCCAAAACCTCCAGAATTCCGTGTCAAGCTCTGAACTTCACGTTTTCAGGAAACTTTCTTACTTTATGCTGGGGAGAGTGATGTAAGCTCTAGGTCTTACATTCGGTAGTCTTTATACATCACTGGTTTGTCTTCTCAGGCATGGGAAACCTCTTTTTTCGGGGTCTATAAGATTCCTTGGTCTGTAGCTCTATCATTCTTTTACAAGAATGTAGGCACAGGGCTATTAACCATTTCAACACCTATCATTTTACATGGTTTTTTCCACTGAAACTATTTCATCAAAAAGTCAAATTGGCCAGGCATGGTGGTACATGCTTAGAGGCCCAGTAATGTGGGAAGCTGAGGCAGAAGGATCATCAAGTTGGAGCTCAGCTGGGCAACTTAATGAAAATTAAAAAATAAAAAAGGGGCTGGAGATGTAGCCCAGGTTGAAGATCCTTGGTTTGGTCTACAATAACACATTCATAAACACACACACACACACACACACACACACACACACACAGTCAAAACTGCTCATCTCTTTGTGTTTGTGGGTAGTGGCATCGTCCTTGTGCTTTTGGTGGGGATGTGGACCACTTCCGGGAGAGAAGGACTTGCTCAATGTACTAGGAGGGTACAGTTGTGTATCCTCCTCCCACAGCATGGTGGTACCCAGCAGCCTTTGCTTTTACCACGGGTACAAATCAGAGGGACGAGGAGCCTTTTCAGGAGAAAGACTAAATGGTGGAAATAATTAAAATAACTACAACTGATACATTCTCAGGGGAGCCATAAAATGTAGTTTTCTCTGCTGATGCCAAATGTCTAGCAGAACTGAAATATAATCCTTCTGCATCCGAACAAGGAAAAAAATCTGACTCAGGAATGGTCACTGGTATTGGTTGCTCACCACATTTCTGAACAGTATACATCTGTTGACCAGCCCCAAATCCTACTTCACACAGGAAATCTGATGAGAGATCACAGTCTGAATTAATAGATGTGAAATGGATTGAGTTTAATTAGAACATCTTTACTCTTCCATGTTGAGGATTTGGCATTTAAAGAACATGAGAGCAATGTTCAGTAGCACAAACACTATAGTACATAAAGATTTTAAAAGAAATCATAATAAGAAACATGAGGCCTATTGAACTCCATTAAAAAGCGCACCATGTGGGGGAAGGCAGTCAGGAAGGCCTGCCCTTGGAATGCAGCCCAGGAATCTGCTGGGCAGGCCGGCTGGCCTCCCTCGCTGGATCACATCTGATAGTGCTGTGATCTTGCCAGGAGAGGTAAAATCACAAAACAAAGCCAGGTGGTTGCAGAACCGACCTTCGTTTCTTCCGAAGCAGGATCTGAATGTTGGTGATCTGCCCGGCAGGGGACAAGCTGGTCCCCCGCTCTGACTGTGGCATGGGCCCCTTGCACAAGTAGCCATTCACATTTCCTTTGGGGCCCACTTCTGTCCCAAGGAGACTGTCCTCATGTGGATGCTATGTAATGACATTCGCGGCGGTGCGTGGGAAAGACAGAGACACACTGTGTGTGTAAACACTAACTGTGGGGTTAAAGTGGTCAAGAACTGTGACGAACACCACAGTGAATTTATAATAAATAAATTCTCCAGTAATATATACCTGAGCAAATAGCTCCATCTTTCCCAAAATACCTATTACTAGGTTTGCAGTATAAAAAGTTAACTTTATTCAGGATTCTCCTATCATCACTCAACTCACCTATTTATCACAAATGACTTAACTTCAAGAATACATTTTTCTTTTTCCTTACTCTTAAGGCTTTCCAGCTTGAAGACTTGGATGATTCTTAATTTTGTTTTTCTTTCCAAATAACAAAGGAGGAGTTCCAGGAGCTCCCGCTTGGTAAATGACCCATGCTACCAACAGGCGTCAGCAAGTCCTTCCGGTTAAATTGTTTCTAGGCGCGCCCACGCTGGTCTTTCTGTTCTTCCCTTATCTGGCCCTGCCTAGTCTCCTCACAGCTATTTCTTCTTTTTCCAGTAATAATATGTGTGCTGTGTCCTGAAGCTTTGGAACAGACTGAAACTGACAGGCTGGGTTTGATACACTATTCACGACCTGGTCCTGATGGTACCATTTCCTACTTGGGGTTCAGGCCAACTCCTGGTACCACATGGGTCTGATGCTTCGCAAAACATCACTATCTTATCCGCATCTGTATTAGATACCCCAGAATCATAAAACGTCACACTTTTTTTTTTTTTTAACTATCTATATTGTTTAAAACCAATCCTTGGTAGTTTTTTTAAAGGTAGTTTTTCTCTGGAAGAACAAAACAAGCATGACAAACCAATTATAGGTACAGCTGTCTAATTGCTTACACATTTGAGGCCACTCAGAACCAACTGTCACTGAGACAGACGTCAGTCTGCCCTCGGCATCCTGTGACCATGAGGAAGCCCTCGCTGTATTGGGGGCGACCTGCTCGGCCCCACAGTCCCGCGGCCTTTGCGTGGCAACTGGGTGCTGCTGGATTCTTGGTGTTGGCATTTCGTGTGGCTTAATATTACCTCGATGAGACAAAAATGAAGGCCCTCAGTAAAGGTAATACTTCTTTGACCTAAGATGCAAGTTCAGCTTGAATTATGATGATGTACCTCAAGATCACAATAGAACCAAAGGTGATGTTTTGTTGAAAACCAGACATTTCCAAGTCATGTTCCAATATGGACTTGGCTTCTTAGGCTTCTTGACATAAAGCAAGGACCAAGCACCATTGCAGATAAATAGCTCAAAATTCTGTTACAAGGGGCAAAACTGCTCCTGAAGAATTCTCTATGAACGAACAGTTCAACTGCCCAACTGTCGCTCCAGTAACAATAACGATGATGTGAGTTTTGTGCACAGGCCTACCAAGCAGGAGTGGTTTCTAAATCTACAAGTCAGACCCCAGTGGAATCTTAGGTTTTCTTGGAATACTATGTAACTACATTTTGCTCTTTCTGAAATTCTGAACTTTCGCAAAAGGGAAGGGGACCAAGAGACGGAGGGAGGGAAGGGAACGAAGAGAAGGGGATAAAACATTGAACTGTGTTACGTACAGGTACCAAATCTGCGCCGTGAGTATAATTATTATGTATTGCAAACAGGAACTAATAAAAAACTGAAAAAATAAATGAAATTTTGGTGTGCCCGGCAGCCTTGCTTAGCTGCCCCTCACCCATCGCACACCTGTAGCCCTAAGACTGCACTTGAAATTCTGGCTACACAGAGAAGCTCAAAAGCAAGGATCAACATTCTAAGCTGTTGTTTGTCTCCTTTCTACTTCCTCTCCATTCAGCCTTTCACTTTTGCTATATCTTCTTCAACATAAATTTTTGTAGGAAACAATTTTTAGAGTATCATGTGTAATTCAGCTCAACTCAACTCATTTCAATTCAGTTCAATGATTTGTGTGCTCCTGTTTGATTTCTTTCGGTGGAGTGATCAGTGAATTCATTAGTAATCAATACATGCAATAAGATTGTGTGTGTGTGTGTGTTTGTGTGTGTGTGTGTGCGTGCCTATTTGCTATCTAAACAACATATCATGTTACTCATGGAGAGTTTCCAAATCTTGATTATTTAAACAAAAGCAGATTTTACCTCTGCAAATCTTCACAAAGATTTCTAAGAAAGAATCAAAAAAATTAAAAAAAAAAAAAAGACAAATGGTTATTTGGTTTCAATCTGGCCTTAATAATTTTCCTCTGTTCAGTTTCCATTTAAAAGGAGGTGATTATACAAACCAACATGGGAAATGGAATATTTTTTAAAATCCAGAACTTTGTTGGGTGCAGTGTTTCTTAATTCTTACCCTTTTCAATCTACTCGGGTCATTATGATCCAAATTGCTGTGTGACAGTGTCATTTTGAAGCCGGGGGATGGGAACACTACCTCAGTTTCTCAGAGTCTCCTTCCTGCCAGGAATTTCCTCCTAAGATGCTCGGATAAAATGTTGATTGTTTAGAAAACAAAGTTGCAATATTCATCACTTTGTGAGCACCATGACAAATTACAGAGCATTGTTGTTTAAATTAAATGTTAAAGTAGGTCAGTCCAGACATTTATAATGGTGCGTGTAATTAGCCCAAACACGGATGAAATATCAACAAATTAACTGTTTTTGAAGAAAAAAAAAGTAATATTCGCAATACTCTCCTACGAGCACCGGGGCCTTTAAACAAACGACGTCACACAGTCTGGGAGGCTTTGTCATGTTTAGTAAATTAGCACGGCCCAAGCACAGCAGAAATTTTCCTTGAGCTGCAATAAAGATGAAATGCTTTCAGACTCCCACAGTCCTTTGTAGTCATCATTTTAAAGCACTGCCTTAGTGAGCTAAACCTGTAAAGTTTTCTTTTGAGCGGCTGTGGGTTGATTAGATCTATTTCAGCCTAGTAGTGGTAATAGGCTCCTCTCTGCGAAACTGCTTACCCTCTGTCCCCTGGCAGCTGGAGAGACTGGAATTAATCAGGTCTGCCGGGGACTTCCTCAGCGTCTCCGCAGGCCAGCGACTCTGGAATCATTTACCACAGAATCTGACTGTCAACTCTTTGTCATTTATGCTTTTGATTATGCTTTCTTTCTTTCTCTCATTTCCCTTCCATTTTTTTCCCCTGAAAAAAAAAATGGAAATAGATGGCTGATAATCCTTATATAATATTTTCCTAGTGTCTTATACAGATATCAGCTCCCACCTTTGATCTATAAAAATATAGGTGTGTGTTAAGACAGTGAGGACCTGCCATTAACATTAAAATAAAAAAAATTAACTTTCTTTTCCTTGGTAAGGTAGACCCAATCAAAAGACAGGCTCACGAGTACATTGCCTTTTAATCTGAAGAAGGAGGCATTTGGAGAGGTCTTTTGGGAGGGACCTTCATGATTTCCTCCTGTAGCACCCAGCAAAATGCTTTGCCTGCGTCTCCAGTTTAAATGTGTCTGTTTCAACATGTGCAAAATCACTACTTAAAACGCAAAGCACATTAGCATTCATGGCAAAACCCTTCCAAGTACCCACAGAAATTACAAAGAAACAGATTCAAGTCCACATAAAAATCACCGAGTTTAATTTCAGTATTTGATTTTCTCAGATGCAAATATCTTGATAATTGAGTTGCATGATTTTATGCTTAAAATTAAAAAAAAAATCCCCATAATGTCATAACAAAAATAAACCACCCAAATCAAAGTACAGTTTTACATTAAGAATTTTTATCTTGGGGCAACTTTTTCTCCAATTTAGCAACCGAGAATATTTTCTCTTATTTCAGCATTCTAATTGTTTGACAGGGCTGTCCTTTGGAGAGAAATACATACCCAACTGATAGGGTAAAGACATTTAAATGTCTTCTCTAGGGTATAACCATAATAATTATATGTAAATGTTGGGACTTAATGTTTCTAAAATTGTGATATATAATATTGTAGGATAAATGTAATCCCCCCAAAAGTATTTTTGCAAACAATATTTTCTTTCACCTAATTGCTAGGACAGCTGTAATGAGTCAGCCAGAGAAATAGGGTATATTGGAAATGCCAGGATGTAATGAATACATCGGTATCACATGGCCCGCACCAATAAATGTGTTACCGAAACAGACAACAGACCCGATATGTTTACCTCCTGACATGAGCGGCCCGGGTTCCGCACGAAAGTCAGAGCCCTGCAACAAGTTCGAGGAGGTTGTGCATCACGTCGGTGCGTGCGGCGCCCACACATAACGCGGCACCCACCTTCGCTCGCTTCTGACACTTGTTTATGTCTGGCTGAGCCACAAATGGACATAAATAGAGCACAGATCTGGGGTGGCTGGGTGTGTGGGGGAGGGTGCGCGCTCACGCCTGGGAGGAGGGAGTCCCAGCGCAGCCCTGGAAGGGAGCTGCTGCAGCCACACAGAGGAATCGTGTCACCCTAGCGCTTTCGGCTTACATATCTGCGAGAACTGTGTTTCTTTAAAACATGCTCCAAGCCTTCCTGAAGCCCGTTCGGAGCTCAGTGCAGCTGCAGACGCGTCCTCTGCCGTCCCGCGCTCCCCTCTGGCTGCTGTCTGCGCGGTGGGCAGCGTGCCCAGGTGCCTCTCCAGGCTCCTCACCTACACTGCTCCTCGGCCCCCTTCTGAAGGCAGCACCACCCCGCCGGGGCGCACGCTGCTGCCCCAGGGCCCCGCAGGGCCCCGCGCGATTGCCCCGCTGCTCTCAGGTGTCCCAGGCGTCAGGGCCACTAAGGGATGTCGCTAGGCTCCTTTGGAGCTGCCCCTTTCCAACAATGCGGCGTGCACTTGGCAAAATTCAATGAGCGCGGGAGAGGAGGAGAGCTAGAGAGGGAGCGCGGCTCACTAATTGAGCTATTTAACAGACTGCAGAGCCACCTGGAGAGCGGCCAATCATCACTCAGTGTCTTAATAGTATAGAGACTCTCGAATCCTTCCAAGGAAGAACTTTCACATATTTGTTTGTTTGTTTTATTTTCGTTTGTCTTTCAGGGTGGTGTGGGAAGAGGAGAGGGTGGGAAGAGAAGCATAGGCGGGGAGGGGAGGGGGACACACCGCCGAGCATATGCGCACCCAGAGCTGCAGGCCGAGGACCTCAGACTGGCGGAGATGATTCTCTCTGGCAAACACAGGGGAGAGGCTGGGATCCTCGCAGGATTCTAATTGTCCTGAATTTCTCCGTTTCCCTCCTTGGGATAGGTCAGCTTCTTCCATGCTGGATTCGCCTTTGGCCTGTCCCCAGCAGCCATCTCTCCAGCGGGGACGGAGTTGTCTCAGGCTTGCCCCAAAGGATGTCGATGAGGGCCGGAGACACACCCCATGATGGTTGTCTGCCTGGGGCCTAGGCCTGGCCCTGCAGGATTTGTTGATTGGCAAGAAGGCTGGAGTGGAAAGCCTTTGCCAGCCCACGCCCTTCTTTTCTTTCCACACTTGGCTCTAAGTTTCCCTGTTCCTGGAAGCCCCTGGGGCTGCTCCGTCAGTGTCCCCTCAGTCCTTTGTGTGCACGTTTTATGTCTGCGAATTCACACGGCCTGCGTTTCTACTCATCGCCTTCCTTTCCAGTCACTGGTGTCCCCGTCACCTTCTGGATCAGAAAGTAAGCAACTCCATGCGAGGACCACGTCTTCCACTTTTCTTCCCCCTATGCTACTTCCACGTGTGGTGTGATGCACGCAGTCACTGAGGTTTCTTTTCTGAGCTGCTGTGGGGAATGGTCCCTGTAAGACGGACTTCCCTTTTGTGAAAATCTTGGCTGAGCCATTAAAATTCTGTGTGCCTCATTTGATCAATATTAAGAATAAGCACAATGATGCATTTTCAGATGTTCTATGAAAATTAATGGATAATTAATGGCGACAGAGCAAGATAGTGATTAAGAGGGCTGGCTCTGGAGTCAGGCTGCCGGGTTTGAATCCTGGCTCTGTAGTGACTAACTGTTCAATAATTATAATGCTCTAAATTTACCACTCAGTTTCAGCTTCACAGTTATTGAATGTTTACTCCTCACTGGCCACGTGACCAGCGCTTTGTAAGCACTCTCGTATTCCATTACCAGGACACCCCTAGGAAACAGATACGGTAATTATTCCCGTTTTGCACTCGAGGAAGGCCAAGTGCGAAGGCAGGCCTGGATATTCTGCAGGAGGCAGTCAGGAGTGGCGGAGCTGAAGACCTCTGATGGGTGCAAAGTTCTGCTAACAGTTGCAGGAGAAGAGTGGACAACCTGGTCTCCTTTCTGCAGTCCTCCTCAACTGGCCCTGGGCCTCTGCTCCACGGAGCGATGCGGCCCTGGCACTTGCGAATCCTGCCCTGAGCACAGTTTACAGAGAGGGCAGAGATAAACAGAGCGGAGCTGGGGTGCTGCTCGCCAACTGTCCCCAGGGCGTGGCGTCCCTGCTCCAAAGCCACAGCCAAGGGCCGGTGAGATGGCTCTGCGGCATAAGCGCCTGCCTTGCAAGCGCGAGGGCCCGAGTTCGACTCCCAGATCCCACATATGAAAAAGGGGCCGGTGATATCGCTCAGCGGCACGGGCTCCTGTTGGCACGCAAGGTCCTGAGGTCGACCCCCCGGTACCCACAAAAAAAAAAACAAAAACAAAAACACAAAGCCACAGCCAAGGGCCCATGACAGTGTTTACCGCCAAGCTGGCTCCTCCTCTGGCTGTCAGAACGGCTGCCAAGTGTGGCTGTCAAGTTGTGGTGCATCTTTTCCCTCTCAGACTTTGGAGATACTCTATGGCTGGCTCTCTCTCTCTCTCTCTCTCTCTCTCTCTCTCACACACACACACACACACACACACACACACACGTCCATGAATGCAGGTGTGTGCATTACCTACGTATCTCTGTATGTTCTCAGACACTGGGGTGACTCATGATTTGGTCCAAGATATCAACGATCCTATCGGAATTGATAGCATTAGTCTGAACATCCAACACTCACAGTGTGCGAGTCTAGAATTTAGTGGGCATTACTGTACCTGACGCGTGCTCAAAGAGTATCTTCCATGTGTGACTCTTAAAATATTATCATTTTGCTGCAAATGCAAATAAAATAATTTTACTTTCATTATTAAAAATAGAGGCCCATCCTCTATTTCTCTGTCATTTGATTGTTTTCTAAAAGTTTTAAGATATCCATATAAGAACTAAAATCATTTTAAATGTTTCTACTTTTATTCATTCTCAAAAAATATAACTGTCGTTCAAAGGGAGTTAGAAGTAAAGTACCACAGCAATTAAATTGGACTAAGCTGGCCTCAAACTTGTGGCAATCCTCCTGCCACAAGCTCCCGAGTGCTGAGATTACAGGCACGTGCCACCACACCTGGCTTTAAATTGGGTATAAAAGAGTATATACACAATAATCAAAATGGATTGTTTCTGATATTCTAAAGAACATTTCTGCATTGTATCCTCCAATTTCTGACCACTTATTATGCCACTAGATCCTAAGAACATCTGGAACAGAGATATAATCCCCATTTTACAGATGAGAACAATAGGGCTGACATATGGCCATTGTCCTCCCTTCCTGTCCTTAAAGGAGTAGTTCCAAGACCTTCTGTGGATGCCCAAGCTTGCTCATGTTTTTTGGATAAAACAGTGTAGTATTTGTATGTAACCTATGAACATACTCTTGCATACTTTAAATCATTTCTAAATTAATTATAATACCTAACACAATGGAAACACTATGTTGCCATGCTGTATTATTTAGGGAATGACTAGAAGAAAGTCTGCCTATGTTGAGTACAGGTGCATTTTTAAAAAATATTTTTGATGCATAGCTGGTTGAATCTGCAGATGTAAAACCAGCACACACAGAGGGCTCGCTGCTTTCAGTAGGTGCAGGAAATCATTTCCTACGTGAGTTTCACGTCCCTGTCTGACCTCTTTAATGCTGCGCTATCTTCCTGTCCAAGTCCCACAGTGAAAGAGTTAAGAACTCATACTCGGGGCTGGCGAGATGGCTCAGTGGCATAAGCGCCTGCCTGGCAAGCGCAAGGGCCTGAGTTCGACTTCCGGAACCCACATACGGAAAAAGGGCTGGTGATATCGCTCAGCGGCACGGGCTCCTGCTGGCGCGTGAGGTCCTGAGGTTGACCCCCGGTACCCACACACACACAAAAAAGAACTCATACTCTGTTTTATACCCAATTTAAAGCCAGGTGTGGTGGCACATGCCTGTAATCTCAGCACTTGGGAGCTTGTGGCAGGAGCATTGTCACAAGTTTGAGGCCAGCTTAGTCCAGTTTAATTGCTGTGGTACTTTACTTCTAACTCCCTTTGAACGACAGTTATATTTTTTGAGAATGAATAAAAGTAGAAACATTTAAAATGATTTTAGTTCTTATATGGATTTCTTAAAACGTTTAGAAAGCAGTCAAATGACAAAGAAATAGAGGACGGGCTTCTATTTTTAATAATGAAAGTAAAATTATTTTATTTGCATTTGCAGCAAAATGATAATATTTTAAGAGTCACACACGGAAGATACTCTTTGAGCACGCGTCAGGTACAGTAATGCCCACTAAATTCTAGACTCACACACGGTGGGTGTTGGATGTTCAGACTAATGCTATCAATTCCGATAGGATCGTTGATATCTTGGACCAAATCATGAGTCACCCCAGTGTCTGAGAACATACAGAGATACGTAGGTAACGCACACACTTGCACTCATGGACTCGTGTGTGAGTGTGCGTGCGTGCATGTGTGTAATATATGTACAGAGTAATATGGGGTGAGAGTACAGCTTCCAGATAAGATAGAGGGCACCCAGTTAAGTCTGAATTTCAGGTAAATGGTGGATAACTTGTTAGTAGCATGTTGTATGGGACCTGTTTACACTAAACACTCATCGTTTACCCGAAATTCATATATACCAGGGTATTTGGTGTTTTTATTTGCCAAACCTGGCAACCCTACTCTGAAACTACTCAGAAAAAACAAAACTTCCTCTAGGTTGGCCCAATATGTAACTTAGTGTACCTAGAACTCTGGTATCTAGTCCTTGCCACCAGCTGCTCCTTTAGGTCCACATCAGGGGATGCGGATCCCTGGGTGTCTTGGAAAGCTCAGCTCTGTGAGCCAGATATATACATATATATATATATCTGCTTTACTAAATACAATAGAGGAGAACGAGCAAGGATGTGATATAGGGGCCAAAACAAATGAATAGAACTTGATCCAATAACAGATTTTCAGTGTTACTATGAAATACTTTTAAAGCTTTTGCCCTAGCCAAAAATTGACATTTGGGCCTGTTTTCCATTCTGATACGGCAAGAAATCATCAACAGAAAAGACACATTGCAAAGAGTACCATCAAATGGGTTAATAACCCCTGGATACTTGGTGAAATAGCTGAAGAGCTCCAGTCCTGAGGCTTAGCTGCTGAATTTTCATAGGAAAATAATCTAATATATATGATTCCCAATTAAAATATCCAAGGTCCACATTTGTGAGCCAGGATCAAATACCTTTTCCAAGTTTTATAGTAATGTGAAGAAAATCTGGAAGTGCTTGCTACATATTGCACTATATAAATAGGTGCTAAGATTTTCCTTTATTTACTAGGAATGCAAATTTCAGGGGTATTTCTCTTAATAATAGGAACACTACAGTTATTTTTGTGCTTCACCTCTTTGCTCTACACAATGCTGTTGAACTTGCCCTTCTAAAGATTAATCAAAGTCTGCATTTACAATTGCTTTAAGACTGTCACTGTAATTTTGAGCTCATATAATGTGATAGGAATTAATTAGATTAGCACAAATTTCAACCACATGTAGTCCACAGTAGCAGAATACATCTGCAGGCTTCTTAGTGCCATGGCTGGTGTTGGAAGACTTGCCAGTGGAGTGCTTTAGAATTAGACAGAAGGTCTTGTCTATTCGTAGATACCAGTGCTGAGCAGTGAAATGAGGTTTTGTGTGGCAACATTAGCGACTGTCAGAATCACTGTGTTTTATTGGGAATCTTGGGGAAAAATAGAGGTAATAGAGTTCAGGGAAACTTGCACTCATGCCTCAACACTCCAGCCCATGGCATGGGTCCCTTCTGCCTTTTCTGTCCTTCTGCTTCATTTCTCTGGTGGGCCTGGCCCCTCTGCGTTGGGACCAGGGGCTGGGTGGCAGGGATGGAGATGACCGTGTTATATATACTTGTTCAGATATGGTGGTCAGTGGTGCTGGAGAATGGCTCTGGTCTCACTCTTGCTTGGTCTTTCATCTGAAGTTGGTGGTCTTTTCCAATGCACTGACTTCTGTCCTGAAGATGTGGCTGTTCTTGTAGGGTGGCCCTCTGCTGGAGACTCCTTTAAAGGGAAGCAGCCCCTGCCCCTCACTGGTCCAGCCTCCAATCCTTTCTCTGGGTAGGAAGCCCCTCGTAGTGCCTCTGCATTCCTTCTATGGAGTAGTGTCCATGCCAGGTTTTTCTTTCCTGCCTCCAAGGGCTTAGGGAACCAGGTAAGGGTGCATGGCTGGTGTACCACGCTGCCCACTGCTATTCCTACAGTCCTCCTCTTCACCTGGGAAGCGGGAAGACCAGCAGTGGGCACAAGCTCTGACTTCTCCGTGCACTTTAGGGCAGACTTCCTGGAGGGCGTCCTCCCCTCTAGAGGTGGCTCCAGTTTTCACAGCTCATGCAGGTTCTCCACAGGAAGTGAGTTGAACCACTGGCTCTTCTGTAGGGCTTTTTTGACTTTGGAAAAGAGAGGATGACAACTCTTCATTCCTGCTGCTGCCCATCAAGAAGACTCTGCAGCAGCCTTCACCCCTCTACCTTGAGGTCTTCTCAGCCAGAGTGGAAAGGAAGGGACACTCCCTGGTCAGGTGGTAAGGCTGGTTCTGTCACTTCCTCATGGACAGACCGTGGTGTCTGGCCCTGCGGATTTCATACTGATCACTTTTTATACGTATGTAAGCCTCTAACTATAAAGTCATGGACCTCAGGCTTGTTTATTATTCCGCATAATGGCCATTTCAATGGAAGGTTATTTTGAGCAAAAACTACCTACTACAAAATAGTGGTTCAACAAGCCACGCCATGTGGCACAAAATCTGAGAGAATCTCCGGTTTCAGTTTGCTACTTAAATGCCTCTGGGCTTAAAGTTGCAAAATTGAATGGGCAAGTGAGTATGGTCATTAAAATTTAAGTAGATGAAAATTGGATAATTGTGCGCTGCTTTTTATCCTGCTACACATTGTATTAAAAGTTACTGTGTAGAACTATCTTCTTGGGAAATAAATAGATGAGATGATTAAACAAGGGACTATGTCTAAATCATGTCAGCGAGAGAAGAGCCAGGGAGAAGCCAGCTTTCCCTGCTCCTCCAATGTCCAATCCAGGCTCTGCCCAGAACAGCTACTCAATAAATATTTGTTGAGTCTATTAATGTATGAATGCAAACAAAATTCTTATCTTTCCATTAAAATTGAACAAAGTAAAATGGAGGAAATTATTTTAAAATGTAGCCCACAATCAAACACAAATCACCTCCATTTAGCTCTTACTTAGCATAAAGACTACATTGTTGTTATTACTTTTTAAATGTACTTAATGATTATGAGATAGTTGGGGGTATTTGTGGTGTGTTCCCTAGGTTAAGTCAATGTAGAAAAAAACTTCATTGCATTAATATCACTCTTTTCCTGAAGTGCTCAAAATAATAATTTTAGGGATACATTTTAGAGCTCCTAGGGGAAATTTCTGAGCTATAAAATCCAAATCCAAATCTCCTTGTTAGCTTCAAGCTAAAGAAAGTAATTCATCACTGAATACCCATGCATCTCAAATGTTCCGGGGCCGGGGAGTGCTGGAAATTGTTTATGTATGTATGAAGTTCATGTTCGCTAAATGCTTTCTGGCTGGCCGATGGACTAGTGAGAAGATTCGACCATGCATCGGTTAGCGCTTGTCTGCAGGGGCTGCAGAAGACAAGATATGCAAAGTCCTCTGGCTGCCGTGGGGTTTTAGCACAGGGAAGAAAGCACAGTACTTGTGGTCTGCATGCAAAAGCTTCTGATCAAGATGCTCTCTCACCCAGAAAGCCAGGGACAATTCTTTTCCTTTCGTTTTCTCATAGTGATTATACTAGTTTATGTTTCCACTAACAATGTAGAAGGGTTCCTTTCTTCCCACAACCTCTTCAGCATTTGTTATTATTTGATTTCTTGGTGATGCCCATTATTTCTGAGGTAAGACAGAATTCCAGCGTTTTCATTTGCATTTCTCTAATGGCCAGTGATGTTGACCATTTTCTTCATGTGTTTATTGGCGACTCGAACTTCTTCTGTGAAGTGTCTATTTTTTTCACTTGCCTGTTTTTGATTGGGTCTTTGATTTAGGGAGGGTCTAATTTTTTTGAGTTCTTTATATACTCCAGACATTAATCTTCTGTCTGAGGAATAACTGACACAATTTTATCCCATTCTACAGGTTGTCTTTTTGCTTTGTTGGTTGTTTCTTTTGCTGTGCAGAAGCTGTTTAGTTTGATATGACTCCATTTATTGTTTCTCAGTACTATTTACTATGCAGCTGTGGTTCTGTGCAGAAAGTCCCTACCTGTGTCTATTTTTTTGTTTTTGTTTTTTATTTTTTATTTTTTATTTATTTATTTATTTTTTGTGGGTACCGGGGGTCAAACTCAGGACCTCATGCGCCAGTATGCACCCGTGCCGCTGAGCGATATCACTGGCCCTTTTTTTGTATGTGGATACCAGGAGTTGAACTCAGGACCTCGCGCTTGCCAGGCAGGTGCTTATGCCGCTGAGCCATCTCACCAGCCCTACTTTTGTTTTTTAAAGTCCTAGTGCGATCAAGGAATTCAGCCTAAAACTGTAGAAGTGCCAGTGGCCACTTAACTGTGGTTCTTGCTCTTCATGGAATGACTTTTCTTTCTTTCCTCCCCCAACCCCCTCCTACCACCACACAAAGGTCACAGTGGCAGTTAACCTTGGGCTTCAGTTTTCCTTCCTGGTAGGTCACCACCAGCCCTCCTTTGCTCCTCTAGGATTTATGCACATTTAGGTGACTTGACATTTTTTAGTTCCTAGGTGAACCTCACTCTTCCGTGTGTCGCGTTCAGAAGCTCAGTGTTGTACCTAACTGTGGAGAGAAGTGGAGTGGAAGGACAGGTTCCCTGACACATTCAAAGCCAAACCCTCTGAAATTTGTTTCATGCTTCTAGATTGATTTCCTGCTCAGCTCCTGCTCACATCCAGCATGCTAAGTGGGGGTTTCTGGTGATTTCCATCACCTGATGGATTGGACAATATGAGACCAGGCCCATGAAGCAGACACAGCAGTGCCAGGCGAGGGAGACACCCAACCCCTGCTGGCCCTGCTATTGCTACTAATCACTTGCTGTACACCTGGGGACATTGATTTGTATTTTCCCTCAAAGCATTGAAGACATCTATATGATGCCTTGTTATTACCAGCTTAGAAAATGCCACACTGAACATAGTCTGTAGGATTTACTTTGTCCAGCCCTTCTATCCACAGCACCACATAGAATCAGTCTTTCTGCATCTCAGATCAGCTTCAGTTTCAGTCACCGTCTAAGACCATGGTTAATATTCATAATGACCCACAGATTTCAGAAATCACAATGTAACCAGGGAAAGCATTAATCAAATTCATGCTTTTATATACAGCCACTGTTGATGGACCTCTTAGCATGTCTTAGCCCTCAGAGCTAAACTTCAAAATTCTACAGAGGAGAAAGCAATTCCATTTATGGTAAATGGGGCAGTTTCATTTTTAATTTTGTGAGAACCCTCTCTACTGTTTTCCATAATGGTTGCACTAGCTCACACCCCACCAACAGTGAGCAAGTGTTCCCTTTTCTCCACATCCTCACCATCTTTGGTTATCTTTTTGTCTTTTTTATGCTAGCCTTCTGTCTTAGTTACTTCTTCATTGCTGGGACAAATTACCTGACACCCACAAGTTAAAAGAGAGAAGGTTTATTTCAGCTCACAGTTTGTAGAGGTTTCAGTCCATAATCGGCTGGCTCCAAAGCAGGGCAGCATGGCAGAGGGTGCATGGAGAGACAGTCCATGGCAGAGCAGGCAGGAAGTGGCAAGCAACCTCCTTTATGTCCCTTTATAGTCCATCCAGGCTACATGCCTACTGATTGGTGCCAAACCCAGGGTGGGTCTTCTATCATCCATAGACAGAACTATGCTAAACCAATCAGGGGGCTAATCCAGTACCACATAGCTTTAATCCCAGTATCACACACCCATAATCCTGCTACCTCCTTGAAGCCCCACCAATGATCACATGAGGCTTTGGGGACATCTAGATAAAAGCTATAACACTTTCCTAACATGTGTGAATTGATATATCTTCATGGCTTTAATTTGCATTTTTCTGATGACTAGTGATATTGAACATTTTTCATGTATCTGTGGGCCCTTTGCAAGTGGGTTGGTTGCAAATTTTCTCTCATTCTATTCCTTCTCTCTTCATCTATTGGTTATTGTATCCTTTGCTGAACAGTTCTTTATTTTGATGTAGTCTCATTTTTCTAGTTTTGCCTGCACACAGTTTTGATTTTAACCTTATGATAAAAGGAAATGCTATTTTGTCTCCTTGGTAAAATGGCATGAGAATGTTGAGAGTTTTTCTTAGACTTGGTGATTGTCCAATTGTTCTTCCTCATCCCTCTATCGGCATTTATTCCTCTGCTTTCTCACCCCTTCTGAGGCATCTCCAGAGGCAGAGTCGGTGCTCAGCTTGACTTGAAGGACTGGCACTGCCCAGCATGTGTTTCCCTGGTCAGCTCTGGCTGCCCCTTCAGGCCTCAGCTCTGTGTCGCCTCTGGTGTGGCTCATGCACAGTTTCTGTGTTGGAAGCCTGGCCCTCAGAATGACAACCTGAGGGCACAGTGGGAGGTGATGAGGTCACTGGGGCACTGTCTCATGGGACTCTGATTGCTTCCAGGAGAGATGATTCCAAGGAAGAGTGAGCCTGGTCCTTGATACTCTCTGGCTTCCTGTCTGTATCAGTTAGAGTTTGGTATCTATATCTATAGATAGATATAGATATAGATATAGATATAGATATAGATATAGATATAGATATCTATTTTATATGTATAGATATAGATATAGATAGATATATGTATAGATATATATCATTCCTCTACCAAACTCTGATACTCTAACTGATACATATGTATATATGTTTATATATACATATATATATGTATGCATATATATATATATATATATATATATATATATATGATTTCCAAGACTGCGAAAGGATGCAGACGAGCTGCATCCATGCTAGAGAGTTGAAGGATCCAGTCCAAGGTGGAAGACCTGGAGCTCACTGCAGAGTCCCATGCAAGTTTCTATCAGGAAGCGAGAGGGTCTGTGTTTCAAGGCTGAAGGGTCTGCCCTGGAAGGCTGGACACGGATGTCTAAAGATGATGGTGAAGACTGGTGCTCCTCCGAAGAAACATAAAAAAGCAAGACTTCCTTTTTTTTCCCCTTTTTATCCCATCCAGGCTACAAGGGAATTGGTTGGTGCCACCCACACCCAGAGCGGGTTTTCCTGCTTCAGTAAGTCCATTACCCAGACATACCCAGTACAGTGCTAAGCGAATCAGCTCAGCGTCTCCTGTTCAAGTTGACACCACAGTTAAGTGTCACCCTGTTGTGCTACACGATCTCTTCCTCGTGCGTTCCTGCCCTTTTGATGGCATCTGCCACAGGTGCTTATCAAAGGCCAAACAGATGGGAACCCCTGTGTTGAACTTCTAGCCTCCAAAACTGAGCTGAATAAACCTCTTTTTTAAAAATAAAGTATGCAGCCTCAAGCATTTTGGTATAACAGCAGAGAATGGACTAAGACACCCTTACTGAAGCCTCCCCTAAGACCCAAAACCTAAATGAGGACCCCCTTTTAACACCATAAAGCATCTTCCCTGCCCTTTAGATGTTTGCTATGGCTGTAAACCAGGTGTGATTGGTGGATATGTGTTTAGAAGGGGTAGCCCCTCCACTAGAAGCTGTGGGATTGTGAGGTCTGCAATTTCCATTCACCGCTGACTGCCAGGCTTGCCCTGCACTCGTGGGAGTTCAGGAGGAACTGGCTCTGTGAGGGCCCCAAGGGTGGTCTAGGCTGGCTGAGATCTGACAGGGCAGTCGCAGCTGAGTGAAGGGTCTTCGCTGGGGTGGATAGTGGGGCAGAATTGTTCGGGAAACTGCGCAAAGGCCAGGAGAGTTGGAGGATGGAGCTGGACACTTGGCCGATATGGACACCTTCAGGGTTTGTGTTGCAAAGGGAGCACCTTGCACGGGGGTGGGCTGGCCGGCAATCTGACCTGTGCCCTGGGTGACACAGCTCTGCCCACTCTGAGGAGAGGAGTCCTGGGGAGAAGGGAAGAGAAGGAAGGAGAAAAGGACCAAGTAGAGATCATGATAGGTCAGAGGGAGAGAGGGTGTGGCTACAGTGGAGGAAAAGTTCATCTCCATGGCAACAGAGGCCCAGAGCAAGGTTTGGATGTGGAATCTGGAATGCCCACGTTGGGATTCAGGATGTTTCCATGGGGTAAAAGCTTAGTCCCTGGTACAGTGCTATTGGGAGGTTGGGGGGGGCTTTGGGAGGCGGAATGTCCTCGGTGGAACATCCTTTTCTGGAATGTCCTTCGTGGAATGTCCTTGTTTCATAGACTGTCCTTGGTGGGGTGTCCTCCATGGAATGTCCTCCGTGGAATGTCAGGGTGTGGGTCCCTGGCCTCAGCCTCTTCCTCCTTTTTGCTTACTGGCCATGACATGAGTGGTTTTGCTCTGCTGTGGGTCCCATCACGGGCCCAAAGCAGTAGGGCCAACTGATTATGGGTTGGAATGTCCAAATCTGTGAGCCACTGGAACCTTTTCTTGTTATAAGTTGATCATCTCAGGTCTTCTGTTACAGTGACAGAAAGCTGACTGGCACAACTGGTGACACCAGGGTCCACCTCCCATCAAGCTTCTGCTCCATGCAGTGCTATCTGCACCTGGATGGACTCCGTAGTGCCCGTGTCATGGCTTATCACCTGCCGAGAACGTGGTGCAAGCAGGATGGACAGCCAGGGAGTGTGCTGAGAGGCTGCACTCAGAGTCACTGCCCTTGTTTCTCCTGAGGCGGGAACCCGGGGACAGAGTGGGAGGTGCTGCTGTCGACATCTGCTTTAGGCCGAGGGAAGGAGTAAGATCTCCGAGTGATCTGCGGACCAGGCGTCCCTGAGGACCAGGACAGGTTCCTCAGGAATGGGGTGGTGGCGGAAGGGCTGGGATGCAGCAGAGAAGGAAGAGCATACAGGAGCCCAGGAGAAGGGAAATAAAGAAGCCAAGAGAAAGGAACAGTTCCCGGATGGAAAACACGCAAGATGATGCTCAAGGAGTGTCCTCAGCTTTAGGGACGTGGAGGACACTGCTGACCCCATGAACCCGAGGTTTAAAAAATTCACCATGCAGAGAGAGCTGCAAACGTCTATGCTGACACTTTCACTTTCTAGATTTAGAATTTTAGAGCATATCAAATTCCAACGTGGTAATTATTGAGAATACACTGGTATTCTGTTTTCATTTTATCCTGCATCGCACTTAGAAGCTGAGATATACTTACGCACTTAAGTAAGATTTTCCTCTGACTAAATTGCCAATCTCCTGAGAAAAATCTGATAAACTAAATTTTAATTAATCTTTGTTATATCCTTCTCATCTTTCCTCAAGTGAATTAATTTTTCCCATAGTAACTTAATACCTCTTTCACTTAGACACTAAGTTTTACTTTAGATTCCCTTGTTTTTTACAGTTCCTGTGAGTTGGTATTTTTCCTAAAGGATCACACTTTTAAATGTAGATGCCTCTTTTCTATTCTAAGATACATGGGTACCTCAGTTCAGGAATGCTTTTGTTTGTGAACAATTTGGTTCTCAAACAAAAGCATTTAGCAAAATTTTGTTTTTGCTTGTGAACTCTGCATCAGTCAACAAAGACAATCATGTACATCTTTCCCACATGAACATGAAAATGGCCTTTTTTCCAGAATAGTGGATCGAATTAAGTTTGTGAACTGAAGCACCATTGTATAGATGAAGTTCAATTGGATTCTCCATATTTTCTTAATTCATTGATTGTATCTTTATTAGGCAACTTCTGTGTACTGGGTCTTGGAGAACCAAGATGAACAGGTACTTTCACCATGTCTACCACCAAGTCAAGGGGACAGATCTTCAAGTGGGCACATGTCAAACAATGCAGAGGATGGGGACACCAGATCTGAGGGAAGTTCTCAGTCCTGCGGGAGAAGCAGGTGTAGGGGTCACAGGGTCTCCTTTTGAAACACTATTTTGATCCACTTTTTGAAGCCCCAGCTAGATACCATTCATTCTTCATCATCATCATCATTATTATCTTCAATTATAACACCCATTTTATTAATCTTTCTAAAGGACCAGGTCTTTGTTTCATTGATTTTTTTCTCTTGTTTTTTCTTTTCCATATCATTGATTTCTCATGTTTTTATTGTAATGATTTATTTGTTTTCACTTATTTCTACTGGTGTACTGATTAACAGGTTTCCTTCTGGCAGCTTTGGACATGCACATAAAATCCTTTGATCATTTCCCCTCCCTCCCCTGCCCTCCCCCTAGTTTCACATTGTTGGGGGGATTTCAGGTGTAAATGTCTTGCTCATATCCACTTCCCCCATTACCCAGCTTACACTCCCCCCCTTCATCCCTTCCCCTTGTGCAATAATTGCTCCTTGTCTACGTTCCTGTTTGTCTTTTTTTCAGATTCTGTGTATTAGGGAGTACATGGGATGTGCGTCTTTCTCAATCCAGCTCCTTGTGCTCATTGTGATGTGGAGAAGTCCACACCCCACCACATCACTTGTTGGGCTCCTATTCTCCCCAGCCAACATGCAGCCCTGTCATCTCCAGGAGCTCAGAAACTGGGGACAGCCCCAGTGCCCAGGAGAGCAAGAAAGTACAGTCGTCCCTTGACATCCACCGGGATGGGGCTGAGGGCCCCCATCAGGTACCAGATCCATGGATGCCCAAGTCCCTGCATATCACGATGTAACATTTGCACGTGATCTATATACCCTCCTGTGTACTTTCAATCAACTCTAGATGACTTATATCTAATACAATGTTAGCGCACCCTTTCACCAAAAATAGGCCCTAGCTGGAAAATAATCAGCC
The DNA here is from genome assembly GCA_028451465.1 of Erethizon dorsatum. Lineage (NCBI taxonomy): Eukaryota > Metazoa > Chordata > Mammalia > Rodentia > Erethizontidae > Erethizon > Erethizon dorsatum. Next base: position 3,490,279 of record CM051824.1, read on the forward strand.
TGGAAATCTGGAGATGAACAATGTCAGCCCCAATCAGCCTTTCCTTGCCCTACCTGCCTTACAGAGCAGTGACCGAGCAAGAGCATAGTGACAGCAGGTGGGGTAAGGATAGGACACTGGAAAGATACTATACGTCCCAGGAAGCCGTGGGCCAGCTCCGATGTGCACCTGAGAGCTGGACGAGTGAGGGGAGGTCTGGGTCTAAGGAGAACACACCGGAGCCAGGGGTGGGGGTTTGATAAGACAGGGTCACGACGAAACACAGACAGTGTGGGTCTGCCATGCAGACGTGCGGGACTCGGAGTCTTTGAGGGCGCTTAGGCCATCAGGGTGCAGGCTGGGTCAAAGCACTGAGACCAATGCCACCTAGGAGGTAAGATGAGGAGTGGCGTCAGGGAGACCATGGCAGAAGGACTGGGGAGCTGTGATGGGACTGGAGGGACGGAGGGGATGGTGTCCTCCCAGGGTGACCCAAGTGTCGGGGCTGCAGGAGTCAGCGCTGAAAAGCCAAGGTGAGCACACATCCACCGAGCCTGATGGTGCCCTGGCTGGGGCTCTTCAGGATGTGAGGCTGGTGGCTTGGGTGTGATGCACTCGAGGTGGCAGAGGGGTCTTGCTGTGAGGCTTCCACAGAGGCAGAGGGCAGGCGGGCTGCTGGTTGGGAGAGGACGATGGTCCAGGGAGGAAGGGTGGGCCTTTTTCCTGTCCTTTCTTTCCCATACAGCAGGGGCCTGAGAGCACTGTGGACCAAGAGGAGGCCCTGGGCACGGAGGGCGGAACCAGGGCTGGGGCAGTCAGGTTGAGGAATTGACTGGGAAACAGAACTGTGGGAAACTCCCTCCCTCGGGACGCTGCTGGGCTCCTTGGGTGTGTGTGTATGTGTGCGTGTGCGTGTGTGCGTGTGTAGAGCCAGTGATCATCTCGTGGAGATTCCATATTCACCAATCTACCCACTTGCTAAAAGTGACTTGTAATGCCCAGCTCAGTACTCTGAGTTCTCAGGGTCCTTTGCAGAAAAGCACAGTGGCAAAAACTTCGGCTCCCCTCACCCTCAGCTCCTCAGCTGATGCTGAGCGACAGGGCACTGGCTTCCTCGGTCTGCTCTCACGCTATAAAACAGCGCCTTCTCCCAGTCTAGTTAGTGAAGCGCTTTTCGAATTCTGGGGGTTTTCCTGGCCACTTCACTGCTTAAAATGGCTCCCAAGCGCAGCGCTGTAGTGCTGACTAGTGTCTCTAAGCACAAGAAGGCTGCCATGTGCCTGGTGGAGAAGATGCCTGTGTTAGATGAATCTTCCTTAGCATGGATTATGCTGTTGTTGGCTGTTAGTTCAATGTAAGTGAATCAGCAGTACATACTAAATAGGCATATTTACATAGAAATACGTATCAAACACTGCTATTTATGAACCAGGGGCTCACGGGGACCTGACCGTGTATTTTCCTGAGGGATAACACTTCCGTATTTGTAAACCTTTCATTACCCTCACTGCACTAGTGAAGATGTGGAGACCATGAGACTTTCCCAGACTCCCCGGCTGTGAGTGGGGGGCTGGGAGGTGCTCTGGGGCGGCCTGGCGCTAGCACTGCTATTAGCTCTCTGCGTGCCGGTGTATGCGAGTTCTGAACCAGACAGGTGGCTGATGAGGGAACTTCCGCCAGCACCACCTGCCACCAGAAGCATAAGGAAAGTCCGGGATGGCGTGGCCCTGGCTCTGAGGTCAACTGCGCGAGAACAGCAGGGAAGGCATCGCGAGGGTGATCTCAGTGCTGTCGGTTTTCCCGGAAAGACTCAGAGCAGAGAGGAAGCCACAAGTCAAGGGCTAAAAGTGAGCTGTTCTGGAAACAACAGAACCCCAAAGAAACATGCAGAAAAAGAAATGATTATTGTGTCCCTGCCCAGTGCCCAATACTGTTCTTGGCCTATGGTTCTAACGATGCACCAAACAGGGTCTCATCCTCAGAGAATCCCGTCCTTCTGCCATGTCAGGAGGCCCACACAGGTAGGGGAGAAGTCACAGCGCTGCGGGGTCAGAGAGGCTTCCTATGGATAGGAGACCTGAGTCCGCCTGGGAAGGACGAGGAAGATGCATGACTGTGAGCCTCTTGACACTCTGGGAGCTTCAACTGCAGTGCAGTCAAAATAGTTGAGCAAGAGTTGTGAGGAAAATTACACGTAGTGATATGGTGAAAGCACTGAGCATGGCGGCCAAGGCAGGGTGTCCTCAACAGAGGAGGCTATCAAAGTAATTACCTGGTGGGTGAAGAGCACAAAGAAGAATGCCTAAGGAGGGCAGAAAGTCAGTAAGAAAAACAACATGGGGCCATGACCGAGGGGCGGGCACTGAACCAAGCTGTGAGGGGGTGGCTGGGATATGCAGGTGGGCAGGCTATGGGGGTGGCTGAAATATGGGGGCTGAAAACGTGGCAGTGCCAGATTCAACAGCATTGAGGAAGAATGGATTTTTGAATGAGATGATTCTTCAGGTGGAGACTTTGATGAAATTATAAGTCCTAGTGGTTGACAATGAATTCTCTTCTAGAACTGTACTGGTTTTGTAGATCCATCCCTCCATGAAACAACTCATTCCAGTTTAATTTCCTGTTGCTCTGTTTATCTAAGTCGTCAGATTCATTTCCACTTTGGATCCTTTGGCCGAATGAGCTGGTTATATCACCTTTCCTTCCTTCCATCCATCCATTCCTCCGTCCCTCCATGTATCCATCCATCCATCTGTCCATCCATGCATCCACCCATCCATTCACTGACTGACGTACCAGGCATTTTTTGAGTAACTCTTGTTTCAAGACTCTATTCTTGGGCTGGTGAGATGGCTCAGCGGCTTAAGCGCCTGCCCGGCAAGCACGAGGGCCCGAGTTTGACTCCCGGAACCCACATACGAAAAAGGGGCCGGTGATATCGCTCAGCGGCACGGGTGCCTGTTGGTGTGCAAGGTCCTGAGGTCGACCCCCCGGTACCCACACACACAAAAAAAGACTCTATTCTTATGCTGAAGTACACAGTTTGAGAAGAAACAGAAGCAGGGGGTTGACTAATATGGCAGTGCAAAGCACCACATCGAAAGAGTGACAAGAATAGGCTTTCAGGGGAGCTCATGTGAGAGATGAGATAGGCGTAGAATGTAGGAGCTCCACCAGGTGCACACACATTTGTGAGATGAAGAAGTTCAGTCTGGACCAGTGGAACCGACTTGACACACATTCTGCCAATTCCTTCTCAGATGACAACTTTTCAGGTTTGGGGGGATGAGGATAGAGCATGCGTCATGAGCATCACACAAAATAGTTTTTCAACAGTTTCCAGGTCACTTTGTGGTAGCTGAATAAAACTTAAACCTTTTCCTAAAAATACCACTAAATAGTGGGTATAAAATAATCACTGACCACCCAAAAATGCATTCATGGCTGGTGATTATGAATTTTGCCTTGAATAACGAGGTTTTATGGGTCATTCTGTCTGCCTGGGACAGGACAGAGGTCATGGGCTCTAGAGTTGAAGGACAAATGGCCCTGTGAAGAGCGATGGTGAGGAAGGGGATCTGGGCCGAAATACCTTTGTCACCCTGTCACCATGGCCACTATCTTGACCAGGTCCTAAAATCATCCTTCTTCTGATTGAAAGAAGTCTTTATGGGTAGTGAGGATAACTCATGTGATTAAATGGCTTTCCGAGAAGATAAATGCTTTAAACAACATTACACTAACTACCTTGATTATTATCTGCTGGACTCAAAATATAGTTAATACGATAGCAATCAAAAACACAAGCTGGGGTGGAGGTGGAACATTTTGTCTTACAAGGAATGAAATGGAATAGGATTTTGAGAAAGATCAACTGAATTGTATTTTAACGTAGTGACAAAATAGCGTCAAAATCTTTAAGGAAACCACGTCTATACTAGAAGTATTCTGTAGTTTTTCTGGAAATGACTCAATGCTACAGATAGCAGGAAAACATAAGTTAAGATATTTTAAATGTTCTTTCCTATCCATGTGACTAGTGCAACATATTGATTCCTCAACCCAACAGCGGATATGATCTTGCCTATCTCAGGTACCCAAAAGCGTTTCAGTCTCTCATCTTAGGTATGATTAATAGTCACAGAAGGAATTTTTTGCAGTATTGTGAACTCTTTAACCCCACCTGCCTCAATAAATGCATCCCTTGAAGCTTCACCCATCTTCCTCGGAGACCAAGCTGCTATCTAGAGTTTACAACCCACAGTGATAACATTTGCAAAGCAGTTCTGAAAAATAAATGCAATGCTTGGAAATCATGACGGAAATAACGGAACTATGGAAATTTCATAGGATGTCAAGGTACCAATTGCAATCAGTTCAAGAACAAAGAAAGTATCAGGCACAGGTCTGTTTATCACTGAATAACATTCTCTGTAACTTTTACTTAAATTGTACATTTCTCCCCGATGTGGTCATTTTAGTGGGTGACTCTGTCAAACTCAGGCCACATTTGAATCCGAGACCACATCTTCACTGGAGGAAGAAGCCCTGTCTTCCCAAGTAGGAACGATTGAACTGAACAGGCATAATGCGAGTCCCCCTCCAACCGTGTTCTCTCCTACAACTCCGCAGCAGTAAGAGTAATGATCTTTCTTATTTTATGCTCCACTAGGGCATATGTGGCCAATTGTATCGCCAGTGTAAGTCTGGATTACTGTCTATTACTTTCTATTGATAAGTTTTAATAACTGGAGACATGGAGGACCGGAGGGCAGTCAGCAGAGCTTGCAGCAAAGCAGGGGCAATTAGAAGGGGCGAGGGCTTAGACTCCGTGTCGTTCTCCACACACCAGGAGAGGCCTTGGGTGAAGGCCTGTGAACTGTTTAATGTCATAATTGCCTGCTGCCTCCATCATCAAACTGAATGAACTTAGAGGCTGGAATGTCATAAATGCTCAGCGTAGAGATTTATACAAACCAGGTATCCGACCTACCGCCAAGCCCTGCCCAGGGCAGGATGTGTTTGTTATGTCTTACTCAATCTTTTGGGAAAAAAATAAATAAATCCGGAAATGTGCCTGTTCTGGCAATGATCAAACCATTAAGAAACCAGTTCTGTTATCTGGATGGTGTGCTCAGAATCTGTGATAAACATACCCATTTCCCATAAAATATAATTTAGATTCAAATACCTTTCATGGTAAATGGTAAGTGTCATATTTTCCCAAAATGTAGTTTACCAAAATGTGGGAGGAACATTCCCTTCCTTGTTAAATTGACATTATTTTGTGATTCTCACTTATATTTTGATTCTCCCTAAAAAACAAACACTAAATCAGACCAAAACAACCGATCTTCTAAATTTTACCATGGACATATAAATGTGTCCTAAATGTAAATTAATACTTTGCTGCCAGAAATTATTTGGAATTTCTCTTTTCCATAAAATATGGGATTATTTTAAAGTCAGTGATTCTTAGAACTCAAAATAATGACATTTTTCCTTTTTATAAATTTCAGAGACAATGTGACAAAATTTGTCTTATTAAGTCAACTTACCAAATATCAATAAATGTCTGATTATCAGATTATCAAAATTATGTGCAATGAATGCTTACAAATGAATAAGGAAAGTACTTACCATGGGCAAAAGAGTAGAAAGAACCCTTGACAAAAGAAGATACATGAGTGGTTAATAAGTATGGGAAAAGATATTCAGCACATTAAATTTTGGGAAGTGTGAATTAAAATCACAACGAGACCCAGCACATCCGATAGTGTGGCTAACATCTAGAAAGGCTGAACGTGGTACAGAGCTCTGGGCCCCAAGGCAGGGAGGGCATATTCGGGAGCTGCTGTACCCAAGCTCTGTATTAGATGCTGACAAAAATGAGGATGCATAAGAGGCCGTCGCTGTGCAGGAGAGGGTGGTCTGCTGGGGGTGCTGGCCAGGAAAACCGATGCTGAGAGAGGGAGGTCGAGGAGCAGATGCTGAGGAGCCCTTGGTGGCACCTCAGCAGTAAGGCAAGGGGCGGAAGGCACAAGGCGTGGATCTCAGCTGGCTATCAGCTCAGACTGCGAAGAGCAGGAGCCAGGGAAGGGAGGGAGGAAGAAGAATCATGCAGACCAGAAATCAACCAAAACTAAAGGAGTACACTGAAAGAGTACTGCAGGGTTAGGGGACATCAGGCAGCCAGAGGGAATCACAGGGCCAAAAGCAACAGATAAAGGACTCGAGGGAAGGTAGGACCCCCACATTTGAGCCACGTACCAGGACTGATGCCACAAGAAAATATTTGGTCTTCATCCTGACTGCTCTAAAAATCCTGTAAAGGTTGTAAAGACGAGAAACGGCATGATCAAATTCAGTTCTTGGAAAGAACCCTCTAGGCAGCATTGAAAACTGGGTGTAGGTTAGATTGAAGACAAAGTTATCAGCTGACTGTTTAGAAACCACTTTTATAGTTCACTGTTACCCTTTCAGCTATCCAGGTCTTGATAGCTGGAGCTTCCACAAACTCGTGCGTGTGTATTTCTCTTCTGATGTTTGCTTTCCTTCCTGAAAGTTGTGCAGTACAGGATGAAATTGCTAAGCAGCCCTCAGCAATGGTACTGAGAAAGCTGGGGCACACGATGACAGAGTCATTTCATTGAAAGAGGATTCCACTTGAAGTCTCATTCCATCACAAAGAAGATAACCTTCCATGAGGCTATTAGGAGCTACTCTGAGAGAGACAGCGTGAAAGATCTCGTAGGAAGCCAGCTTCCCCTCAAAGTGCAAGCCAAGGAGAGCCATGCAACGAGGGCCACCAAGGCTGAGGAGGCCAGGATCTGCCAGGAAAGCAGCTCACATACAGCTGGCTCATCATGGACCCTAACAAAAGTAGGTCACATGGGTGACAGAGATCTGAGAACAGCAAAGGGAAACAGTGCAGATGTTAAAAACTGCATGGAACTATTTTTGCAGGGAGCTTTGGTGGGGTGAAAAGACTCAGTGCGTAGTGTTTCCCCAGGGCTGATTTCTTGTAGGAACAAAATTCTAGGAGGGACAAAGCCACCCCCGGGAAAGCCTGTGGGGACAGAGAGAGGGAAACAGAGAGGGGTGGTTCACGCCTTTTGTACTCTCTCTACCCTCTTGCCAGGGCTTGTGCTGTCAAACCTAGCAGTAAGCCCAGGCAAGGGCTTCTGGGAAGTGCGGTTTGCAGTTTCCTGTCCACGGTTCTCCAGAGCGGTCTGGGCTTCCTGAGGGAGGGAGTGGAGGTCAAAAAGGAAACCTGGGCTCAGTCGAGATTTTGCTGTGTGTTTCCCAGGTCCACAGAGAGCAGCTGGAGCCTGCTAATCTGTCTGCTTCCCATGAGAAGTCAACAACATCTTGCACAGCGATACTAGACGGTCTGAGGTTTCCCACGAGTATCCCATCTAGTCATTCAAATTTATAACACAGTTCACACAAGTAGTGTTTAGCTTGCTTTGCAGGGGTTATACTTATTCTATGCACAGTAGGTGCCCACTGAAGTTGACTGAAGAACAATTTCAATATAATCAGGTTACAGGGATCCCCTTAGTAGCCTTCTGAAGTCTACAAGAAAATTGGGAGCTTAGTTCTCAGAGTTCTTTGAATGACCATCTGTGATGACCTCATCCCTGGGGGAAAGACTAAGTCTTTGAGAAGGGGAGTTTAGTAAGGGTTTGATGGAGGCAGGAATCTAGGCACATCTATGCAGAGGTCGCAAAAAGCCTGAGATATGCCATATCAGTACACAATTGACGCATTTTGAGAAGACATGTAATTAAAATAATGACAATGAAGAAGAGGGACAAAAAGCATGACCACTAGAACCCTCCACCACCACGTTGGCCACCTTCCACTGTAGGTTGAATGTCACAAGGACAGCGGTTGTTCAGAAGCCCACAGCTCACTCTGCGCCATGCTCCTCTCCCACTCTGCTCCGGGACTGCTCTGGCCTCCTTGGGTGTCCTTTCTCTGACCAGTCCTCCACTCTACCCACTGCTGATGATTTTCTTGCCTCCATGTTTGTCTAATTTCCTTCCTCCCTGAATTTGAAGCTGTCTGACTGTTATCTCTTTTTTTTTAATGTGGGTACTGGGAGTCAACCTCAGGACTTCGCGTTTGGCAGCAAGCGCGTGTACCACTGAGCGATATCACTGGCCCTTTTCTTCCCTTATGTGGGTACTGGGAGTCAAACTCAGGACTTCGCGCTTGCCAGGCTTAGCCGCTGAGCCACCTCACCGCCCCTGCATGTTATCTTTTTGAGCTAGTGTTGACCTGTGTATATGGAATTCTTTAGAGTTTGACATTGTGCTGAGTAAATTGAAGGAAAGAGAACTCAAAGACGCATTCAGAACCCGGAAGGACAGACACCGGTCTATGAAGTGTGGTCAGAGTTATTCGCCAAACACAGCTGGGATCCAGCCTGGGCTGTAGGAGCTCCGGTCTAGGAGACGAGACAGAGAACAAGTGGTTCACACAGTGCAGTGTGTAAAGGAGACAGAGGGTGCTAACGTGCCCTGAGGAGAAAGAAGGAAAAGTACGCACACGTTCGTTGTACCCAGGCATTAGGAGAGTCTGGGAGAAAATGAGGCTGAATCATGGATCGTAGCCCCCAGGCATCATCCCAGGAGGAAGGAAAAGGACAGGAAGAGAGCATGAGAGGGCTGGGGCACAGCACAGGGTAGGGATATCCTCAGCAGGCACAAGGCCCTGGGTTCACTCGCCAGCACCCCTCTCTCTGCCAAAAAAGAAAGAAAGAAGGAAGAAAAAAAGAAAGAAAGAAAGGAAAAAAAAAGAGCATTAGAAAAGATAAAACTGAACACAGATCGCTGAGCATATTTGAATGCTGGGTAGGCTGCAGAAGGCACAGTGGGATTCGCCCGCTTTGCTGAGAGGTGGACGTGGCCGAGATGGCAGGAGGCGGCTGGAAAGGAGGCCGAGCACCTCCTGTTTCTAGGAAAGCAACCAGGAGAGGTGAGGAGGCTGCAAGGGCACATGGCAGCAGAGCAGGGTTAGGCAAGGGAGGATCCAGAGCCAGTGGTCGTGATGGAGATGGGCTAAGACAGCAGAGAAGGAGAAACCGTAGCACTCTTCAACTGATCAGACCGAGGGCTGAGAAGGAGGAGGAAGAGAGCAAGAAGCAAGCCAGAAAGAAAGAACCCCAAACAGTCTTCTAACTTGAGTCACCAGATAAATTTTGGCACCATTCTTCAAAAAAAGACAAATTATAAGAATGATTCGAAGGTAAATTAGAAGTTGGCTGGGAAACACACATGGGAGTCCTGTGTGTGAGGGAATCATAGATGGCTTGCGTGTCTGGACAATCTCCACTGGGTCTGACCATTGAGGAAAATAAGCACTTCATTTTTATCCTGAGTTTGTGATGCCTAAGGCTTTTCTGGGTGGATTTCTCCTGGGCATATAGTTTTTCTTATTCCTCATATATCAGTGAAAACACTTAGAACTTGTGGTACAAGTACAAGTTAGGTCTGTTATTAGCTGTGTGATCTTAGCTAGCTCTTCATCATTAAGTTGGTATCAAGGATATTTAGTTAATTTAGTTGTTTGAAAAAATGAAATTAAGGGCTATGAAATTTTCAGTTCCTATTCCTGAACCGACTAAGAATTATGGGCAAGAAGAGCTGACAAATACTCAGTGTCACATTCAGAAGATTATGGGGAGTGAGGACAGAGGAGACCAAACAGAACCTTACAGATTAGAATCAGATAGGGGCAACATATGAGGACAGAAACTCAGAAGGTCAGGAGGACTACAGAACCAAAAGAACTTAGTTTGAGTAAACAAAGGAAGAATAATTTGATATAAAAGGGAAGCCAGTGGAATAAAGGCTAGAGATATTGAAGATCAAAAGAACACCTCGTATTTGTCTATGAAAGGACAAGTGCAAATCCTGTGGGAAGCCGGGAATGGATAGTCACTTGCAACCGGCAACATGGAAGCCCTGAACCGAGACTGGCAACACTGCTCAGGATGGTGGTGAGCGGCCGAGGGGTCCTGCATTGCTGGCCCATGGAATTTATGCAACAGAGCTGGGGGCAAAGGTTGGGGCAACCACATCAAAGCTTAGATAGCAAAGTTGATTATAAATAATTCCACCCACCACCCCACCAAGATCCCAAAGTATTTCACTCTGTCCAAAGAGTTCCAATACCCAAACCACAAAATAGCCCAGGGATGTAATGGTAATCTGAGGGTGAGTACAAATGAGATTAGCCCATGTGCCACCCTACGTCTGCTCCTATTCACTGACCCAGAGTCTCTCCAGTAACATCAAATCCCTTTAATATCGGCAAAGTGGTTTCCATCTGGGAATGTTTAGATGCTTTAGTGATAGCCTTAGGCTGAGATAGATGGTAATATCTACCGAAATGAGATTCACTGTCACAGGAAATTCCAATGGCCATGTTTTCATGGGCCCCACTTTTTCAAGCTGGAGCAACTATGTGATAACTACATGAACAAATTAGGCACAGCACCTAGATAATGGAGAAATAGTCAAGGTCACAGTGGTTGTTGTCTAACCTGAACCTCTACTTTCATGCATGGTGCTTGGGAAGACCCACTGGTGAATCACAGTTCATGGTCTGCTGATCTGCTATTAATATAATTTTTGCTGCACTTTGAGCTCTCAGCCCCACATGCTTAATTCCTCCAAAACATTCAGCATGTTATTTGCAAGGTCTCCTACTGCCACTCCATCAATGCAAACCAGATTACACACAGATGAACAAAGGGAATTTAACTTTCATAAGTTGGTTTTAAAAATGCATTTACTTTGACTGCACTGAAAGAATCTAAAAAAAGATGAAAAGCATCTTTAGCATGCCAAAAACATCTGGTTTCATATTTTCAGACCAAAAGGAAATTGCATGAAGACTAAAATCTTATGTTTTGATTTATATTATTATTGGAGGGCTGAGAAGCTGCCAGTCACCAAGTAAAATTTTATGATGATAAATAAATAAGGAAAACAATCTGACAAAACATGTTGCGGAACAAAGCTGCATTTCAAGTTTAATTAACTGATAACAATGTTTATGATGGAGAAACTGTGCCACCAATTATACAGTTAGTAAACGTATGCTCCCGATGCAAAGACAGGCCCATAAAACTGCGTAAAGGGCCTTCCTCTGCGTGGCGTTGCAGCCTAGCCAAGCAGAGCTGTGCTTCTGTAGTAAATCATATGTCAATTAGGAGCCTCTCTGAACACGTGTGTGAGTGGATCTCCAAGAGCTGGTACCTTTAAGTAGCACATTTCAAATTGAGTAATAGTAGGAGCCATGCTTTCCTAATAAGTGGAGAGATGGTATCTTCTACAAGTGGCAGGGACAATTTAGATCTTGCAGTCAGGGGAAGAAAGAAAGAAAAAAAAATAAAAAAAGGGGGGGGAGATGAGAATGTTTTCATCTTTTCAGCACCATGCTTTTCCCTCCCCGTAAAATCTCAAACAAAATTCTAACAAAGCGTCCCAGCTTTCCCCGCTCCTTCCTGCTCGCTTGGGACCAGACCAGCAGAGGCTGCGTGCACAACTTTGCCTTCATCCTGAGGGGGTGCCGGAGCCTCTGTGCACTGGGAATCTTGTATTTTAAAGCACAGCGTTCTCAGCTGTTGGGGTTCAAATACTCCAGGATCACAGCTACCGTTTGTTCTCAGTGTAAAGTGTTTGCGTTCAGTCTACCATCAAGACCACCCCAGACCATCTTTCTGCGTCGATTATATTTTTAGAAGGAACGTTTATCACAGCGTAACTCAGAAGCTGATTGACCTCAAACTCCTGAAGGAGATAGACTGAGGCTGATAGGTGGCCGATTTTATGTCCCATCTTCCCCAGCTTTGGGAGTGCTGATGCAGGAAATGTTCACCTCCCTGATTCCAGGTGCATTTACCATTCTACTTGCTCCCCCACCCAACGCTTTCAACCACAATCACTGTCACCGCGCGTTTGTGCTCTGTGACAGTGAGCGCCATGCGAAAATAAGATCAGTTAGCACATTAAGCCATGCATTCCAAATATTAGGTAGTTTCCCAATGGATGCCTAATGGAATCTAAAATACATATCTATCTGATATTAAGGGGTATAGTATTCAATCAAACGCTTTTGTTGGTAAAACTCAATTTTCTGTAGTCAGACAAAAGGCCTACAGAATGTAGAACAGTTGTGGAAAATTTCTGGAACTTGGAGCTTACAGAGAGTTGCCATTAAAAACATTCTGAAATGCATTTGTTGATTCAAAAGGAAGCACAAGGCGTCTGGGATTGTGGTTTCCCTCGGATCCGTTCAGATTGGTGCGTGGCAATTTCCTGTGTGATTTTTCTTTTCTTTCCTCCAGTTGTGCTCGCTCATGAATTCACTTCATGCCGTTTCTCTCTTTTTATTAAAGTGCTCAGCAATCAATTTAGTTTGTTTGGTCAACTAAGTTTTTGTTTCTCCTCTGTTTTTCCACCCTCTGAGAACCTGGGTGTCTTCACCTCGCGCCTGCCTGCGCGCACGTGTGCGTGCGTGGCAAAGTTAACCTCCTGTCTCCAGCACTGCTGGGAATGACTATGGCATGTTTTGACTCATTATCTTGAATCTTAATCAGCTGATGAAAAAAATTAGTTTCATCAGCTGATGAAGGCTCAGGGTAATGAGTCAAAACACCCTGAGAGGGCTGCTGGAAGCCAGCGCGGGGCTGGGCGGCCCCTGACAGGCTGTCTCCGGGTGCTGACGGACAGATGATGCACCCTGTCTGGACACGCCGCCCGTGGAGCATCAACCCCGGCGTGCTCGGGAAGGGATGGGCAGCTGTGAGTTCTGACATCGTTCAGGAACAGGACCGTGCTTTTATTGTCACGTTTCATCGCATGAAGATGCACATGTATCTGCCTTTGTAGCTGCTTTTCAGCGTCTGGTCTAACAGCACGGCTGTGCACCCACCGCAGCCACCCCTGTCCAGAAGTCTTTCCATCTTGTGAAACCAAAACTCTGCCCCCATTAACAGCTAACTCCCCATGCTTCCTCCTCCAGCCTCTGACTACCACCATTGCACTTTCTATCTCTGTGAATTTGACTTTTTCCAAGTGCTCGTATCAGTGGACTCATGATATTGTCTTTGTGTGACTGGCTTGCTTCACTTAGCATAATGTCCCACGGTTCATCCATGTTCTGGCCTGGGGCAGAATTTCCTTCCTCTTGAAGCCTGTATAGTATTCCCTCATATGTATACGGTACATTTTGTCTATCATTTATCTATGGCTGGACGCCGAGTTTGCGTCCACCTCTTGGGCATTGTGAACTCTCCTAGGGTGAACATGGATGTAAAAGTAGTTCTTCAAGACCTCGTTTCAATTCCTTTGAATATCTGCTTGGAAGTAGAACTGCTGGATCCTGTTCTATTTTTTCTTTTCAAGCCAGTGTGCTGGGAGAACATCTGAAGATGCTCGTGGGACACATGACCTTCAATATTCCTGTGATTCACAGCCTTCACAAGAGGGGAAAATGTAACCCATGCCACAAAACAATAGTATTTGAGGGTTTGTGGTATTCGCTGCCAGTAAAACTAGTGAAAGGAAACCAACTGGTACCTCTGAGCCTCCAAGAAGACAGAAATGAACATATATCTTCACAAAAATATAAACCAAAGTTAAGATAGTAAATCTTGGAAGTAGCCTGAATGGATAAAGAAAATGGATTTACACACAGTGGAGTATTACTCTGCCATAAAGAAAGGAAAACGTGAGTCATCTGTAGGAAAATGGATGCAACTTGAGAGCATAACATTAAGTGAAATAAATCGGGCACAAGACCTTAAATATCACGTGGTTTCTCTTATGTGAGGAATAAGATTATACACAAAAAGCAAAATAAGAGATAGATGATAGGAAGAAGGGAGATAGAACCTTCTCAAAGGGGAAGGGGATCAACAGATGGGGTGGAGGGGACAGAAAGGGGGTAAAAAGGGAATTCAGATGTATTTTGTACATGACCAATGCCACCCAAGGAATGTAAACATCATGTACTGCCAACCTGTACTAGTAAATAAAATACAACAAAAAGACAGTACGGTTTCAAAACCTTTTCCTTCAAGAAGCAGTAGGTGTGCAGATGTGCGTGTTTAGGGATCGCGTGGTGGAGAGTGTTCGTGGGCTCTTTCTGTGGGCAGTTCAGTCACGGCTGAGGCTGAGCTGGCGACCCACACCACTACATCTGCTCTAATTTGTGACTGTCGACTTGTCTTCATTTTCCTCACTTTTCCCCCAGTTGGTCCTCTATTTAGGTCCAATCTCCTTGGTTCAGTAGCATCACCAGAAATGCACTCAGAAGTAGGATGAAGTGGGGGGCACCCAGAGCACCTTCACTTCCACAGCCAGGGGGCCCAAGAAGCAGCTGTGCGGGCACTGAAAGAGGTCGCCGGGGTGAGGGGAGAGGTGCTGAAGCACGCTTCGGAGAGAGCTGTGTGGCTGGTGACGGGGGGAGCGGCGGTGCTCATTTTATGAGTGATCCATGATAGAGCAACGCTCTGAAGAGCCAGGTGCAGGATTCTTGGCCCTAAAGGTCTTCTTCAACCTCCATGCACCCCCCCCACCCACGGTTGGGGAGCCAGAGGCTGTGTAACCACAGAGCTCAGCAGAACCGAGATCAGAGCTGCAAGACTTTCAGGAAGCCTCTCCACCGATCGCCTCAATGGCCAAAGGCTTTTCCTCCTTTACTTTGTGAGGGAAAACGTTTTTGCTGATGGTTCTTCATGCTGCAGCCAAAGAGGGTCCCCAGATAAACTTGGACGCATTTCTGCTCTTGTGCTTCCTTCTAGGTGAGAGTCCATCTCGGCCTTTCTGAGCCCACCCGACAGAGACGCCCCTGCCCCATCTGGAGTTCTCCACGCTGAGCTCTGATTCTGTCGCTGTTCTGGGACTTTTTGCTTCAATGAGTGAATTAAGATTCTATTCATATACCTTAACCCCTGCCTCTCCCTGCTACTCACCCTTCCCAAGAGGGTCACATTTGAAATTCACCGTGTGTGGCTCCTATCAGGCATAGACACCACCTGGTGGGCATTGGATGGTGGAACCGAAATGTTGTAGAAAGATGCCAACAGGAAGGACACTGAGTGTCCTTTAACGTTGAGTGAGAAAAAGACAAAATATACTTCCCTGGGTTATTTGAATGTATCACTAAATTTTAGGAGAAAATTTCAATTTGTAAAACAAAGGTTATGAGCTCTGTTTGTTCCTAAGCCTTTAGGCCACTGGCTTGCTCCATGTGGGTGACGGCATCTCCGTCCTTCCAGGACAGAAAGACATTGAAGCCTCTTCCCAGGTACAAAGGGGTCTTCCTGCAAACTCCTAGACATGCCACCCACCCTCCCACCCTCCAGGTCACCCTGCTCGGCCCCACGTCACGGCTTCTGTTGTTTGTTGTGGTGCCCAGGTTGAGCCTTGGGCCTCACGCATGCTGCTCACTCGGCCCCGACCCACTCCATTATTTCTCCTTCCCGAGCATCGCACTCCAAAATCCTGCCTGCCTCCCTCTTTACATTTTTAATTTTTAAAACTTTCTTGTGTCTGTCTATTCTGAATAAATATAGTAATGAAGGCAAGAATTTACTGCTGTTTGTGACTTTCAGAGCCGCTTCTAGATGTTTGTTAAATAACATGGAATGGATAAAAGAATATCTTTCCCACCCTCCCTCTTCATAGTTCAAATCCATCCTCATGGTAACGAGGCTGTTTTCTTCTGTATACAATATTCAAGAGAACCCTCAACCCACCTCCACTGGACAGGTGGAGGTGTCTTTTGTGCTGCTCCTGGAAGTTGGATGTTTCTTTCTCAAGATGTCCGTATCAAAGGAG
Source organism: Erethizon dorsatum (assembly GCA_028451465.1). NCBI lineage: Eukaryota > Metazoa > Chordata > Mammalia > Rodentia > Erethizontidae > Erethizon > Erethizon dorsatum. The sequence continues at coordinate 3,506,121 of CM051824.1, forward strand.
CTGTCTTTCTTGGTGCCTTTAAGACCAAGTTTTGCCTTTCCGTAGTCCTGCAGGGATACTCAATTTGCTTTGAAATCAAACTGAAATTACTGTTTTGTGCTTTGCAGTCTTCCTGCACTGTGGACACTGTCTCAGTTTTCCAGCCATCCTGCCCTGGACTGCTTTCTGCCCTGGGGCAGCCCCTTTCTGCTCACAAGTACAATCTCTACTATTTGAATTATTTTCCTACTTTCCAGCCAAACTCCCTCCCAGATTCCCAAGGACTATTTCCTACTGAGAAAAAGCTTAAAATGAACTGACTACACTCATTCCAACCGTCCACGGCCTGAGGAGTGCTCATTGAGGCCACCATTCATTCAACGCGTATGCACTGGGAGCTTTCTAGGTGCCAGGTGCTACCTGGCTGGGTGCTGGTGACACAGCAGAGAACAAGGAAAGCATTTACTGCCAATGTGAAGTGACAAATGCATTCCAGTCCTTTACTTCTGCTGTGTCCTGAGTCCTGAGGATGAATGAGCGGATCACCTGGTGTACTATGTAGCTATGTCATGGTTAACATAAGGAAGTTGGTCTCAGACGTGGCTTGGCAATGTAGATTCTGTAAGTTAGAGCCACCTCACACCGCATTTGTGTTTTCAGCTCGGACGGGTGATAAGACATAGACATCTATGTGCAAACCAGTTCCGCTCCACTGCTACCATCGTCCAGCCCTGAGTGTCTCTTCTATCTGCCGTCTAAGAGTCTCCCCAGGAATTACAGAGTAGGAAAGCTGTTGATTTAGTTGGCTAATCCAATGCAATATCTAGAAGCGTGGAGGTGAAGGAAGCAAGGTGGTGAGGGGGACATTGGACAAAGACATGGCCACAGTCATTGAATCAACAATCACACATGAAGCTGAGCTTTTTGCAGTTGCAAGAAACATCAGAATCCTTTAATTTGTACCCAGTTTGTGTAATTCTTGCTTAATTTGTTTTATGCCATTTTAAAAAATTTGGTCTAAAATTTATGTCCTTTTTGCTGAATTCATTCTGCAGAAATCGTATATCTTAATGTAGTCACGTGGGCATCAATCTCCAGCAAAGGTCTTTATATTTTCTGCTCTTTTAATGACAGTATAAAGGGAAAAAAGCACACTACCTCATTTTTATTTTAACCTCTTTCTTTTTTTTCCGAAGGGAAGCATCTCAATTTGAAACTCTCGGAGATTATTTTTGGTATTATTTTTACCCTACCCAAAATAGTTTTGCCATATTTATTATTCTTAGCCAATGATACTCTGATACCAGAATAAGTTGTTTCTCATTTCGAACATAAAAAAAGAAAACACGCACGCAAATCTGCCCATAGAGACTGGAATACCTGAGATGTGACCATGACCTCTACTAGCTCACGTAAGTGAATAAGGCCTATAACTCTTGACAATGCCCTGCCCGGTGTGGTGTGCTTGGAGAAGTTACAGAACAGCCTTTTCTTCCTTAAAAGTACTTGCCGGCACCCTCCCCAATGTGTACTCATTGATAGTGCCATAAAAGGAATTGAGAGCTCCACAGCATGTTAGTGTTCTGCCTCTTCATAAGGCACAGCTGCGATCAAACCAAAAGGATGTGTGTAACCTGCATAGATGTTTCCCAGCGAAAGTGCGTCCCCACCATGGTTCATCTGTTGGGAGCTTTGTCTTTGGTGTGAGGTGTGAGGAGTGGGGGGGACCTTTAGAGGTAGGGTGCAGCTCACTGGAAGGGATTAAGGCAGTTCTTGTGGAACTGCTGAAGTCTCACGAGAGTGGGTTGTGAGTGACCCCGACCCCCGAGTCGTTGTCTTCCTGTGGTGATGTACTCTCCTCCTGCTCTTGTGGGGCATCTGCCCTGAGGTCCTCACCAGAGCTAAAATGATTTTAGCATCACATCACTGACCCTCCAGAAGTACAAGCTGCATGATCCTCTTTATAAAGTCAGCCTGCCTCAGGTGCTGCATTATATTAATGAAAAACAGACCAATACAGATACTTCCGGCTCTTCCTCTTTATTATTTAGTATGACCCATTAAAATTTCCACTCACATCCTATGCTAATGTAGATTTGGCTTCGATGCTAATAATGCTAAATTTGATTTACAACAGATACTTGTCTAAGATGCTAAGTTGCTGTCAGTCATGTCTTCAGAATTGCTAAAAACTAAGAATTTCTCTTTAGTTAAAAACCATGTTTGATGATTATGTACATCAGACAGACAACTCTCAATTTACTGAACAAGTTGAATAAATATTGATCTTATTCACTAAATCCTGAGATTTAAAACTCTTTATTGTTCAAGTAATTTGATTTTCCATTTGTAATCTCTTGTAAGGAATTAACATCAACCTCATACCTGTTTCCTTCCCTTTAACTTTCATGGTCATTTCTAACACCACCAAAAAGTTCTTTTATGCCCGGACTAATTTACTTATCACACCTTCTAAGTCAGAAACTCTCTTTCCTAAGAAATAAGAATATTTCAACCATCAATTTCAAGCAAAGCCTGTTTGCTCATGGATTAAATAAGCAGACAAAATTTCCCAGATGTAATTATATCACTTGAATATTTTTTTAAAAAGTAGCACTGACTTCAAAATGGCAATGTTTCAAGTGCATTTTACTTTTCATATTTCCTGAAAGTTTTCAGAGATACTTTCTAACTACTTACTCTTTGTAAGTAATCCTCTCCTCACCTGATTTGTTGTTGGAGATAAAATCTGCATGGTAATAGTACACATCACCTGTACGACACTGTAAGTCATCCATGAAAAACAAAAAAAATTCTTTAAAACCTCATGATTTGTCTTAAAATATTTTTACTTTAAAATTAAATTTTTCTTCACAGATATTTTTAGGATATTTGATAAGCATTTCTACCATATTAACCATGGATCAGGCCCTGGTTTGTAGATGCGTTGTTTTACAGTTCTGCTTTTATAGGATGTGAATTATTAGCATGATAAAATATTGTTTCTTACGCTACTTTTGTTCACACTACACCTTGTCTCTCCTGACGAACTATTAGGAGTTTTTGTGGAAAAGTATGGCATCCACTTTTCTTTAAAAAAGTTTTTGTATAAACAAGTAGGAAACAAGCATCACAGCTGAGCTACTGACGCACTGAAGCTGAGAGAAAGTCATAGGCAGGGAAGGACGAAGTATTTTGCAAGTGTCAATATGAACAGAGATGTGGGTGCCAGAGCTTGGATCTCAGCTCCAATAGAAAGAGAAGACCAAGTTCTAGAATTAGGAGCTTGGTTTTACCCAAGTGCTCATAATTTTCTTTTGACTTCAATTTCCAAATAAACATAGAATTTTATGAAAATAAGTATATTTTAAACCATCCAAAGAGAAAACAGAACCATAACACATTTCAACATTTATATGGAAAACTTCACACTGCTTCTGATGTTCTACCCTCTTTCTACCTTCCGGGAAGCTGGCAAATGCTGTGCCCCACCCTACATAATAACATGCATCGCCCTCAAAGTGGGTCTTGCAGCTGAGCCTTGTGGCTCTAATCCCCTGGATATCAGCCATCACCACTGCCTCAAAGCTCCCCTTCACGCTTCACCACCCGACCCTGCAGGAGGACATGCTCCACGGAAGGTGTGGGAGGAAATGAGAACCTGCCTCTTCCCACTCACTCCAGGTTCCTGAACTCCAGGTTTAGACTCTGATGGAACCACCGGGCACTGGAAGGCCTTGAATCTACTGGCATATTCAAACGTCTGACTTCCACTGGGTTGGACTAGAGTTTAATATCTAAAAATGACAAGAAAGTTACAGAATCAGAAAAGAGAACTTGCCAGCACACAGCCAATCCACCAGGAGTTGACAGTCACACAGGGGTCCCTGCTTCCTGGCCCCCTGAGTCGAGAGCCCTCCGGGAACCAGCTGTGTGTGACGCAGGTGTGAGACCCATGCTGGGGGCTGCTGCAATCGCACTTGGGGAGACCCGGATGCACGTGTCCTGTGTCACCAGGTTGAGCCATGGGGCTGACTCTGGGAGACAGCTGGAGGCCAGGGGCTTTGTCTAGTGCTGGGAAGCTTTGGGCGCTGAAGACCGGAGGCCTCCTCTACCTGCCAGACAGCGGGGCCGTGAGTGGGATCAGGTGGTGAAGCGGAAAGGGCCGAGAACTCATACCAGGTTCTATGATTACTCATTAGAGGATGCCCACTTGGTCAGTGCAGGTCGTTCTCGGTAAAACCCAGCCACTAACTCTACAGCTTATGGTTGGAGTTTATGTTGCAATGGCTCTTCCAGGACATGGAGAACATCATTTAAAAGGAGTGAAGATGGGAGGTTTCTGTTGGGGGGCAGCTGGGGGCCCTGGCTGAGTTCTGTTTCTCAGAAGGTTCTGGTGCATCTTGGGTCAAAACAGGGTCATCAGGAAGTCTCAGGCAGGTCACAGTGTGGCCGGAAAGGCTGTCCCCTCTTCCTTCCTCTGTGGGAGCACAAGGGATGGCTGTAGGGCCACTGTCACCACCTGCCCCTTAGTGTACTTCTGCTAGTACTCCGCCAAATCCCCCCCTCCCAAACCCCAGCTCCACTCCTTCTCTTTTCTTTTTTCTTTTTATGAGTCTGTGTGTCTGTGTCTTAGATGCTTTTCTATCATTGCTAGACAAAATACCCTACACTCAAAATTAAGGAAGGAAAGGTTTATTTAGCTCACAGTTTGTGGAGGTTTGGTCCATACTCAGCTGGCTCCAAGACAGGGTGGTGTGGTTGAGAGGTAACCGTTCTTGGTGGCTGGGGTGACCAAAGGAACAAGAACAAAGAGGGATAAGCAAGCCTCTTTTCCTCCCTTATATTGTATGCAGGCTACCTGCCCTAGAGCAGATGTAGCATTCACACTGCCAATCCTAGCACTAAACAATGAACCAGTAACAAACTCTAGATTCAGCTTCCTCTGAAAAGCCTACCCCCATGACCACATGAGGCTTTGGGGGGACATCCAGACACAAACCATAACACCATGTTTACAGTACGCAATGATTACTTTCATCACAGGGAGTTGGTACATGCACATAACACATCATCATTCTTTTTATATCTCCTTTCTCCCGACATCTCTTGGTCCCTTTCCCATTTACAAAAAATCTATCTCATTGTTCCCTATTATAGTTTATTTTGGTCTTTATTTCTACTTTGGTTTCTCATATAAGAAAAGCCATGCAATATTGAAGCTTGTGTGTCTGATTTATTGCACTTAACATTATGGCCTCAAGGTGTGACCATTTTCCTACAAATGACTCAACTTTACCCTTCTCTATGGCAGAGTAGTGTTCCCTTGTGTATAAATACATTTTCTTCATCTATGTCAAACCCAGTCTAAACCTGGACCAGGAAGAGCGGTCACTCTGTTGCAAGCTGCTCTCTCCCTCCCCGGACAGGGGCTCAGTCCCTGTGGCTGCTCCGTTTGTTCCACTTGCAGAGGTCCAGCTGAGTGACCCTTGCACCCGAGGGACGTGACAACTATACACCTAGCCCAACGACCTGGCCCTGACTGCAGCTGGACCAGGAGCAGGGGAAGGCCAGTCCTGCTTTCCCCACACAGGCCATGCAGAGGGACAGTGTGGAGCTAATGCGAGTTCTGCAAGGAAGAACTACTGGAAAGCAGAAGTGGATGGCTGAGCTATGAGCTGTGCTGCAGGAAGACAGGTGAGAGAGATCCTCCGAGCACAGCTGCCGGTCAGCCCCAGGGGAAGCTGCAGGGTGGTGGTCTGCATGCTGACCACCCCATGGGAGGGAGCTCCCCCCAGGTTTCCATTTCTCAGATTGCTGGAGGTGGCAGGAAACAACAGGCCACCTAGGCTAGGATTCCAGATGGCTGGTTTTGTTCTGGCCACTTCCCTTCAATCCCAGCATCTCTCCAGTCTTGGAATGCCACATCCCCAAAAAGTGGGTAACACTACTAAGTCACATAGCTCCTTCCCCAAGGCTTGAGAAAAGAGGGAGGTGATATTGGCAGGGAAGACTGACCTGGGTGTGGTGGCACACACCTGTCCTCCCAGCACTCAGGAGGCTGAGGCAGAAGAATCGAAAGTGTGAGGCCAGTCTTGGCATCTTAGAGACTTAGTGAGATTCTGTCAATAAAATAAAATAAAATAAAATAAAATAAAATAAAATAAAATAGAAAAGGGAGGGTTGCTATAAAACTATTCAGGTGGATTTCAAAAATGGTGCTCAAGAATTTACATTTGTATAAGAAAAAAAGGAATTTGAAAATTTAACTAAAGTTTATTATAACTTAGTTAATATGAAAATTTAAAGAATGAGGAAGACATATAATCTGAGAATGAAAAAGAAAGAAAAGTTGTGCCTGGATAATTTATATATTGTCTTGTTTTTTTTTATTTTACTGAGTTTATGAATTAAACTAAACATTTAAGATGAATGGCATAGACTTTTTTTTTTCCTATCGTGTTGAGGAGAAAACTGGAGATTTCTAAAATGGTTCAGTATCAAAATCCCTAGGATTCATAACTGATTGCAAGATATTTTAAATTCTAGAAATGTTTTTACATTGGAGTTTTTAGTTTAAGAAAAAGTTTCCTTTAAGTCACAGACAGCTGAAGTTTACCCACTAAAGTTTTCATTCAAGATAAAACATGTTATTGTTCTAGATATAGCAATTTTATTCACAAAATTATATTGATAAATATTTTGTCTTACAAAATACGATAAACTTCAAAGATTTTATTTCCTTTTAAGATGAAAGCAAAATTATTTCTCAAGGAATACTACAAAATAGAGTTTCCAAAACATGTATCATTTATCAAAACAGAGTTCTATCTAAACTGAAATTACTGATGATAAAACAGGTGGACCAACAAAAAATAGCTAATTTATGGTTTCATCAAAATCACTGTAGACGAAACTTGAAATTCCCATACCTAGCAGGGATTGCATTGACAAGAGTTGAAGGATGCATCCCATTTTGGTAAACACAAGTAGGTTTCTGTGTTCTCTTAAATTATGATGATGACAGGAGCTTCCCTCTGACGATTGCGCTTCCGTGTGTGCCATCTCATCTGTTACCGCACTGTCCCTAGGAGCGACAGATGGAGCAGTCTGCAATTTACAGATGAGGAAAGTGAGGCACAGATGTTCACACCTGCCACCAGGAAACTTGGACCATGATGCTGGGGTCCCCAAGACTTACACTTTGAAGGTGAAACTCTTTGCCTCAGCACAAGGAGTTGTGGCGAACGGTCGTGGTCTCCTGACTCCCACCTTTCTTCCTCACTTTAGAAATCAGAAGCGCATACCAGCTTCCTACGCCAGCTGCCCCAGGGAGGCCAAGGTGCGCCCGCATCTGCCCCGCCGATGCATGCACCAAGTAGCACTATCTCCTCAGTCCTAAAGACGGAGTCCCTCCCACTGAATTCCGGCACTTAGCTTTAAATCCTACTCAAAATATAGTGGTCTTGATTTGCACCGTTAGAAAAAGAATCCTTTTAGTTAGCAGAATTTTAGACATATGTACTGGCTCTGGTGATAGGGAGGGGCCAGCCAGTGTCCCAGTGGAGAATTCTGAGGTCAAGTCAGAACTCGAGGTCAGGGGGGCTGGGATCTCTTCAGCATCCTCCACGGGCAGCAGCTGTGATGGGTACGGCACCAGCCTTAATGAGATGCTCTCACACTTAGTGGCTTATAAATTCAATCATTTATTTGCTGACATTTCTGAGTTTTGATTTGGGTTGAGGTAAGCAATTCTAGCCTTCATCTGGAGTTACTTAACCTTCACTAGAATGGTTCCATTTCCTGAACACATATTAATTGCCAAGTATTTTATTTGGAATAAATATCAAGTTCTGCCTTTAATTGTTGAAGGTCCAGTGGGGGAAGATAACAACCAATAACAACAGGAAAGCCTACAATTCTGGTGGGACCCCATAAATACATGATAGATGAGGAGTGCTCTAGGACATCACAGAAGGAATACTCTTGGAAAACTGGATAACATTCTGTGAAGATCATGGGAGAAAAGGGAATGGAGAGATGAATAGGATAAAGTTAAATTTGGTTTACGATAAGAGTGGTAAATGTGCATTATAGGATATTTAGAGAAAATACTCTTCACTTTCATCATACTTATGTACATACGCACACGTTTTTAAAATGTATTTTTGAACACCACTTTGTTAATAATATATTGTGAATGTTTTCTACAAAATTAATTTCACTGCTTTCCACTTAAACAGTTGTGTCGCGTTCCAACCCATGTTAGGTACCGTAAATAATTTAGCTGTCCATTGATGAATATTCAGGTTATTTATTTTCCTGTCTCAAGCCTTGCTACAATAAAAATTCCTGCAGGTGAATCTTTTCTAATGATTTCCTAAAGATAGATTCCTAAAGATGAAATCATTAAACCAAAGAGTATGGAAGTCTGTGCTTAAAACCTTTTAATGTGACGCATAGAGTGTGAAGCTGCATTAGAAAAGCTGAACCAATTCACGGTTTTATTGCTGTAAAAGTCACGTTATCCTGAACCCTTTCCAACACAGATATTATAATTGGGGTTTGTCCTTTTCAGCTCGAGGTTAAGAAAACTGGTAACTGACTTTAACTTGGGTTTTTTAAATTGAAAAACAAAAATCCTGACTTCTTTTAATAAATATTTACTGGAAATTTGTTTATCTTCCGTGAGTTAGCTTCCAAAACCTTGGCTCATTTTTCTTATTGCTGTAAGCCTTTCTAAGACATGTAAGAGCGCTTTTGTACCAAGCCTAATAATCATTTGTTTGATATGTCATGATACTTTTTTAGTTCTTTTTCATCTTTCATTTTTCGTAAAGTGACTTTTCACATATTTAATTTTTATGTTTCTCTGTATTCTCTTTCTTTTTATGGTTTCTGTTTTGGGTACCACTCAGAAACTGGGTAGAAGAGGAGGAGGGAGAATAACAAAGCATGTTACCTGCGTGCATGGAAATGCTGCAGTGAGCAAATTATTTCATATAATTACTATGCAGTAATATAAAGTGTTATCTAAAATTTACATTTTCCCTTCTAGAAGTTCTAATGCTTTTATTGTTTTATGTTTAATAGTTTTTCCACCTAGGATTTATTTTAGTGTGTTGTGCACCTTGAAAATCTGTGTGTGTGTGTGTGTGTGTGTGTGTGTGTGTGTGAACCTGTATGTATTCACACGTATCATTACTTGATGGAACCAGTAACATTTATTGAACACTTTTGTGGATAAATAGAATTGACAGGACCAGAGAGTCAGCACAGAACACATGGGCACAGGAAATCCAGGAAGGACACACACGTGCGTGGCCAGCTTGCAAAGCAAATTTAGGGGCACCTTGTGCAAATGGGTCCACCCTTCCGTGTAGATTCAGAAAAGAAGCTGGGGAAGGGATGAGACGAGGAAAGACCTGGGGGGCTTCAGAGCTGTGGCCAGAGGCTCCATTCTGAAGGAAGTGCAGGTCGCCAGGGTGCAGGCACCTCCTGGCCAGCCCTGGCGCCCCAGGGGTGCTCCGCAGGGACCGTGTCCACCGCAGGGCTCAGAGCGCAGGAGCTCCAGAGCCCCATCCCAGCCCGGCCGTGCCTGCAGCGGGGCACCATGCCCTGAGCCAACGGGTGAGCTCGGATTACGCGGAGCCCTCATGGCAGAGCTCTCCTCTGCCGTGTGTCTGCCGTGTGACCTCTGAGGCCAGTCAGCGCCTCTGAGCGTCAGTCTTCTCTTAATTCCCCAAGGATCCCACTGAGACCCACCTGGGGCAGGCTCTGCTCTGCTCGGGGGCTTCTTCTCCCTTCCCCAGTGCAGAGAATCAGAGTCTGTCTGGGCTTTGAGGAACACCAAGCCTAGTGGGCATTTCCTCTCTGGGAGTCGAGGGTGAGACTTGACACAACTCAGCCAGCTGCAGCAATCCTACCGGCCTTGGCCAGGAATGGAAGGAGCTGGGCTGTGATTCCTCTCCTCCTGGGGGACACTGGGAGAAGTTGGCTGTTGTCTTCTGGGAACAAAAATAAATAAGGTGTATTTAGCAAGATCTGATCTCTCTGTCTCTGTCTTTTTCTCTCCTCCTGGTTATTTTCGAGGGATGGTGTGAAGAAGGGATATCGGGGCTGCAGCAGCCATCCTGTGAGCATGAGGGAAAAGCAGAGAAATAGATTCAAAAGCCTGGCGTCCTAAGTGAAAGATGAACACTGAACCTGCTTCATTCTGATGTTTGTTTTCATAAGAGAGTAACAAAACCTTATGAGCCCTGTCAGTTGACGTTAACCAGTATTACTAGCATTATTACTATACTTAATGCTATGATATACTAAACATTTGGTGAGGGTTGGGCACAATGCTCTGTGTTTCCATTTCATGGAGATGGAGAAGGGGAACGTTCTGCCTGCAGAGAGAGTGATGCCTCTGAAAATAACATCAGTGGCCACATTGGGGGCCTGGGGACGGCAGCTGGGCGGCTGAGTCAGTAACATCAGGAGCGAATTTCTTTGATACTGCTTCTTAGGGAGTGCAAGCAGGACTTGTCTTTCTCGGCCTGAGTGCCCTCTGGGTTCACCTGAGTATTGGTTCATGGCAGAATTTTCTTCATTTTTTAGTGCATTCCTGCACCGATGGATGGGCAGAGAAATCCTTCTGTCATTCCAGTTTCACTTCCTTTTGACGCACACCTAGAAGGGGGTTTTTGGGACCCGTAGTAATGTCTCTTTTTGAGGAAACTGTGTCATTTTCCACAATGGCTGCACTAATTTACCTTTTAATAGACAATGTACAAGGGTTCCTTTTTTCTGTATTCTCTCCAGCACTTTTGTTTTTGTGGATTATCCTTAGAGGGAACAGGTGTGAGGCTGTATCTCATTCTGTTTTGATTTATATTTACCTGATAGTGATATCAAGCATCTTTTATATACCTGTCAGACATTTGCATAGATCTCTTTTTTAGAAATATTTGGTGGCCTATTTTAAAATATTGACCATTGTGTTCTTGCTAATGAGCTGTTTGACCTCATTCTGTATGTGGTCTGGATCCCTGCCATTCAGATTTCCTGTACAGACTGTACCCATCTTACAAAGCCTTCCTTTGAGACAGTTGGAGATCTTGGTGGGCTTCCGCCTTCAGGAATATCTCCGATACCCTTTGTTTGTGCTTCACAGTCCTTTAAGGAAGGAATAAGATTTACAGTGTTCAGTTTTGAATACTCAGAACTCCTAATGCAGGATGCTACAATTAGCTAACGAAAACGATTGCTGGTTGAAGAATGTCTCATACCCCATCTGTGGTTGACACAGCTGATCTATAACATGGGGAGAATCCAGGGACTCCACTTTTTTTGCATACGGACTATGATTTTTGGAATGCACATACCTTTACTCTACAGTAAGTTAATCACAATATATTGTTATTTTATAGGAATATTTATAATCTCCCATGTTTGTGGGTGAAAATTAGTTTCAAATGTGATTTTCAAGGATTCTGAGATTTCACCTAAAGGGTTTTGTCATTATTCTTGTTTGTTACAAGTTTTATTTCCCCGAAGGCCGGGGCTTTCCCCCCATGTTTGGACTTATAATCCTTTGGGGCACTTCATTTCTTAGAGCAATCAGAAGCAGAATGCTGACTTGCATGTCTGGGTTTAAAAATTTAGGAGTTGAATCAAAGCTGTGATTCTTGTATCTCCCTGGAAATCCAATGGCAGCTGGATTTTTAATATTAACTAGATGAATCCAAAAGGGTGCTCTGAAATGTGCTCAAAACAGCTAAGCCCCAAACAACACATCTCTAGCCTTCTATTTTCAACAAGCCAGATTAGTCTGATACTAAATATTTCATTTTTCCTAATGGATTAACCCTGTTTCCCATCTCATATCAATTGATAGCTTTCCCCTTCTCCCAGGAGATGGCTAAGGATTTAAACATATGACAGAACCACTCTTCTGATTAACGCTTTTTCATCTCTGAGAAGAAATTTGAGCATAAATACTTTTATTGTTTCTCTTTACAGTACAAGAAACAACAGGGCCACATTTTATTGGAATAGCAAAATGAATTTGATGATGTAACTAAATTCTGAATACAGTAGGAACAGGTAATATTCTTTCCATTCACACAAAAATATTAATGCTCCACTACAGAATATTCAACAAGTCTTCTGCTGTCCTCAAGGATTTCACTGTTTTTTTGGGTGGAGATAGAGGGATAAACATGAGACCGTTCATTACAGACCCTACAATAAAGTTTATTTTGCTAACATGTTGGAAAAGGAGTGCCAATCTTGAGGCCCTATGTACAAAGAAGAAGTAGAAAGATAAATTTTAAATGTCAAATAGGGCTTTTAATGTTGGAAAGATCAGGGAGAAAGAGTGTTAGCACACAGTGAAGCACTCTTTAAAGTCTGAAGTTGTGAAAATATAGGACGTGTTTGTTTACTCCATTCAAAATAAGCATTAGCCAGCATGATGGTGCATACCCATAATCCCAGCATTCAGAAGGCTGAGGCAGGAGGATCAAAACTTTGAGCCCAATATGGGCAATTTAACAATTTAGTGAGACCCTGTTTTCATTAAACAACAAATGAAAAAAGCTGGGGGTATAGCTTAGTGCATAGCCCCTGGGTTCAATCCCCCATACCACAAAATAAACAAACACAAATATAAGTTTTGGAGTACAAACTGTGCCTAGGAATCTTAGATACTTATTTAATCCTCTTTAAGAGGAAGAGGGTGTTGTAAGAGAGGGGAAGGGAGTGGTCAGAGAGGCAGAAGGAAAGCAAGGAGCAGGAGTTTCCACTTGGGGAAGTAGAGTCCATGTCCTAGGTTGGGTAAGAGGTGTTTTGTGGAGGCCGTGGGTGGAGAAAGACTAGAATCAGCTCTCTGGGGTGGGAGAGGTTGGGAAGGGGGAGGAGGTTAGTGTGTGTCTTGAAAGATAGATTAAAATAGCTTAGATTTAGATTCTAATACCAATGGCTCTTAGCCAGGATGAGCATTAGAATAGAATTATCTGTGGAGGTTTTAAAAATGCCTTCTGACTCAGATTGAATGGCGACAGAATAAGACACCTGCACTTGAAGAAATCCCCATTGACCTTATAGAAATACAGAGTGGAATAGTGGTCCCCTGAGGCTTGAAAGGGAGATGTGGAGAATGAGATCACATAGTACAACATGGCAGGAAGGTAGGAGGAATGGGTCCTGGGATTTGATTGCACAGCAGGGTGACTAGCATTCACACTAACATGTATTTCAGAGTAGCTGGAGAGGGGACTTTGAATGTTCTTATTGCAATGAATGATGAATGCTTGGGTGAGGGGTAAGCTGAAAACCCTGAGTTGATCATTACACAACATATACACATAGGAAGCATCCCATTTTACCCAAAGAATCTGTACAATCATATGCCAATTACAAATAAAATAAAACTTAAAGAAATAAGCCTGTCCTGTGTCACAGCTAAGAACCAGGGAGGTGGTCAGAAGGGTGAGGGAGGGAGGAATGGGATCGAAGCTGCATGTAAGAGGAGACTTATCCCAGAGGATGGACCATGATTCTCAGCCCTGGCTGCACACTGGAGCCTCCTAGACACCTTTCCTACTCACTGTACCTGGGACCCACCCAGACCAAGTGCAGGGGAAGCTCGTCGCATGGACCCCATGAGTCTGCAGGCTTCTCTCAGTATTGGAGGGGGTTGGTACTAGCCTCCCCCAATGAATGCCAGAACCCGGCCCTGTTCAAGTTCCTTATATGACATGCCATACATAGCATTGTGTATAAACCACCCGCTTTCTCTTACGTACTTTAAATCACCTTTGGATTCTTTACAATGCCTAATACAGAGTAATTGCTCTGTAAAGACTTGTTATACCATATTGTTAAGGGAATAATGGCAAAAAGTCTGTCCATGTTAAGTACCCACGCAGTATTTTTCCCCAAATTACTTTTGAAGCTGAGTCAAATCCCTGGATATGGAAGATACAGTGCAGGTGACTGACTTTATATTTTAAAAGCCCTTCAGGAGATGTTAGTGTTGAGATCCACCATACACCTACATCAGAACTGCTAAACTTGATACCAGGGATGACACCAAATATTAGCAAGGTTGCGGAGAAAATGGCTTACTCACATGCTGCTTCTGAAAATACAAAATGGCAAAGCTACTCTGGTAACCAGTTCAGCAATTTCTTATTAATCTAAATACTCGATTAGCATACAACCCAAGAAGCACGTTCCTGAACATGTGCTCCAAAAAAATGGTCTCTATGTTCACATAAAGCCTGCACCCAGATGTTCACAGCAGTTTGGGCGGTGTTACTTAACAAGTGGCAGGTGAGACAAACTGTGGCACCTCCATGCCATGTAACACTGCCCAGTGACAATGTGCCACTCACTCTAGATAGCTGTGACTACATGAAGCAGAGAAACAAGCAGGGTCACTTATTGAAGGGAAAATCAGCACCCACAAACATGCAATTCAAGGAGGGCTTTGGATGTTCACAATATGAGAAAACATGGCCTTACTCAGGGAGTTCTAGGTGAAGGAGATTCCTTGCCTCCTTTAATTTCTTGGGCAACAACACCTGTGTTTCATGTCCCTATATTTACCCTACTTTTGCATGTAAATAGAGCTGCGTGTAAGTAGAACTGGGCAGATCAGCTGCAGAAAGATAAAAAGAAAGATAAAAAGAATCTGAGATAAATTCTAAAGATTCTGACAAATTATAATATGAAACCCAGAGTGAAATGACAGATTTCTTTTTACTTCAAAGTTAGGGCATCTGGGGATACAAATTAATGTCCAAGAACCCATGTCAACATGTGCCTACGATGTCCCAGGGGACCAGGAAACCAAGTATGTGGTCTGGGGCACATGGTGGATTCCTCTTACATGATGTCTGATTCCTCCTCTGGGGCTGGTGGTAACATGCATGGTCCTGGCTGGCAACAGATGTGACTCATCCCTTATCCTACCTTCTGTCCCCAGCACTCTTGGTGGGAAAGCTGGGATTGTCCAAGTAAAAAGACAAGAGGTGTTCAAGGAAAGGTCAGAAGACACTGAGCCAGCTTCAGGAGAAAAGGAGCTCAGTGGACCAGGAAAAACTCATTCATTACATGTTCTCCAGCTCCCCTTTGGGGTAGGAGAAAGGAATCAAAGAAGAATCCAAGATGTCCAGGACTAAAAACAGTGGCAGAATTCAGGAGCACTGGGGACTCTGGAAGAAGCAGAGGACTTGTGTCACAGTTGTTAAAGGAGAGTTCCAGGAGGCCTCACCAGCCCTGTCACTTCTCCGCAAGTGGTGTCACTCTGGGAAATGGGCAGCACTCCTTTGCTTAGCAGCAGGAATCCCACAGCCCTTGCTGGACTGTGTGGTGCAGCTGGTTTCCAGGGATGGCTGTGTTGAAATTATTTTTGGTATAAATTAAGCAATTTATTTTGAAATGACTATAGGTGCACATGCACTGTGAGAAATATTACACTTCTTTATGTGAACACAGGGACTATTTCTTTGGAGTATGTGTTCAGGAACATGCTTCTTGAGTGTATGATAATCAAATATTTAACTTTATAAGAAACTACTGCACTGCTTGCTGGATTAGCTTTACCGTTTTATATTTTCACAAGCAGTATGTGAGTAACCCAGTTTCTCTGCAACCTTGCTAATATATGGTGTCATCCCTCGTTTTAAGTTTAGTCATTTTGATAGGTGTATGGTGATATCTTATTGTGGTTTAATTTGCAATTTCCTAATGATATCAAGTCTATTTTTATGGACATGCCATCTGTATATCTTTTTCTTGCTTATTACGGCCTTAGTTTTCATTTTATTTTATATCACATTTTTCCTTGTGGTGTGGGGCTCCAACTCAGGGGATCGCACGTGCTAGACAAGTACTCTACCACTGAGCTACAACCCTAGCCCTTATATAATTTTTAACTGAAGGAAATAATTGCACGTATTTATGGAACACAGTGTGATATTTTAATATATGTATGCATTGCAGAATGATTAATCAAGCTAATTTACATAATCATCCCCTCACATACTTCTTCGGTAGTGAGAACTTCAAAAACTACTTTTTTAGCAATTTTGAAATATACAATACATTACTATTAAATATTTTCACCCTGTTGTGCAATAAATCTTTAAAACTTATTCCTCCTGCCTAACAGAAACTTTCTGCCCTAGGCCAATAGCTCCCCTTTTTCCATCCTTTCCCAGGCTATGGCAACCACCATTCCACTTTCTACTTTTATGAATTCAACACTTGTAGACTCCGCATATACACAAGTCGATGTTGTTATTTCAGTTAACATAGTGTCCTCTGTGTTCATCCATGTGCTCACAAATGACAGCGTTTCCATCCTTTTTGAGGCTGAGCAATACTGCATTGTTTACAAAAACCACATATCCGTTATCCATTCTTTCGTTGATAAACACTTATGTTTCTTCCATATCTTGACCCATGTGAATAATGCTGCAGTGAACATGGGAGTGCAATATATCTTCAAAATAAAGATTTCAGTTGCTGTGGGTGTATACCCAAGTCTGACTCTTCAAGCGATTCTGTTTTTTAGTTTTTTGAGGGACCTCCGTAGTGTTTCTCATAATCACTGCAGTGTTTACATTCCCACCAACATTGTATAAGAATTCCCTTTTGTTTAAAATCCTTCTACACAATTATTGCTTTTTCTGTTTCTGATCATACCCATCCTTGCAGGTCATGTCTCATTGCTGCATTTCTCTGATGATTAGTGATGAATATTTTCATATATCTCTTTTGCCATTTGGATGCCTTCTTTTGGGAGACGCCTATGCAACTCTTTTGCCCACTTTAAGCAGATCATTTGATTTCTTCTTAGGGAGTTGTGTTCCTTGTGTGTATTGGATATTAGCCCCTCATCTGTTGTGTGGCTTGCCAATATTTTCTTTCAATTCATAGGTTGTCTCTTCTCTCTGTTAATCATTCTGTTTGCTGTGTACAAGTTTTTAGTTTGCTATATATATACATATATATATTTCCTAAAATGCTTGCTCATATCCTTTAGCAATTCCCTAAGTGGATTTGTTCATATTGTTACATTTTAAGAGTTCTTTATATATTCTGGGTTCTAATTCTTTGTCAGATACATGGTGTGAGATTTTTTGTTCCCAGTAACTTATATTTTCTTTTCTTTTTTCCTAATTTATCTTTTCTTGCAAACATTTTTAATTTTGATGAAGGTCCAATTTATCACTTTTCTATTTTGAGTAATGATTTGGTGTCAGTTTTAAGGACTATTTGCCTGTTATTAGATCCCCCCAATTCTTTCTGAAAGTTTCACAGTGTTACCATGTACATTTATGTCTCTGGTCCATTTTGAGTTAGCTTTTGTATAAAGTGTAAGTGTAAGCGACTCAACCGTTCTTTGTCCATTGAGTTGGTTTTGCATCTGTTTCATTTTGCATGGGACAGTTATGGTGGATCAGAAAATAAAGTGTGAAATCAAGGGGAAGACATTGGGGTCCTTTCAAACTATGGTGTGCCTGCTCTTGTGGACTCGTTAGAACTGCTTGTGAGAGGATGTGTTAGGCTCTCTCTTCTGCCCCATTGATCTGTGCATCTATCTCTCCACAGTTGCTAAGCATTGTGATTGCTGTATCTAGCTGTGTCCTCAGCCTTAACTTTAAGTACAGTGATTCCTCTCCCTCATTCTTTGTTTCTACGAAGACTTTAGGTATCTGGAGTTTGTGCCTTCCATACATTTTAAAATAAGCTTGTCTAGGTCAATAATAATGGCAATGAAATATTTCCGTGAGTTTGAGAAAAGCTCGTTAAACCCGTAAATCAGCTTAGGGAGAAGAGACAACTTTCTAGGTTACGTCCTCCAGTCTATGAACATAGTATGTCTTTCCATTGATTTAGGTATTCTTTGGTTTCTTTCATCAGGACTTTGTGAAGTTTATACTTAGGTATTTTATTTCCTTTGGGGTGATTATAAATTATATTGGTCTTAATTTCAGTTGTGACATACTCATTGTCAGTACAGTTGCTCGTCAACTGGGGTTTTGTTCGATACATGCATCATAAGTTGAAACTATTGTAAGTAGAATGTGCACTTAATACTCTAACCTTACAGCTTGCAGCTCAGCCTGGTGTAGTTCATACAGGCTCAGAGTTCTACTGTCCGTCTACAGTCCTGAGGAAAGAAACCAAAGAACACCGAATCAACGGAACGACATACCGCGTTCATAGACTGGAGGACTTAACATAAAAAAGCTTCTAAAGTAAAAATTAAATTTCTTTAATAGAGAACTATTCAGGTCTTCATCCTTTATTTTGGTTACTCATAGTTTTGTGTAATTAATCCATTTACGCTAGTCAGCAAAGTTGTGAACATATGAAGTTGTTTATACTCTCTTATTATTCATTTAATAGTTGCAAGGTCTGTAGTTCCATTCCCTATGTACTTCTTGTTATTTGTGATTTTTGTTTTCTCTTCTTTATCTTTGTCAGTCCTATTAAAGTTTTATTAATGCTTATGATTTTGTTCAAAGAAGCAGATATTTGTTTCTTTTATTGTTTTCTTATTTTTAATTTTATTGATTTCTGCTCTTATCTTCATTGCTGTCTTTTCTATGCTTGCTTTGGGCTTATTTTGCTCTTTTATTTTTAGTTTTCTGATATAGACACTTAGATTACTGATTTGTGATAGTTCCTCTTTCCTACTGCTAGGAACCAGTTTCTCTCTCAGCATCACTTAGGATGCATCTCATATATCTCGATCGGTTATATTTCTGTTTTTATTCAGTTCTCTGTATGTTTTTCTTCCTTTGAGAAAATGAAGATTTACAGATGGGCACTATTTTGCGTTGGGATTCCTGTTGCTGGCCGGCCTGTTTCCTGTGGTCTGTAGGGAGGAGAACTCCTGAGGGCATGAAGATGTTCCTAGGCCTGGACCCTGTCGTAGCCGAGCACTCCTGGCCACCAGGAGCCCCCTCGGAGGGAAGGCATCTCGGGCGTGGACAGCTGCTTATTCTTAGCAGACTCTTGGCAGTTCCCCTTGCTGGTCCTTTTTGACTCAGCTGGTGGTGCTCGTGGCATGGGTTCAGCCTCGGGGGAAGGCGCCTACCTAGACTTCTGTCGCTCAGCTGCAGGTGGGGAGATACCAGGCCTGGTTTCCTTTCTGCTGTTGGGTGGCTGGTCCCAAGTCACCTGCTTCTGTGTCATTTCTGGGTCCTGTAACCCCCCTGACAGGTTCTATCCTCCTTTGAATTCCTCTTGTGCTATTTCTGGGAGCTTTCGTTGTATTTAGTGGGGAGAAGAGTCAGGAGAAAAAAATCTGTTCCATCTTTGAATAGGAAGAAGTCAAATAGCTCACTTAAAGTCTTTATTAATGCCTCTTTTTCATGTCCAATTAACATATCTGTTAGCAAAATGGTCAATCGAGCTGTGGGATCAATGAGAGCAGTGAGTATTATCTCACAGACTTGTTTTATCAGTCAGGTATTTGGCATCAGCGCTACAACAATGCCTGTGGCAGAGTAGCCACTGGCTCTCTAAGAACC
Organism: Erethizon dorsatum; assembly: GCA_028451465.1. Lineage (NCBI taxonomy): Eukaryota > Metazoa > Chordata > Mammalia > Rodentia > Erethizontidae > Erethizon > Erethizon dorsatum. The sequence goes on from CM051824.1 coordinate 3,525,644, forward strand.
ATGCAGAATGCGGTGATTTAGGACTGGGGCCAACCCTGCCGCTTAGCGGCTGGAGGCCACGCTTCTGAGCTTTCAGGGCTCTTCCGGGGCCACGGGCCTCTGCACCTGCCCCGCTGTCCTTCCAGCGGTGGCCAGGTCCAGGGCTGCTCTTCTTGCTCGGTGAGGATTCACACTGCTTTGTGAGTGGTGGGGGACACGACTGAGCTTCATGTGAAGAAATCACCAGGAACCTTGCTAATGCAGTGATGCATCGAATTACAGAAATTGGTTCTTTTTGCAAATGTATAGTTTTTATTTCACAAAAACTACTTTCTAGATGGTTGTTATCTCTCATTAAACCAATAGTGTATGTACTCTACAATCATAGACTTAAACATGAACAGGAACTAGTGTCTTGATGTCCATAAAGCCAAACTTCAGGAAACAAATATTAAATATATTCAGCATAAGTTAAGGGACTAAGACTTTACTTACAAATCACTTAATTGAAAAAGTAATTAGTGTTTAAAAGCATTTTTGCTGATTGACACATAAATCTAACAAAATTTGTATGAGAAAAATATATTGATTTACAAAGACAAACTATCAGTTTCAATTCTTGTATATCTTAAATGAAGTTCATATTAAATGAAAATGAAATATTAAAAGTCCATCAATATATCAAAAAGGATTGCAGATGTCCAAGTCCTATGGAGAACTTTGCATTCTTTAAACTTGTTGCGAGAATAGTAAATTGACTTTTCAAAAATAATTTGTCAGCTTCTTAGGATTATTAACTATGGCAGGTATTATGACCGGACATGCTACGTTTTTTGTTTCTTCATGCTTTTATCATGATAGTACAATATAGAACTCCCAATCCAGTATGTTTTTTTTTTTTTTTTTTGGTGGGTACCGGGGGTTCGACCTCAGGACCTCGGGCGCCACCAGGCGCCCATGCCGCTGAGCGATATCACCAGCCCCTTTTTCGTATGTGGGTTCTGGGAGTCGAACTCGGGCCCTCGCGCTTGCTGGGCAGGCGCTTAAGCCACTGAGCCATCTCACCGGCCCCCCAATCCAGTATTTTATGACCCTATTTTCAAGCTCATTAATACCTTAAAATAAAGCTCTAGATTTAAAGTTAATGGCTTAAGTCTCCATAAACGGTAACAGAACAAATGTAATAGATTTTTCCTTACCGAGAGGTTATGCAAGCCAAATGTTTTCTCTTTTTCTTTTGTGAGCTTCCTTTATACCATTCTGTTCTGTCCAATTTTTTCCAGTGAGAAAACCCCAAAGAGATATAAAAGTCAGCTGCATGGCCTCCAAAAGATGATTATGGTTTGTTTTTCTATTTTAAGCCAAAAACCTTGGAAATTAAGTCTTTAGTTCTGGCAGAAGATTAAATTATCAGAAAGTCACCTTTACTTCAAAAACTTTCAACAAGGGAGCTTTCACATTATAAATGGCCTGCTTTCCACCCAGGGGCTCTTGCAAAGGAATCTCTCTCAATTCATCTCCTCTTCCAGGAGACCATGCTCTTCTCTGGGGGGGCAGAACCCCAGCACCGCCCCAACGCTCCTCTGTTTTCCTGATTTCTGCAGACAGCTGAAGGGATCATTATGATGCCTGTCTTGCCCATGAAGTATCAGCAGATCTCATCCTTCCAATGAAGCATGACTTCTGAACCTGGAGATGATCCTGGTAAAATTTCAGAGCTCACTAAGAATCCAGTTTAAAAGTCCAAGACATCCATTGCACAAGCCAGGCATTTCGTGTGTATGGCTTTCCCCTTGCCTGGAATCCTGTTTGAGTTACCGGTTGCTCTTATAGATCAACCGAGCCCATCCTTGGACAGACACAGAATCAGCTTCCTGTCCTGCGCTGTCAGAGAGAACTGCCGAGGGGAGGGCTGGCCTTCCAGCTGGGCTGCGAAGCTCCCCCGGCAGAAGCCTGGGGCGCCCCTCTTCCAGTGGCTGCTGTTGTCACCTCCCTTCTGGTCGATGATGGCTGATCCTCTGATGAGGGCGTCTCACCAGCTTCCACACTGCTCCCAACCCAGTGACAACTCAGCTTTGGCTTTTGGCATCTTTTGGCGTTGATATGATTATCTGTTTCCCCAACAGTGGGGTGCAAAGGCAGATGCTGAGGAGGTGCTGCTTGGAACTGTCTCTTTCTCCCACATCCCGTGCTCCTTTCTTCTGTTGTCACTGCTGAGATAAGGAAGTCCTGTGCAGACCCGGAGATGTGCGCTGTAACCCTGGGTGGATTCTGCCTTGATTTTCCATAGCACATTCACCAGCAACTCCAGCCTGGCCCTAGGGGTCCGGTCTTTGTTCGGGGACTGCAGAGGCTTCACTGGTTCATTCTTCCCCCGATATCATTGAGGACCACATGGGGTCAAGTTTCCACGTTGAACACTGGGCTTAGTGCTATCCTGCAGCTCCTCTTTTTCTCAAGGAATGTCGTGCTGACCTTTTAGCTCACTGCAGGTATCTGCATGTCTTGGCTGAGTTTTCTGAACTGAGCCGTTGCTCACCGTGTTCCTCCTTTCTGCAGGGAAGGTGTCAGGAGTCACCCCGCTGACTTTGGCTAGCGACTCTGTCATACTGCTCACATCTGGCTTGTCAATGTGGCTTTCAGATGGGCAGCTGGTTTAAAGGAATCAATAACCTTGGGTGTCTTATGGGATGAATGTTGGTTTTTACCCATTGCATATGTCCTGGAGCACTCAGAAGAGTGTAGAAGGGGGTGGATGACGATTCTGCTCTGTCTCCAACCGTATGATTTGATTCTGTCTTTCTGGATAGCACTGCAGCAACAGGCTTAGTTTAGAGTCACCAGGTTGGGAGGTGTTTGCCTTTGTGGCCTACAAGAACAAGGAGATCTGAGGCGTTTTGTAAGGCTTTCTCAGGATGCTCCTCATGGAAGGTCTTTCTCAGACCTTTTTGCTTAGCCTTGCTCTCATCTTCTGCTACTCAGGGCTCTCATCTCTAGGTATCGGGCAACTTTCCTTCAGTAATCCAGTGAATTAGATAACTCACTGAAAGCCTGCTTCTGGGTGGCCCTTTTGTCACAGAGTGTCCAGCACCCAAACACCAGCCCTGTAGTTGTAGGGTTCGTTTGAGAACAATTCAGAGCTCACATAGTGGGGTGTGCCCATGTGGGTGCTGGCCACGAACAGTGATTAGAAAACACGTGGGCAATTTCTGGGTTACCCCCTTTGAAGATACTTGTTCTTTTTAGGGAGAAATTTTAAGTTTTCAGGTTGCAGTGAAGGAAGTGTTTCTCATGCACATACTGCAAAGCCTTGTGTTCTGCACAGACCATTTGGCCAGCTGGCCTTGGGAGTGCAGCTAGAGGTCACCTCTTCTGCAGAAGCCCATCCATGACTGTGTGGAGCAGATGACTGTGACATCATTTAACAGATGAAGGAACAAAGAAAATGTGGTATTTACACACAGTGGAGTACTACTCTGCCATAAAAAAGGAGGACAAATTTGAGTCATTTGTAGGAAAAGGGAAGCAACTTGAGACCATGTTAAGTGAGATAAATCAGATAAAGAAGTTTAAATATCACATCATTTCTTTTACAAGAGAAACCCGAAATAGAAATAGGAAACAGAGAGATAGATTTTTTTTTTCCAAAAGGAAAGAGAACCAAGAGATGGAGCAAGGAAGGAGGGAGGGAAGGGTCAAAGGACATTAAAGAAGGAAGATGTGTCATATACATATACAAACTCCGCATGATGAATGTGATCATTAAGTACTAATAAAAAATTACATGGTGGGACATATTTGAGGAAAATATCCTGAGCAATTTGTTAAAGTTTGTGGTGTATAAAATTAATCTAAACTGCTAAACTTACACCTAAGATTCTGGGGTAGACACACTGCTGACTCTGAGAAGGAGGAAGTTACAAGCTTGCTGTCAGGACTAAGCTCTTCTTGAAGAGATTTTACAAACACACACGGGAAAATGGCCCAATGTGCTGGACAGGACTTGCATATTATGGATGGGGAAGAAAATGCTGCAGGGATTTGGAGGAGTCCCTGCGGCAGTGGAAGTGGGGACTGAGAGTTTCCCGGAAGCCTGCAGATTCAGAACAGAGTGGTCATGGTGGCTGGAGATGGACGCTCAAAGAAGGAAGTGAGGGTGCAGATGGACACCTGATATGTGGAGGCCAGGCTGCCCTCAGGCTAGGGGAGATGGACTTGTCAGAGCTTGGAGCTCAGTGGAGACGGAATCCTGACAGGCGAATGTCCGGCTGGGGGAATCTCTGTCTTCTGAGAACTGGGAGACACTCAGAGCCCGGATTAATGATCAGGACAAGCAAACACAGAGTTTACAACTGCCAGTTTGCAAAGGCATGTTGTATCTGGGGCACAGTCAGGACTAGATGATAAAGACATGTGTGTGTGTGTGTGTGTGTGTGTGTGTGTGTGAGCATGCCTGTGTGGGCATGTGTGTGCACACACACACGTGTGTGAGCTGGTGTGGAGCTGGCACAGATCACTGTGAAACTGGCTAACAAATTTCTGAAGAATAGATTTCCTTAAAACTGAAATACTACATTCACTAGTAACTTGCACACAAATACACAGGAGTGAATCCTTTAAAATGGCATAGATTTGCATCCTGTACTTTGGTATCAGTGCTCATATATAAAATGCTCGCACCAACAGTGCTTTAGGTGTAGTTTGAATTTATCTAGGTATGGCTGAATGTAAATAATACTAAGGCCAAATCCATAAGCCTGGTGGTTGGACCACAGCCTTCTAACTGGCCCTGCTTGATGTCAACCTTTGCAACACTTGACTTAATGAATGTATGAGATGAAAGGGAAAGAATCTAAGATAACTCCAGCATCTGCTCTAGTGGATTTAAAGAACAATGGCAAAGGTATCAATTTTAATTTTAAAAGCATTATTTTTATACTCATGAAGAGTTATTATATTATACAAGGTGCTTAAAATAGTATCGTAAGTAGCATACATTATGAGCACAAGTAAAATCCTTTCCTGTACAGGATTGTTAAGCATTCATTGGTTATGTTGGGGAAAAACAGATAAAGTGGTGCATTTGTATGAAAAATGAATGCAGTCATCATAACCCGGCACTGAGATCGTCTTACTAAGCAGTGTGAAGCCGGCTCTTGATGAAGGGATTCCTACCTTCCCGAGATTCATAAGTTCCCACAGGTCTCGTTGCTGGCTAGTTATGACTCAGGTCCGTGCTATGAGAGGCGGATGTTGGATTCTAGCAGAAAGTCAGATTAAGTAACATGCAATGTAATCTAATCAATATCTTTATTCAGTCTATCATTGCTCAAGTGGTAGTTTTGAGACCCATACCAGAGAATATCATTTTTTGTTTTGCCAATGTGTGTGTTGTGATCATGACATAAAACCATGAATGTTATTTTGATAATGTTTCTTAAGTAGAAATAAATGCATGAATGGTAAATGTCTACTCTGTCTGTCTGTCTGAGACCCTGATCTAGGAGGAGGAATGAATCCAAGAGAGGGGCCATGGCAATGGACAGGGAAAAGCAACTCTTCTTTAGTCTGGGCTCAAATTACTCCAGCAGTGTTGCATTTTGTCTGAAATAATAACTATTTCATGCCAGAAGAAAGCTGATATGGGGAACATAAGAGTAAGTGATATGAAAATATCAAGAGAAACCCTACCTTCAGGAAGCTGTAGGTGTATCTCATTTAAACTCATCTGAGCCTATTAAACTCATTAATAAAGACCAATATGCATGAGATTTAAATGCTGAAACTCCAGGTAACTGCTTTGCAATTCCCATGAACAATAAAATCACGAGTGTGCATTTTTTTACATAAGCAGATAATGAGATGTGAAATCATTATAATAATGCCTTTCTCAGTAAGAACAGCCAACTTTCTGACATCAAAATTGTACCATCCACAGCTTAAAAGAGTTGATGCATGTCCTAAAGCCGATCACCGCCATTGCATTCATTTCCTCCTGTTAAAGGAAGGGCTCAGTCCACCTCTCAACTATCCTCCAAGCGGGGCCTCCCGCTGGGCCTCCTACCTGCTCTGCCCACAGGGAGGGAGAAGCACCAGGTGAAAGGGGAAAGCCAGTGGAGGTGACGGTTTTTGAGTCATATAGGGCACCCAGCAACTCAGCAGTGAGGGTCACACTCTTGTAGCTAAATTTTGAGCAGGTTTCAGGCTCGGTTATAATTAGTGTTTAACTGACACATAATCTTTGACTCACCAACCCATGATGTTTTCATTTCTGGGAAGGTTGAGGTTTGGCCACAAGGACAATCCTAGCAGAAACTGGGAAGGAGGACCTCTGGAGAGGCTCCTTTAGTCATCTCCAAACTGGCCCTCAGTGTGCCCTTGATGTTGAAACATCTATCTTAGTTACTCTTCGCATTGCTGAGACAAAAGTCCATGGCCGGGCAGGCAGAAAACAGCCAACTGCCTTCCCTCTCTCCCTTTGTATTCCACCCAGGTTCCACCCACTGGTTGCCACCACCCACACCCAAGGTGTAAATCCAATCAGCTGCACCCAGAACGGTGCCAATCCAATCAGTGCACTTATCCAGTTATCACACGGCCTTCGTCCCTGTCCACACACCCTATATCCAGCCACCTTAGCAAAGTTCTGCCTCTGAGCGTGTGATGCTGGGGGAGGGAGCATCTGCAAGCCATAAAATCATCATTGGTAATGGTCGGGCAAACCAGTGCTAAACGTAGAGCAGTCCCTAAACCAGCCTAGCTCTTATTCTGTTTTTTTAATATATTATTTATTTATTTATTTTATTAATATATATTAATAATATATATTAATATATATTGTTAATATATATACTTTATTTTTTTATTAATGCATGTTTGCCATACATAATGTTAGTATTTCTGGTGTGGAGTTGGAACACATACATAACATACCTTAACTGCCTTTTTATCTTGTTTCCCTCCCCTTCCCTCCTTCACTTTATCCCCTTCTCATTAAGAGAGAAAGATCTGTCTCTCTACTTCCTGTTATCTATCTTTTATTTTACTCTTTATTTATAATTTAAGTTTCTCATATAACAGAAATCATGTGATATTTAAGCTTGTGTGTGTGTGATTTATGTCACTTAACATTATGGTTTCAAGGTGCATCCATTCTCCTACAAATGACTCAAGTTTATCCTTCTTTACTACAGAGTAGTACTTCACTGTGTATAAATACCACATTTTCTTTATGCATTCATCTGTTGATGGGCATATAGGCTGTTTCCAAGATTTAGCTACTATTGGTTGTGCTGCTATAAATACAGGTATGTATATATTATTGTGATGTGATGTATTTAAGTCTTTCGTGAAGATACTTAGAAGAGGAATAACTGGGTCAAATGGAATTTCTAGTTTTAATTTTTTGAGGAATCACCATCCTGATTTCCATAGTGGTTATGCTAGTTTACATTCCTACCAACAATGTAGAAGGGTTCCTTTTTCCCACAGCCACTCCAGCATTTGTTAATATTTGATTTCTTGGTGATTACCATTATTTCTGGGGTAAGATGGAACCTCAGTGCTGTTTTAGTTACAATTATGTAATAGCCAGTGGTGTTGAACATTTCTTCATGTATTTGTTGGCCACTTATATTTCCATGAAGTGTTTATTCACTTCACTTGCCCATATTTTGACTGAGTCTTTTATTTTTGGGATGTCTAATATTTTGGGTTCTTTATTTATTCTAGATATTAGTTCTCCATCCAGACAATAGCTGACAAAATCTTTTTCCTATTCTGCAGGTTGTCTTTTCATTCTGTTGCTTGTTTCTTTCACTCTGCAGAAGACTTTTAATTTGCTGTGATCCTGTTTGTTGATTCTTGGTACTATTCCCTTTGCCACCAGAGTTCTGTTCAGCAAGTTCCCGACTGCACCTATGACTTTGTGCATTTTCAAAGCAGCCGTGGCCTGAGCCTCACCCATCTGTGCACACGCTGCGTGCCAAGCTCTGCTCCAGCCCAGTGTCCAAGAGAAGCAGCTGTCTTATGAACATGAATGAGCAGTGTCATAGCCACTAGTTTACTGACAGACAACTTATTATTTTTGGGTACCATAGCCCTTGCGCACAGATTGATGGCAGATAAATTTGGCAAAGTACATGGCTGTCACCCGAGCTTGAGTCTCACCATCCCCAGGCCACCCTCCTTGGTGACCATGAGAAGGCTCTGTGGACCTGAACCTGAAAATCATTGCCCTGTAGGATGAAAGTCCCATTCCACAGACTGGAATGCTGAGGTTCCACAAGCTGGTTTTATTGCTCAGGTATACACTGCTGTACAAACCACCCCACATTTAGTGGCATAAAACAATGACCACATTTTGCTCATGGAATCTCTGCGAGGGGGCAGGAATTCAGACGTCACCCTGCAGGAATGCCACACTGCTGCCATGTTGGATCTCTGGAACTCAGCTGGGAAGACTGACAGCTGAGGCTGGAATCTTCACAGGGTTTGTTTGTGGTACCTGGAAATCCAAGGCTGTGCTCAACTGGGAGTGTTGACTAGAACTTTCCACATGGCCTCTTCTTTTGGTTTGGTCTTCTATCAGCAAGGCACCTGAGTTCCAAGGGCAGTGCCATGATAAGGACGAGTGGACAGTGAATGTCCCTAGAGATCTGAATCAACATTGCATGAGCTTTAACAAAGTAGACGCAGAAGTCTCACGACCTCAGCTCTTCTGTTCTATATGGTTCAAGGTGGGCACAAGTGTCCACTCAAATTCCAAAGACGCTGTGATTGGAGAGCAGGGATGTCCACCTTGCAGTGTGGGATGGAGATAGATGGATGCTACTATCTTTAGGAAATTTGACCTGCTGCAGTCCATCATTTTGCACAATTCCTTACCCAAAACACACAAATTGCTTGCTGAATACCTCAATATCTCATCTCATGACAATTCAAGCTTCAGGTTCAGAACCTCATCATCTAAATTGTGCGTGGATGAAGATGAAGCTCCCCAAGTTGAGGTCTTTGAGTGCAATTCTTTGGGAATGCTATCCATCCCCAACTCCCCTGGAACAATGGTACAGCTTTCAGAAGGTAACCATAGTAGATTTGATGGATGTACACAGCAGTGGAAGATACCACTGTGCCCGTCCCTGGAACATACAATTTGCCACATTTGCCTTTTCTCCTTCTTACGCTTCCATTTCTAGTGTGCATCTTGTCTCAGAAGGATCATACTCCTACAGGTGTCTCTGCCTGTGTTCACAAAGTTTTCTCTGGCTCGAATACTCTCTCCAACTCTTCTTTGCCAAAGTCTGCCCTGATCCAGTCCCACAAATACCTCCCAGGTCTTGAAATCTTGTGTGACGCTCCATCCTACAGCTGTTTCTTCATCTCTCAGCTGCTGAGCGCCTATGTGCTATGCCTAGTGTGGTGTGGGGAATAACAGAAGGAGCAAAACCAGACTCAGGGTTTATCCCCAAGGAGCATAAATACTGCAGACAAATGTCAGTTAAAGAATCAAGTGAATGACGGTGACAGTTTGGGAGTGACTGTGCAGGAGAGGCACACCGTGCAGAAGCATCGATACAGGAAAACTGAGCCACTGGAGGTTTATAGGGAAGGACCTCCCAAGGACGTGATCGTGGGGTGAACAGTGGGGAACAGGTGGACAGAAGAGTCGTATGCAAGGAGAGCAGGATGGGAAAAAACCCTGGAGCAGGTGAGAGCACGGAAAGGGGAAGAGAGAAGGGGTTGGCAAAGTGGGTAGGATGCTGTCCTGGAAGAATTTTCACCGAGGAGGAGCGGGGCTGAGGGGGCAAGGCCACGCTGACCTGGTGTGGAGCTGTGATGAGGATGGGGCCCACGGTGGCATACAAGTTTGGAGACTTTGAGAGCTTTGACTCAGTCTGAGTGCTGTTAATTCAGCCACCTCCACATGCATTACACTTGAGTCCACACCATCTTGTGACAACCTGTATTTGTATGCTTTGGACTTGATTCCCTGTTAAACCCATTGATTTATCTGGTTACACAATATGTTTTATTTTTTTCTCAAAATCTAGGATAAAACCCTTGAGGTTGCAAGTTGTATTTATATATTTTTAAGTGACCACCATATGGGCATGTAAGTGCTATTCAATAAATATTTGGATGAAAGAATGAATTAAAGAGCATATGAATAAATTAATTTAAGGAAAGTTTGAAGTTCTCTTTCTAAGCTATTGATGGTACTCATTAAAATTGTCAAAGTATAATCTGTTGTACAAAGTCAAATCTAGGGCCACTCTCAGAATTGCCAGTAATTTTTCTGAACCAGTGTGAGGTGTCCAAGAATTACCCCTGGCCTTCGAAGAAGGAGTCGACTTCCCATGAATCTCCATGGAAACTGACTATGGCCTTGGCCTTGAAGCAATCAATCCTGGTCAACCACCAGGGTTGGACTTCAGCCTCAGAATCACAGCCCAAAGTCTGGCCCTGATAATCTATGGGAGCTGATGACCTGTCCAGCTGCTGCCAATCCTAGTCCGAGAGCTGGGGCCAATGCACAGTGCTCCAGGGGGTCTGGAATGGTGCCCTCCAACCACTGGCCCAGATTCGACAGCAGTCAGTTCTGTGGGACAACCCCTCATGGCCATTTGGAAGCAAATCAAGAGGTAAAGATTGAAGATCTGTCTCGGTACAGGAGTGGAATTGTGTTGAGCAGGATGGTGGGCCAGCATCATGACTGGGCACAGGCTGCTTTTGAGAATGAACCTTGTAAAATCCTGTACATAAAGCAGAACACTTTGATGGTTAGTAAGGACCTTGAAGGGAGTCATCTTGGAGGGGTGAGACTGCAGTCAGGGGAAGCCTAAGCCAGCAGCCCTGACAGAAATAAACCAAGAAAAAAGAGGAGGGTGTTTGAGCAGATATGGGAGACACAGACTGATCACTTAGTGTGCACAGTAAGAGAATATCAGTTAGGGTGCACACTAGCAGGATGACAGAGAACCCCACAGTTGCCCTCTATCTGCATGAGATTCAGGAAGTAAACAATCATCCCAAGGGCTGGATTCTGGGCATCGTTAGCTGACCACTTCTGGAAACACCAGAATCCTCAGTGCAGACCTCATATCATGCAGAGGCTTTAGATGTTATGTGCTGAGGATATTTACAAAGTGAGGGCCCCAGCACCCTGCTGAGTCACTTAGTTAAATGTCTAAAGGTCTCAAGTTGGTGCAATGAATCAACCATTATACCATCCTGGAGCATAAAGAGCTGCCCCAGGACAAGTCCTCTACATGCCAGGATGTAGAACTTCTGAGTTACTTAGTCAAGCTTCTAAACTTCTCAAGCTGACACAGTGTATCAACCATTACAGACACTGAACCCTTCCCTGGCCAAGCAGAACAATCCTAACCTGTCCTGTGTGGAACTCTGGCTTTTACTGCTCACATGGTGAGTGACAAATTGAACCTAGGAGGAGCCTAACCAGAGATAACCAGTGTTTGCCCCAAACTGATGTTCTAGATGGATCCCTTGCCTAAAAGCATACAAGCCCTGAATATACCCAGGCCTGCAGATGTGTGCATTCATTTTTCTTAGCAGTCTCTCAGTGATCCTAGAGTCAGTTGTAAGGGATGGTTTGGTTCAACACAATTGAAGAGAAAATTTCCCCCACAACTTGACTTCCTCAAGCACCTGGGTTATCTGCACTGTGCCCACAGCCAGAGCTGAGGCAGAAACCAACCTGTAGATAGGACTGTCCACTGGCTGTGACCATTAATCGTGACATGTTAACTCAGATGAATTGAGAAATGCCTAGCAGATTAGTAAAGCACAGCTCTGAGTGTGTCTGTAGATGATTGACATACAGGCCAGCAAATCAAGTGGGGGAGACCCACCCCAGATGTGGGTAGCACCAACCAATAGGTTTGTAGCCAGGACAGAATAAAAAGGGAATGAAGAAAGAAGCATTCCTGTTCTTTGAAGAGCTCCAGTCTTCACCATCTCCATTGGACATTGGTTTCTAGTTTCCCCATCTTCCAACACTAGCGACCCTCCTGTGAGTGTCCAGGCCTTTGACCTTGGACTGGTGCTGCATCCATGACCCCTCGTGTTCTGTGGCTTCCATCTTCTTGGGCTGAGCAATGTCTGGATCCTTTGACTCTCCAGGCTGCAGGAAGCCATTGTGGATTCTCACCGCTCTGATTCTGTAAACCAACCTAATAAATCCCTTTGCATAATTATACATATATTTCCTATTGGTTCTGTTCCTCTAGAGAACCCTAATTAATACATCTGGCTGAATGTTGAGCAAGCCATGTGTGGAGGTTGTCTTTTCTCCAGGAAGCCATAGATTCCCAAGTCTGTGGAAAAGATTCAAAAGCAATGCTTCCAAAAAGGCTAGAGACACTGACTTGTGACATTGTCTGCACCACACAGTGTGTGTTCCCAGCTTGGTTCTTACAAAGAGCTCCCTCCTATGCAGCCATTTCTGGCCATATTCTAGTGTGTTCTGACTGGGTCAATAGTCGGCTCTTATATCTTAGAGTGGACCATTATGCTTTGGGGCATCCTTTGGGTTTGAGTCATAGACACAGGGCTCAAAAGTCTCACACCCTAGATTCATCCCAGGACAGATGCAGTTCTCTTGCTAATCTCTATGCCAACTGGCTCCAACCTAGTGTTTATGACAATCAAGCCTAGTCCACTGCCATATTGGGCACCATTTATTTCCTCTCATGTGCAATGTCTCCATTCATCCCTGGGGAAGGAGGTACTGTTACCCAACATAATTACTGAGCTGGCAGGATGGGGCCAGAGGTGAGGTGTGGCCGGGTCATATTATTTTTGTTTACTGGCCCTTGATCTTGTCAGGAGAGGAGCTGACACTTTACTAAGGATGCATCATCAAAGCTGCAGAGCCAAGGGCCCATTGCTTTCTGGTAGATCTCGGGACTGTGTTTGCATGAATGGGTAAGGAGGAACCCAGATCTGCTTCCAATAATGTCTAGATTGCTTGCTGCTCAAGAAGGTCTGGCTTGAGTGCTGCTGGGGAACGTGAAAGACACCATGAACTCAAGATGCCCTGTGTTTCCGAGCCACGGCTGGTGCAGGCAGGATTACAAAAGCAAGCTGAGTTACCATGGGAGTCTAGGCTGGGCACTGACATGGGGTGGGACCCCTCATCCAGGCCATAATGAGCCCGGTGGTGCTGGGGAAACTCTGGAGAGTATGGAAACCCTGCCGAGGACATCTGCAGCCACGGACAATGTTATCTCCGTGATTTACCTAATTCTTGGCCTACAGATTTGTTTGACCAATAGGAAGGACCCTGAAGTAGCCTAATTATTCTTTTCACTCTTTTTCAGGTTTCAGAAACTGCACGTGAAACAACAAAAATGATTTTGGTGTTTGCCTCTTTGGTGGCCTGGTCAACACATTCACCAGGTGTCCACGAACTTGTGTTAAGTGCTACACATGGCGCTTGGTCTCTGTGCCACCTACGGCTCCACTTTCTGACTTCTCCGAATGAGGAACAGTCATGCTTATTACTAAGTAGTCATTTCGGCTGTCCTGGCATCCTGCGGCATTGAATCCTTCCGGAGTCTGGGACACATTTTGAGTTGCACACTGTGGAGGAGCAATGACTTAGTGACCTCTGGGGGGGTCACTTGTCTGTCCATAGAAGCCGTTTTATTTATAATGATGAAGAGTTGTGCCAGGAGCAAGGAGTGAAATGGCAAAAGCATTAAATTAGTCTCTGGCTTCACAGGGGCTTACAGGTTGATGGAAGAGGCAAGATTTGTATGCAAAAGAGAAATAAAGAATGGCACAAAAATTCCTCACCCAGCCTTACACAGAGAATGAATGAATCACAAGGAGGGGAGTTCAGTTTGTATTGAAAAGAGGGAGCGTTCTATGTCCCTTAGATGCTAGGGAGTAAGCTGGCCAGTAGGACACTGAAGCCTGTAATCAACCTATTACAGATTTCCATGTATACTATTAAACAGATATTGACTTTCACGAGGTTATATCAAGATTTATTGGCCCAAGAGGTAAATATTGACTGATAAGATGTTGAGGTCAATAATTACCTTAAGGGACAATAAATCTTTATATTCAGACACGCAAATTCAATAGTTAGTGTGGTTTGTTAGATTAAACACAAATTCCTAGTCATTAGATCTTTCTGGAAATCCCTTTTCATAACCGAGACTCCTGACAGTTTATAATTCATCTTAAAACAGCATATTTTAAATCAGATCTGATGTAACTCAAAATGAGAAACTTAGTTTTATTTTTAATCATAGCCTTCTGGAAAAATCATTTTATACATTTCTTCAGGTTGGCTAATTCTGTTCCCACAACTAGTCCAGTAATTCCCACATGGTGGGTATTCGGTGTATATTTTTGAATGAAATTACTCTTAGAAAATTTGGCACTGAAGTTCTTAATTAACAACCACAGCTGATTAAAAATATATGTTATATAACAATCATCAAGAATTACTCTCTCTTGTTTCTTCATCACAAAAATATTTATTGAGAACTGATTTTAGTGCACAGGGCATATCAGGAAAAAATTACTCAAATGATGAGCTTAGAAGTATTTGTATGGTTTATTAGTTCATTGCTAATTTACTCAGAATTTTATTTCAATCAGATATTAAATTTTCAGTGCATTTAAGCGGGATCTAAATGAGAATTTAAGTTTAGAAAATATAAAAATACACTAAACACCATAGTTGAAAGAGCTAAATCTTACTTAGGAGATGAATTATTTTGAGATAATGTATCTAAATGCTGATTGTGTCAAGATCAAGTCAGCTCTGCCTTCTAGAAGGAAGAAGGAATAACGCTTGGGGCTGGCATTGGGACCACAGCCACATGAAGTGCCGGTGTGGGGATGAGTTCTGCTTTGCACAAATGGACAGTGTGTGCCTTTGTTTTCAGATGCTTCCGTGGGTGTCCCTTGGCTGCTTCTCTCCAAGCTCATGCTGTAACCGCACTCACTGGCCACCTCTTGTCCTCCCCCGTCTCTCCTCTGGTCCCTTCTCCCGGTTCACTGATGTTCTCCTTGGAAATGGAGCAGGGAGATGGCCTCAAGAATGGCCACGTGCAAGTCTATTACTGGGCTGTGGGTACCCTTGGAGAAATTTAAAGACATGTCAAGAAAGAACCAGGAATTTCAAGCTGCACCCATGTGCCAACATTTGTGGGTTAGTCATTGTTAACCATGTATAAGAGATGACCAACATATATGGTGAATGTTTAAGTTTAAAAGAACACAGCAAAAGACACACTGCTATCAGTCCCCCCCAAATACTCCCCTTGCTTTGAACACAGTCAACCCATCATTCCTGCCACTTTCTTTTTTTTTTTTTTTTGTGGGTACCGGGGGTCAACCTCAGGACCTCCTGCGCCAGCAGGCGCCCGTGCCACTGAGCGATATCACCGGCCCTTTTCTTGTATGTGTGTTCCGGGAGTCGAACTCGGGCCCTCTCGCTTGCCGGGCAGCGCTTATGCCACTGAGCCATCTCACCGGCCTGTCCTGCCACTTTCTGAAGCGGTTCTGGAAGTCTACCTTCTTGAGTGTCTTTACAGGGTGTAACAAAAATACGGTGAATGCTGTTGCCAAGTACAATCCAGTGGAAAATCAGGCTTGAAAAAACATGAGGCTGTGTCTTCATCCACCATACTCTTTGGATTCTGGCATTGCATGACTTCTGGCTCTTCCCCAAAGGCAAAATGACCATGAAAGGTAAACGTTTTGAGTGGATTCAGGACACTGAGGCAGTGCAACTAAAGACACTCAGGAAAGAGGATTTCCAGAAGTGCTTCAGAAAGTGGCAAGAATAATGGGAAAAGTGTGTTCTAAATTGGAAGAGTATTTTGAGGAGGATTGATGGCAACGTGTCTTCTACTGTAATATATTTTTACGTTTAAACATTCACCATATGTTTTCATCATACCTCATGTGAAGCTCTTGCTGTGCTTCTGTACAGAAATATGCGACCATAATTAGCACTCTGGGTTACTGTAATCAGTGTAATCTCCCTCAGTAAGGACAGCCACTATTATGCATTTGGTGTTGCTGTTTTGAGTGTGTTTGTACACTTATAGCAGATACATGCACACATATATAAACGTAAAGCACCTAAGCGTCTCATGTGCATTGTGTGTACTTTGCTGCATCTCTCTTTTCACACATTTTGTTTTCTAATCAATATACTTGTAAAATGATTGCTTCATGGGCTGAATCCTTGAAGAGCCTCGTGAATACACAGAAAAATTCACATTCCAATACATTCCTGGGTTCAGCCTTCAGATTGCATTTCTTTCTATTTTACTAGCACATGCTTGTAGTACATAATGTTTACATTGCTTGTGGGGAGTTGGTGCACGTACATAACGCATCTTAATTCTTTTTTCATAGCCATTCCCTCCCCTCCCTTCCTTTACTTCCATTTCTTTTTTTTTTTTTTTTTTTTTTGTGGGTACCAGGGGGCGACCTCAGGACCTCGCGCGCCAACAGGCACCCGTGCCACTGAGCGATATCACCGGCCCCTTTTTCGTATGTGGGTTCCGGGAGTCGAACTCGGGCCCTCGCGCTTGCAAGGCAGGCGCTTACGCCGCTGAGCCATCTCACCGGCCCACTTCCATTTCTTGATGTGCTTCCCATCTGAGAAAGATCTATGTTCCTACTTCCTATTATCTATCTTTTATTTTGCTCTTTACTTATAATTTTGGTTTTCTCATATAAGAGAAACCATGTGATATTTAAAATTGTGTGTCTAATTTACTTCACTTACTATTATGGTCTCAAGATGCATCCATTCTCCCACAAATGACTCATGTTTATCTTTCTTTATGCCAGAGTAGTATTCCATTGTTTGTAAATACCACATTTTTTTACCCATTCATCCGTTGATGGACATACAGGCTGCTTCCAAGATTTAGCTATTATGAGTTGTGCTATTATAAACATGGGTGTGCATGGATCACTGTAATATGATGTCTTTACTCCTTTCATGAAGATAACTGGAAAGAGAATAACTGGGTCAAATGGAATTTTTAGTTTCGGGTTTTTGAGTGTAAACTAGTACCACGATGGATAGGAGATCCCTCAAAAAGCTGAAACTAGGTTGCATTTGCTGAACTGAGGTCTGCATATACTGGGAAAACAGAGATGGGCAGTAGGGAGACATGCCCATAAACTTGTTTTGTGTGATGGGGGATTTTAAATGTGTGTTACATTACATATAAGTATATTATTTACGTAAAGCTCTTCCATAGTGTTCATTAAATTCTCAGAGGAGTCCATGAACTTTAATTTTGGAAAATCTTTTAAAAAGCACTATTTAAGTTCAGTCCCATAACTAAGGTAATTTTATTGATACAAGAATAAAGAAAAGTAGCAACATACAATGAAATCTCCTGTGTTAGAGAACGCACAGGTAAATTTTTAAAATTTATTTTTTCTATTTGCAGTGCCATGAACGGAGCACAGGGCATCAGACATGATAGGCAAATGCTCTACCACTGAGCCCTGGGAGTGTTTTTTAAGAAATCATGAATATACCTTCATTTTTGTGTATTGAGACATTTTACAAGCCAAATGTAAACATTTTATCTACAAAATATAATAATTTTGAATGTTGTATATAGTTAGATTCCCAAAGTATGAATCTTATGCAGGGAATTTGATGATCAAAGAAGATACACTTTAAATTATTCCTCCAAATCACAAGTCCAACCCTTTCCTTTTACAGATGGGGATGCTGAGGGTGGCCTAGAGAATTGAAGAAACTTATTCATAATCACTTGTTTCAGGTTTAAAGTCATTAAAGTATTACGAAGAATTTCAAAGGTTGATGGCAAAAAAGTATGGTCTTTTTAATGTTTTTATAAGACTTAAATATGTGAGCTAGAAATGAAAATCAAAGTTTTGTTTTTCTCTACCTACTTGGTTTATGAAAACCCAAATCTATGAATCTGGAAACATCATGCAGAAAAATGTTTCCTATAATCTCAGCACTCTGAGAAGTTGAGGCAGGAGATTCACAAGTTCAAGCACAGCCTGAGCATCTTAGTGCCTTGGTGAGATCCTTTCTCGAAATAAAAAATTAGAAAGGTCTGGGGGTGTAGCTCAGAGCTAAGGCCCTGGGTTCAATCCCCAGTAGTGAAGAAGAAAAAAAAAAAAGTGGAAGAGAGAAATTTCTACCAATGGTGCTCATTTCACTGGCCCCATTTCCTGGCCTCACGAGCAAACACAAACATCTCACTAGTGTGTTTTCAGAACACACCTCCTGGGAGCCTGGGAGGGGAATAGAGGATGGGGGTGTCTCCCCTACTGAGCCCTTCTGCACTGCTAGTCTGAAACAGTGGGCATTAGTAAGATATTGACCTGGTGTTTTTGTTTCTTAATTGCTGAAAAGTAGTTTTGAGAAAGAGCTCCATCCCTCATTTGAATAAGTCATTCACCCACTTCAGGGAAAATAATTCCAGTGATAGAAAATACAGAAGATGATCTTATCGTATTTTGAACTTCACGGGTTAAAAGTGAGATGAACGCCATTGCAGGAGCTAACCAGAGTCCTGAATGAGTCGAGGCAGGAGGCTGGGGCTTGCTTCTCCTTTCTGCAGAGCTGGTGCGTCCTTGTGGCTCTGCACCATGCGGTGGTGAAGGCAGGGTGTGTTGATGTGGAGTTGGGGAGCTGGACACGCAGCTGTAAGAGTCTGTGAGGCCAGGAGTCATAGCTGACGCACCCACACTGCCACTGCAGGGTGCACGTGGGCTCTAGGTCCTGGTCCTCTCTACCGCAAGCAGAGAGACAGCATTCACGATTAGTCATGGTGACTATGGTTTCCAAACCTGTGAGTGAACAGAACCAATTGAGCTGGGATCACCAACTTTACGATGGCTCTTGCTGCAGGAATCTACTGCCCTCCTGGACTTCCCGTGTGACTTTCCCATCTTTATTTTTAACAACTCTCTTTAAAACTTTATTTTTAGTACAATCGAGGTTTGCAGAAAAAAATGCAAGGATAGTACGGTGAGTTCCTATATACCCCACACCCAGATTCCCCTATGATTTGCTGCCATTTTTATGCGATGTGGCCCTCAAAGGGATCATATTTTGCAAGCCTGATCCCCAGGGTGACAAGGCTGAGAGGTGGTGGGACCTGCAGTATGTGAGCTCTGATGGGAGGTCTCGGGAGCTGCTGCCCTCAGAAAGGATTATGTCATTCTCCAGGGAGCCCAATTAGTGCCAGGAGAGTGAGTGTTTATAAAAGCAAGAGCTGGGCCGGTGAGATGGCTCAGCGGCTTAAGCACCTGCGCGGCAAGCGCGAGGGCCCGAGTTCGACTCCCGGAACCCACATACGAAAAAGGGGCCGGTGATATCGCTCAGCGGCACGGGCGCGCAGGCACCCGAGGTCCTGAGGTCGACCCCCCGGTACCCACAAAAAAAAAAAAAAAAAAAAAAAAAAAAAAAAAAGCAAGAGCTTCAACCTTCCCCACTCCCTGGCTTTTTGTCTTACTGCATGATTTCTCCTTCTTGCACACCCTTCTTCCATGATGCTATTTGTCATAATGTGATGGGGGGGTACCATAATCAGTTTCCCATTGCTGTATGCAATATCCAACACTCACACTTTAAAGGAAGAAAGTTTTAATTTGACTCACTATTTAAGGGGATTCAGTCCATGGTAAGCTGACTCCCAAGCAGAACCATCATGGCAGAAGGGCATGGTGGGGCAAACCTGCTCAGTTCATGGTAGCCAGGAAGCAGAGCAGGGGAGCAGTGCAGGAGAGGGCCAGATATGGACCTCAAAGTCATGCCTCCATGACCCGCCCGGACACACCCAGAAGTGTGCTTTCCAAATTCCCTGGGCAGCTCCCAAAGCCCATCAAGTTGACACAATCAAGCTTGCCATCTCAGGGCCATCCCTGGAGTTGGTACCATGATGTTCAGAGTTTCAGTTTCCAAAACCGTGAGCTGAGTAAACATCTTTTCACAAGGTATCCAGGCTTAGATATTTCATTATAGCAATAGAAAACAGACTACCGTAGCATCTGAGGTCAGAATATACGTTTGCTACATACAATGAACCTGTGCTTATGCATTACCATTAAGTGTAATCCATACTTCACTTACATTTCCTTAGTTTTTACCTGGCATCCTTTTCTCAGGATCCCATCCCGGATGCCGCATTCCATTTGGCCACAATGTCTCCTTAGACTCCTCTTGGCTGTGACACGTTCCTTATTTTTTCTTGATGATCTTGGCAGTTTTGAAGAACGTGGATCCTGTGTTTTTGCCGAATGTTCCATGACTGGGATTGTTTGATGTTTTTTATGATTAGACAAGGATACGGTTTTGGGAGGAAGGCCACCTTTATCAAAATACACTCAGCATCTGCACCGTCGGCATGACTTCTCGGGGTGATGTTGACTTTAGACACCTGTCTGAAGTGGTCTTGGTCAGGTTTCTCTGCAGTAAAGTCACACCCCTTGTTTTCTGTGGGAGTCACCATGTGTAGCCTGCACTGGAGGGGTGGAGCCCATGCAACATAGGCGGAGAATCTACACAATGGTACAAATTCTCCTACGGGGAGATTTCTCTCTCCTAGCTTTTGTATTTATTGGGCCACTGATCTCAATAGGGGATCCTGGGTACTTGTAGTTTGGGTGATCATTTAATATCACTCTATTCATTGCTCAGATTGTCCCAGCTTTGGTCACTGAAAGTTATCAGTCCTCCTGGTGCTCTTCTGACACTGTCACTGCTGTGGGGTTGTCTGTCTGTCTGTCTGTGTGTCTCTCTGATTTGAAGACTTTCTTCCTTTCTGGTATGACAAATTGCTACAGGATGACCTTGTATGTTTCCTACCCCAACCCCAAACTCCTGACTCACTTCTCATATTCATTTTAAATTTATTTTACAGAGTGACAGCATGTGTGTGTGTTGATTAAAACCACTAGCTGGGTAGCTTCTGTGTGTCCCGTGGGACTCACTTTCCAGTCTCCTCTACCTGCTCAGAGCCCAGGGAGCTGACGTGTGTGGCGGACACAGAGGCCTGACAGTGCTGTGCTTGGCGGGAAGGGAAGGGCACTCACGGCGAGCCAGGGCGAGTGTCCCTGTGCACACGCTTCCTCTGACTGCACCCCTAGCCCCCTAGATGCCCTCTATTCACCTCTCCACTTTGTCCCTGTGGGGTTGGGGGTGACCAGTGTCCCTGCTGCAGGTCCAGGGAAACTGCTCTGCGTCATGCAGTTTCTTTTCCTCTCACCCACACTTTTGTAAACATTTTTTATTAAATTCCCAAATTATCCTAATTTGGTCATGTCACCTATTTCCTGAAAGCATAATCAGCATATTTTTCTTTTTTTTATTTTAAAGAGAAAAAAAGTAAAAATAACAATAAAACAGATTTTCAAAACTAGTAGGACAGTAACGATGATTAATACATTGCGCCATATTGTTGTCTGCTTAGCACTTATTCAGAGTACAAGATACAGGCATGATATCTTATCCAAACAATATTAGCACAGACCTTTCTTTTCAAGGAACTAAGAGAAGCTAGCTGTATAACTATCTTAATTATCTTGCGTGTATATATATTTTTCCCTTTTCTCTTCCTTCCTTCCCCCTTCCCCCATTAGTTTCTCTTTTCTTTTAAACAGTTTCTTCCCAGGTCACAATATCTATTGTACAGTTTGGGTCTTATTTACTCCTTCAGCTTCTCACGCTAGTGAGACAATGCGATGTTTACACATGTGGGTCTGATTTATTTCACTTAAGAATGTGGTCTCAAGTTGCATCCATTTAATAAGGTATATATATATAATGTTCAAGGATGATAGGAAGGATGAAACAGGAAGAGATGGAGGGAATAAGTGAGAAAGAGTCCAAGTGAAGAAGAAAGGAAGAGAGAGAGAGAGAGAGAGAGAGAGAGAGAGAGAGATGGCTCAGAAAAGCAATCAGCACGTCTGTGTCTGTCTTGTGATAATTTGAGTGAAGATGCTTCGGCTTGGTGTAGAGAACAGGTTTCTCTCTCACAGCCAGCTTGTTCCTCACAGACTGAATAACAGTTTTAAGTCCATGTGGGGCTAGGCTATTTCGATTTAGAATTTAACTTTGGAGCTAATAATTTTAATATGCAGAGTTATTATTAATAGCTGTTATGGTATCCTGACAATGTGTTAGACACAGAATTCTCAAGTAGATTAAGAGCAAACACTTCTTATTAGTACAAAACAACCCTGCCTGTTCTGTATTTCTGCATCTAGGAGGTTTCATAATTTCCTTTGCATTACCTTGGGTATCCTCTTAATGAAGGGGAAAATCTTCTCCTAGGCAGTTCTGTAGTGTTTGTGATAACTGTGACTCACGTGTCTGCCAGGTTGAAAAAAGAACTCAAACCTACAAGTTGTTTAATATTGCTAGCATTGCATTACAACATTGCTGAAAACTGCTGAAATGCAAACAGTGAAAACTGCACACAGCAAGGTACTGACGTATCTCCTATCACATGCCCACCATGCTGATAGGCAGCTAGTATAAATTATACATAAATGGTGAATTTTATAGATAAGTAAAGTAGAAGCAGAGAGACTAAGTTACTTGCCTGAAATAATACAAGCAAAGATCAAAAAGGCAGAAACCAAACCACTGGGACTGGAACAGTAGTCTTCCTAACCATGAGCTGTGTGCTTTTTTAATTATACCACTAGTAGGGCCAGGGATATAGCTCAGTAGCACAGCACCTGCCTGGCAAGTGCGAGGTCATGAGTTCGATTCCCGGTACCAAAATAAATAAATAATTATACCACTAGTTAGTATTAAACTTTACTCTTGATGGATAATTAATTAAGAAATATCCAGTGTGCTGAAGCTTGGAAATTCGTTTCTGTGATGGTTTCATTTACAATGGGCACTAAATTTTGAGTGAGAATTAAAAACACTGATGGAAATGAACTAAAACTATTCTTGAAAGTATGTAAGGGTGAAAGTAATCTATGACTAATCTGCACATAGGAATAAGACAGAATTGGTTTTATTTGCAGTCTGTACTAAGGTACTTAACTTTTGTTTTATTTCAAAGAAAGAAATGAATAGTCAAAAGCAACATTTGTGGGAACAAGAAAGAAAGGTAACAACTTTTCTCCTTCTGATTTACTTGATCTAACTTTTGCCCGGTAAAAGAGAAAGGACACAAATTGTCTTAATCTGAGAAAAGTGGCTAATTTAGGTACATTTTGGACAACTTCTTCTACTCTAACTGAAATAATGATGTATAGTCAAGTTTTTTAAATTAATACATATTTGCAGCACATAACGTTTATACTCCTTGTGTGGAGTTGGTGCATGTATAGAACACGTCCTCCTTCCTTTTTGCATCCCTCCCCTCCCTCCATCTCTTGATGCCCTTCCTGTTTGAGAAACATCTATCTCCCTACTTCGTATTATCAATCTTTTATTTTGCTCTTTGTTCATAATTTGGGTTTATTATCTAAGAGAAACCATGCATTATTTAAGCTTGTGTGTCTGATTTATTTCACTTAACATTATGGTGTCAAGGTGCATCCATTCTCCTACAAATGACAGAAGTTATCCTTCTTTACAGCAGAGTAGTACTCCACTGTGTGCAAAAACCACATTTTCTTTATTCTTTCATCTGGCGATGGACATATAGGTTGCTTCCAAGATTTAGCTATCATAAATTGTGCTGCTATGAACATGGGTATGAAGGTATCACTGTAATATGATTTTAATGATATCTATTAACTGATCAGCAATGTGGTTCCTTATATTCTTCTGGCAATGCCAGGAATGGAACCTTGGGATGCTAGGCATGTGCTCCACCACTGAGCCACACCCAGCCTCAAATGTCATTTTTATTTCCATATCATTCAACACATACTTTTCAAGGATTATACTCAAACAGTTATGTTCATGCATTAGTTATTGTACCAGGCTCTGTGACAGAGGTGGCAACATTATATGTAAACACAACATTTATTTAGGAATTATTTGTTATCATTGAGCCTCAACGTACTTCTCAACTACATTCACAATTTCTAAGTGTTTGGGTCAGGTGCTTTAAAAAAACCTGCAGATGTTTCCAGCAGAGGTTGTGAGTCCTGGAGGAGCAAGCTGGATCTTCCTGTGGTCTGGGGTCTTCCTGTGTCCATTCCGCCCCTCGGCCTTCCTGGGATTGGGAGCTGGGAGAGGTGGTGCCTATCTCAGGCCACACAGCCAGAAGCGAGGCTTAGAGCTTTGTCACTCAATCCCAGACTTGTTTGCCCACAGGACACTAGCTGATAGAGTCCCATGTTCCTTCGCCCCTTCCTAATTTCCTTGTGTATATTCTATATGCTTAACTTTACCCCCAAAACACAGTAAATGTGTTAAGTTACTCTCATGCAATTCCTCAAAGAAATGGAGTCACCAACAAGTCTAGGAGAAACTGCAGCCAGCCAGTCCTCTCGGAGCAGCACACGGAGTCCAGAAGAAGGACAGGACTTGCTCAGATTGCTGTGGGGAGAGGTGGCCATATTGTAACCCAAGATGGCACACATGAGCCCACACCGGACTTCCTGCTTGAGGATGGAGCGAGCCAAAGCTCAGGGTTCACGTCGCAAGAGAATGGAGAGAAGCCATTTTCTAGAGGAAATTTGCAAATCTGAAGAAAGAAATGATTTAGTTTGCCTTTGCCTTTAAGGATGCTATGCTTTCTTAGCTGTGGACTATAGATACTACAAAATGTAGGGCTTCAAAACTAACCCTAGATGTACAAGTGGATCCTTGACTTGCGAATTCACATCGTTCTCGAGAGCAGGTTGTAACTCAAGTTGGTTGTAAGTGAAGACTCTTTCCCATAAGAAATAATGGAAATACCCATAATGCATTCTGAACCTCCCAAAGCACCCCTTAACTAACATTGTCATAATGAAAAAGGGTTGTGTGATGTGCATAATTTACCAGAACACCAATAATTTTCCCAGTGTATTCACCAAAAAGTTATAAAATGTGCCTAGTTTACCAGAAACAACAAGTCCATACTGTACTCACCATTGAAGTTGACATCTTTGGCTTGCAGGAAGGGAGGATGAAATGGGAGGTGGTTACTGTTTGGAAGGAGAGTCGCCTTCCATCAGAACATCAGGAACCTGGCTCTCCGGTGTCCTTTCTCTCCTTGGGAGTCTGTAGCCCACTAGGACCTGCTTCTGGCTCACTGGGTCTCAACCTTTTCAGAACTAAAAACTGGGCTAAGGTTGTCTATCTTTTCTTTAACACTGTTCTGTAGTATGACATGACATTGTCATTAAGCAAGTGAACAACGATTGTCTGGCTGGGTTGTCTCTACAAATGTTTGTACCTCTGTGCATTTTTTCAGGATTCCCTTTATTTCAGAAGACCTTTGCTACACTGATTGTTGATACTCCCTCTCTTCAGAAATCTCCTAGGCTGCCATTCTCTGTTGCTCAGCCAGAAGTTGCTGAAATTCCTCTGTAGACAGTTCCTCTGAGTGCTCCTCCACCAGTTCTTCAACATCACCACTGTCTACCTGCAAGTCTATGGACTCTGCCATGGTGACAGTGTCATCTACCACAAACTTCTCTACGCAGCCTTCAAAGTCTCTCTCCTGTATAACTTTGGGCCACACTTTCTTCCAGGCAGATCTCAGTGTCCTCAGGGACATTGGCCAAGGATTTCTCAATTAACCCCACATAGGAAAGGATGTTATAATGTTCCTTCCAGAACTCTTTAAAGGTTAAATCTGTATCTGAGACCACCTGGAAGCATTTCAGGAACAGTTCCTTAGTGTACAGCTTCTTAAAAGTTAGCTATAACCTGCTAGTCCATAGACTGCAGTAGAGGACTTGTACTAGGTGGGAGGAACTCAACTGAGAGCCATAGGAATTATTCAGCCAATTCTTCTTCCAGATCTTGTGGATGAGCAAAGCCTTGTCCATGATGAGGAGAGCCTTGAGTGGTAAACCTCTGTCCGCTAGATATTTCTTAACAGTAGAACAGAAAGCCTTCTGATCCACTCAAGAAAAAGTACTCTTGTTATCCAGGCTTTTGGGTTAGATCGCCACATGACCCCTAGCCTATTGTTCATGGCTTTGTGCTTTCTGAATACTCTGGCAGTCTCAGTGACAAACCAAGAGAGGCTTTATCTTGCGGTCACCACTCACATTGGCACACAGCAATAAGGTTAGCCTATCCTTTATAGGCTTGTGGCCTGGCATTTTCTCTTCTTCCCAGGTAATGTATGTTCTCCTGGGCATTTTCTTCCAGAAAAGGCCAGTTTCATCATAGTTGAAAACTTGATGAGAGCAAAAGCCATTTCTCTGTGTCATTGTTTCAAAGTGGTGTATGTAATTTTCAGCAGCGTTTTTATCAGCACTGGCTGCTTCACTGTGACTAGTTAAGCTATGAACCCCAGTTCTTGCTTTAAAATTGTGAAACCACCCTTACTGGCACAAAGTGTTTCACCATTCTCACTCATTGATGGTTTGTCCTACACAAGATCTGCATTTATAGCCCTAGCTTTTTCACAAATTATAGACTCGGGCTATAACCTGCCATCTGCCTTTCATTTATCCACACATTTAATGATAGCATTTTTATCTTGTCTAACACTGTTGATCATGACTTACTAATTTGAATAACATCTTTAGCAACACTAGCTTCATTATACAAATCTTTTCTCTGTAAGATTGTTGAGATGGTGGATTTCAACACGCTGTACATATTAACAAGATCGGTCACACCAATGCCACTCTCATATTTCTCCACAATTTCCTTCTTTTCGATTGTGATTGCTTTCTTTACCTTCCATTCCTTCCTTAGCTTCTTTTCTAGTTTTTTAGGGGCCATTTTTATAGCACTAATCATAGCAATTATATAAAGCACTGGCTGAAATCGCATCCACAAACACACACATCTGGGCTAAGACTGACGCTTACATATGCTTTTCTGGCATCACAAGTCTTTGTTTATAACCGCACAAGTGGCCAACATTTGGGTTGTAACTCATGACTTTGGTAATAAGTTAAACCTAAAATTGCAGTCATAACCCAAATTTTCCATACGTGAGGCTGGTCATAACTCTAGGGCCCACTGTACCTCAAAACCATGCCATATTTTAACATAAGTGAATTATATTATACACTTATAGTATAGGTTATCTAAACGTAGTCTTACAACATTTTACAAAAAATTCAGAATCTAGAAGTTTATTGATTTTATATGGATTAAGTAAAATGGTTACTTTAAAAATAATAAAATTTGTGTAGTTTACACCAGGTAATACTCTTGGAGAGTACTGCAGTTATTATCAGTCATCAGTAAATGCTGTCTTTTATTTTCTTCAACCCTCTGTATATGTGGATAACAGCTTTATTTTCATGTCTTTGTTAATTATGATTAAGAATTGGTTCTATAACACTGTGTCATGTATTTTTATAATGATATCTCACAATGATTTATGTATATCAATTGTTGGTAAGTGAAAAATATTAAATACTCAATTAAAAGTGTTATATGATAAAAAAAAGAAAGAAATGATGACAATACTTACTCTTTGCTACCTCAGTGCCATTTCCCAAGTGCTTTACCTATACTAACTTTCTGACTTGTCACACCTGCAGGATGAGATGAGGTCACAGAGCAGGGAACCAGGGACTGCACCAGCCAAAGCACTCACCTAAAGCCATGCATGGTGTGTGCAGGAGATGGAATTGGAGCCAGGGTGGCTGGCGCCAGTGTCCCCGCACCTAGACACAATCCTACATTCTTTGCGAAAGTAAAGCAAATAGTTGGTGTTTTATGCCCTCTCTTTGCTTCGCCATATTTCGAATTCAATTTCTACAGTTGGGAAAAATTACTCAAACCCCCCAATTTGAATTTATGCCTTGTCATATCATATTTGCTTAATGAACACAAGCCTGTATATTTCCTTTCATTTGTGGGTTTATGCACGTCAGCATCACACTTATAAGTAGTTTGATTCAAAAAAAAATGCCTATCTTGCCATAATTAAAGATACCTACTTTGGACAAAAACACTTTTCTCCCTCTTGTGACAATCCAGCACTAAATATACCAAAAGAAAAAAAAATCCAACTCCTGGGCTGAGACAAGCAGCACTTTATATTTTTAATGAACTGAAATTTAGTGAGCTTACCTTGCCCAGCTTCTTGGCGGTCTTCCTCCCCTCGCTTTTCCTCTGTATCATTTTTGTGGCTGCTCCATTTCTGTTTAATGTTTGCTTATTTTTGTTGAAATCCCCAGTGCAGAAACCCACAAACCGAACAAATACTAAGGGAAAACTCAGAGCGGCTCAAATGTCCTTGGAGATACTCATTTTTTTTTCTGTTCTTTTTTTTGCCACCATTTGTCATCTTCTGCTCTGAGAGATCAACAGTTTTTAGCACACAGATCAATATTCTCTTAACCCAGACCTAATCTGAGGAAAGCCTCCCTCCATTTCACCTTGGCCTCCTCCTCTCTCCTGGACTTGCCCTTTTTCTTTCCCTCCAGCTATAATTTTGTCAGAGTAAGACAGCAATTTTTCATCCTTTGGTCAAAACTGGTGACAAAAGAGGGAATAATGGTTGCTGACATACGAAATGATAGATTTGACATATGGCGTGCTGAGCTGGGAGATTTCACGTGCCACAGGAGAAGACAGATAAGTGGGCCGATGGTTCTCCTGACATCATGGCCGGCCCGCGCCCCTCCTCCAGTGCTGAGACAACCTGGACTTTCCTTCCATTTTCTGTCCCTTCTCTTCTTTTCTTTTTTCTTCTCTCCCTCTCCCTTTCTCTTTCTCCATCATTCCCTCCCCTCCTCCCTCTCTTTCTCTCTTTCTCCTTTTTCTGGAAGTTTTGTCTCTCTGCATAGGAAGCCAGTACATACATAGGAAACCTCCCCTGCCCAAAATAAACATTTCTCCATCCTACCCTGCAGAAATGATCAATCTCCACCCTTTCTCTAGCGTGGCAAGGGCAGTACAGCCAGCTGCTTGAGGAAATATTAACAAATATAGCCAGTGAGAGGAAGACAGATGGGAAGAAGAAATTGAACCAGCAGATTTCTGGACTATGTTCAATGAGAGGAGTTTTCGAATATGGAAACAGAACTGCTCTTTAATTTTTGTGAGCATCGATAGTCAAGAAACACCTTTCCCCTACTCTCCTGGTCTCCCTGTTAAAGACCTGCACAGAGGGGCACAAAAGGGTCCCTTTCTTGGTCACCCTGGCACAAGCCGATGAAGGCAGACAAAAGTACCAGGCCGAAAAGCAGCTCCGGGGACAGATCTGTGACCTGCGAGCCACAGGCTGCCCTCAGCCCTGGGGTCCCCTCACATCTCTGCACACAAAAGCTTCTTTCGGAACCTGAACTCACCCACCAGGAACAGTTCTGACTCCTGCCTGGGCTCCTCCACACTCACTTCGAAATCCCCGCACTGTTATTTGTACTCTTCAGATTTGCAAAGCGAGGGCCACCAGCACCTTGCCAGTCCCCCAGCAGCCTGAGCAAGAGAGCTGTCCACTCCCTTCGCCAATTCACTTCCCCTCTCTTGACCAAGTCTCCTGTTTGTGTGGGAAGCTACAGCTCTTTCGCCATCAGGAAACTGGCAGAAATATTTAACAGTCACCCACTCCTGCCAGCCTCCGGGGTAGAACTACTCCGGGGTAGATAACTACTCCAAGGTGAACAGTGCTTACAAAGCCACAAAAACCTTTGACTTTTCTTTAAAAGACAGAATGGAAATAATTTTTTAACCTCCTTCCAAAAAGTAGGCTTGCTCAAAACCGTTAATTCCCTGAAGTACATAATGCAAAACATGATAGGAAAAGATGAGGGAGACGTGATTAAATGTGTGTGATTTTAATTGCTTAGTTTTCTTTCTTCTCTCTCTCCCTCTCTTTCTCTCAGTGTTGATGAAAAAGATTTTTTTCTAGTAATACATGATTCCACACATTCTATGGTATTTTTCACAGCTTCTAATGTTTGACATGGATGGAAAGCCAAATGGGAGAACTTCAATATTTAGCTTTCAATAAAGGAAATTAATAGAAGCATTTATTTTGCCATTAAAGGAAGGTAAAGTTTGGAAAGATTACTTTTTAATAATTTTTAAGAACTCAAAGACTTACTACCCCCAGTTACTGAGAGATAATAAAAGGACTTTTTAGATTTGTAAACATTTTGAGATGTGAATATTGTGAAGAGAAGACGTATAGAGGAAGTTAAGTAGGAAAAACAAACCAATAACAACAAAATCCCTAGCAGAAATTAGTTTTATAGATAATCTTTTATAGAAATCTTTTATAGAAAATGGGTTCAGCATAAACTGTGAGTTTTATTTTTTCCCTATGAGCTAGATTTCTCACAAAATTGCCTGTAGTCTTTGTTTGTTTTCAATTAATCGTAAGGTCAGGATTTGGGGTGCATTTCCACAGTGTAGCAGCCCCTTAGTGAAGACTGCAGGGTATCTTTTGACATTTTCTTTTTAACAGTAATTTCAAGTACAGGATTGCTGAAATGTAGAATCATTTTTGAACACACAGCCCGAAGCCATAGGACGATGAAGAACATTTGCAGGGAGTCCATAAAATAAGACTAAAACCACAGTTCCGTTCCTCGGCAAGCAGTCATGGGGTCCGAGTGGTCTCCACTCTCACCCTGGCCTGGGTCCCACCTGGGAGCTAAGCTCTACTTCAGGTGGCAGCAAAGGATCTCCTTCCTGCCCCGGCGTTTGCAGCCACGTTGTGAAAGGAAGTGTTTAACCGTATCGTTGCATCCCCAAAGAATCCTCTGATCTGGATGATCCAGGGAAAATATCCGCTTTTGCTTCTTTCCCACTGGCTCACTCCTGGAAGAAGCCAAAGAGTTAAGAGGATGTCTCTCGTTGTAGAATTAATCAGATTCATATTAGCGGTAGTAAATGTCATGTTGGCACCTTTTCCTTCTAGCACATTACAGTTTCGAGTCTCCACTATGAGGGAATAATGAAGTCAAGATATGCAGTGCCATCTACCCGGCATCTTTTTTGTCAGGCTGCATAAGAAATGGATTGTACCTGCTACTGAGGGGGTTAGGGGAGCAGCGAGCTAAGAAGACTGCTTAAAGAAACGACATGTCAAAGGGAACTACAACTTATTTTTTAGTACTTTCTAGGTGGATTGCTTTGTGGGAAGTAAAACATTCACGGATACCCCTGTGTGATAAGGCTTGGCTACCACGTTTCCTCGCACCCCACCGAGCGGCTCTGACGTTCTCACAGCTTAGTTATCGAGATCCATAAATGGAAATCAGCTCCTGGGAGGCGAGTCTGAGCTGCGAGGAGGGGACCCGCCCTCGCCCGCCCTGGGGCCCGAGGCCTGGGGTCGCTGCTCGATCTGGGGCACCCCACCCACCCCATGCGCCTCTCGGGAGTGAGGGAGGGGCCAGACTGCTCTCGGGGATCCTGGCCGAGCAAGGTCTTTTCCTCTCGGCTGCGCGCCCCGAAGGCTGCCCCTGGACGGAGCCCGGAGTGTGCATGTGAACACGCGTTCTTGAGTCTTTGGTCTCCTCAGCAGACGTCCCTTCGCCACCTCCCAGCGTGGCTCCGGGAGAGCTGGGAACAGAGCTGAGCGCGTCGGGAGGGCGGGACGGGCTGCTCGCGAGGCGGCTTCGCGCCTGCCGTGGACAGGGAGCGGAGCAGCGCGAGGCTCGGGGAAGAGAGGACGGGGTGCTCTCCGACCGCGCCCCGCGTGCGCCAGCCTCTCCCGGGGTCTCCGCGCTGGCCGCTGCGCACGGAGCGCCTCTCCGCCTCGCTCCCGCGATCCGAAGCCACCCGGGCCCGCGCTCGGCTCCGCGCCCCTCCCGGCGGCGCCCACAGCCCCGCGTGGCCTCGCCGGCGGCCTCTGCGCGGAGCGCGCCTCGCTCATCCCTCGCCCTTCGCGGCTCTGCAGCCTCACGAGGCAGCCTGCAGGAAGCCAGGGCCCCTTGGCGAATGAGGCTTTTTTTTTTTTTTTTTTTCCGAAAGAAAGATACAAAACTTTCTTAATCTAGAAATCACACCATTTGACCCCTTGGCAGAGTTTATTGCTGCACTATTTTACCCGGACTTATTGATCTACGCTCTACAAATAATCAAATTTACCCCTTCGGGGTGGGGTTTGAGGTGTCGGGATCTAGAGAAGGCGCAGACCGTTCTCTCAGGACAGCCGCACCAGCTTCCTTTGTGTTTTTCCCCTCCCCTCTCCTACCAGTTGGAAACCATTCATCTGCTCGCTCTGACTGCAGTTTTCGCTTTCCCAGAATTTCCTACAGACGGCGCGATAAAGCCCGTGGTCCTTTCTACCTGGTCCTTTCACGGGCATCCTACTTTGGAAATTCACCAGAGCCTCGGATTACCAGCAGTTCCTCGCTCTTCACTGCTGAGTACTATCCCACCACGCAGCCACCTCAGCGGCCAACAACTGGAATCCGGGTTACGGCCGGTGTTTGATACCTAGAAGCAAACTGACACTGACTCTTCGCATGAATCCTTACATATATGTATATTTTCATTTTTATTGGGAAAATATCCAGGAGTAGCACTGCTGGGTCACATAGTATGCGTATGTGTGACTTTTTAAGGAACTGCTGTTTTCTTTTCCAAAATGGCAGACCAAGGTATGAGTAACACGTTAAAACAATGAAAAGTAAGTTGTGATCTTTATAGAATACTATTCAGCTCGATTCCAAGTTTCGAGATCACCTACTACAGCCAAGTAATGTTTCAGGTACCAGGTCCTCCAGAATAGTATCATAGGGCAGGTGGTGATGCTATGATAGAGACATCCACAAACTCTCAAGGGTTTTAAGAGATGTAAGTCAGGATTAACTTCAATAAACTATTGCTTGCAAATAACTAGAAGCTGTCACCTCTGTAGTCAGTCCTGCTCAATCCACTTGGGCCAGAGAATTAAATCCTGTCCTTGATTCCCCTTATATTTAACATTAATTTTAATTTTATATTGACAGTAAAATTGTATACTTATTACGCACAACCTGATTTTGTGAAATACATACACATTATGAATGAGTAAATCTAGCTGATTAATCTATTACATCACTTAGTTATCATTTTCGTGTTAGAACTTTAAACATTCATTCTTTTGTATTTTCAGAGAATATAATGTGTCCTCATTGGCTCTTGTCCTCATGCTGTACTGCAGCAGATCTTGAACTCACCCCTCCTTTCTAATGGGAAGAGGGGACCGTAGTCCAAGGAGATACAGTTACACTTAAGCCCTTTAAGCTTTTCCCCATGGGTTGTTATGAGATTCACATGGGAAGTGGATGTGAAAACATCAAATGCTGACAAAACGCAAGTTATTACATTGCGCCCCTCCCCAGTGTTGTAACCGTGACTCCTAAACACCAGGCCTGGTAGACCTTACTTAAAAAGATCCTTGTAGAGCAGGGTTTCTCATGTTTACGGTACACAAATCACTTGGGGACCATGTTAAAATCAGATCCTGAATCCGAAAGTCTGGCCTGCTGCCTGGGAATTGGCATTTCTGCCGTGCACCAGGTGAAGATCCAACTTCCGGGAGCAAAGCTAGAGGGTCTCTTGGGCAGGGCTCACATGCTCCTGAAGCCTGGCCAGCAGGTCTGGGGCTCTTCATTGTTGTCCCCCACTTGCTGCAGATTCTCCTTGATAAACCACTGTGCCCCCAAGGAAGCCAGTGTCCCACTTTGTGTGGTCCAGCAGCCGTGCACCCTGGCTCCCTGATTCGTGGGATGACCTGAGATTTTGAAATGTCCAGAAGCTCTGCCCTGGAATGAAGTCATTAGACTCTCCGACACCTCGTATGTTCTCATGCAATAGCCTCCATTGCTCAAATCTCACCTACAGCACCACATCCTTTGTTGATTTACAGCACCTGCCTGAAGATTGTAGTCACAGTGCTCTCCATGTTTACGGGCCTCGGATACAGACTGGCAATTCGCATTCATTGTTCATTCTAAACAAATGTTAAATGAGTTTTGCTTCAAGGGCAGACGGCTATGTGAATGGTGGTGATCCGAGTTGTCCAAACTCTTGGAACTTTCATGGGATTTTGAAATTTATGAATACATCCCTAGAGAATAATTGATTTAAACCTTAGCCCTGTCTCCTGAAGCGGGAGTTCAGCTATTATCCCCAGTTTTCAATTAAAACAACTTTTAGAATTTGAATAAATTTTGAGGAATTAGGGCCAGTGAGATGGCTCAGCAGCGTAAGCGCCTGCCTGGCAAGCGCGAGGGCCTGAGTTCGACTCCTGGAACCCACATAAGAAAAAAGGGCCAGTGATATTGCTCAGCAGCATGGGCGCCTGCTGGTGCGCGAAGTCCTGAGGTCAACCCCCGGTACCCACAAAAAAAAATTTTTTTTTTTGAGCAATTAAATCATACAGATGGCTATGATGAAATAAAAAAAAATTCAACCAAATATCCTGCTCACTGCCCCTCTCATTTTTCATCTTCACTTCTATAAGAATAATTTACCTAACAAGCCAATAGAGTTTATACATTGTTTATTCCTCAGAGTAATCCTGTGACATAGTTGTTATTCCAGATTTACTGATAAGGAAAATAAAGCTGATAAGGTAAGAAATTATCTTGGCTAGCATAGTCCGAAAATGATAGATTGCATCAGACTTGTGAATAGTTTTTCACCTTTCTTCTTTTGAACTAACTGTAGGGTCACACAAACTTTGCACACATAGTACAGTCACCCCCCACCCCAGAGCAAGAGCTCCCCACATTCTCCCTTAATCAGGTTGCACCGATCAAAGTCCCCAAGGCAACATTGGTGCCACAATATTAACTAAAGACGTTATTCACATGTAGCTCATCTTTTCCTTAATACCTTTTCTATTCCAAGATGCTAAGCAGGGTCTCACTCTGTGTTCCCCCTTGTTGCCTTCAGACCTTGGTAGTTCCTGGATTTTACCTTGTGTTCCATGATGTTGACACTTTGAGAGAGCACTTGGTCAATGCTTTGTAAGACGTCCCTCAACTTTGGGCCACCTAGTGTTTTCTTGGATGGTGCCAGCATGCAGTGTAGACAGAAAACCCACAGGGTCAGGGCCTCCTCCCACCACGGGAGCCACAAAAGCCACATGTCCCATTGCTGCAGGGGGTGACTAACCCCGGGTTAAGGTGGTATCTGTTAAGTTTCACCAAATTAAGGTTGTTACGTTTTTACTTTATCGCAAAGAACTACATTGGTGCAGATATGTGAAGACTACACAAATCCAAGTATGAGGAAATTTTGAAAAACTAATCATTTAGCAGAGAAAAAAGTAAATAAAATTAAACTATATAGAGTTATAACTGTCACAGTCTCTGAAAAAAAAAAAAAAAAAAACCCTAGTGATGGAACCATCATCATTCCAGGGCGAAATCTATAGAAACATCACTGGTTATTTTAGGGCAAAAATCAATCAACTTATAAACCCATATTGTTTAAAAAGCATGGAATTGTGTATAATACATATACAAGGTTAATTACAGAAACTGCCAAACTAGGTTAGAAATTAAATCATTCTTACTGAAAAACGGGGATGATAGCTGAACTCGCGGTTCAGAAGACAATTTCAAGGTTTCATATCCTTAAATGCTCATTAATTAATTTTAAAAAGTGATTTTTTTTTGCCACCATAGTCCCAACACTACATTAATGGTGAGTAAAACAGACAGGAACCCTGGTATATTGGTAATAATGAAAATAAATAAATTGACCTTTCATCTCAAGAGGCTTTACAGTAAACCATTAAATAAATGCAGGGAAACAAGGACAGGAACAAGTAAATGAAGCGGAAGACAGAGAAACAGCATGCACGAGGTCTGCATCTTGGAAATGAAGGAGGCCACGTGTCAGGGATCATCAGAAAACTCACCCCAGCATCAAGATTCCAAAGCTCAGTAAGGAAAAGACAAACGTTCTCTTAACTTAGGAGGAAAGACAGATGCAGACAGGCAACTCATAAAGTAATATATTAAAATACCCAATAACCATGTTAAATTTCATTAGTAATTAAAATTAAAACAATGAGATTATGTTCTCTCCCATCAAACTCATATTGAACAAAGTCTGGAGACCCTGTGTGTGGGAAACTCCAGGGGAAAACTGGGCCACAAATGTCAGTGGTGTTCTTGGTTCAACACCTTTTTTTTTGTTGTTGTTCAACACTTTTGATAGTAATTTTTCTCAGTGTTACATCAGATGCTTTAAAATATATTTGGCTTGTTCTAAGAAATTCAAGGTTTTGCTCCAAGGATATAATCATTCATGGATTTAGACACAATAGTACACATCACAGCATAATTGATAATAGTGGGAAAACAAGCAAGTTAATGATCCAATCATTAAGAAATTGATTCATTAAAGGGATACATTCATGAAATGGAATATTATGTATACAAGAAAAATAATATTGTAGAAGAGTATTAGTGATAAGAAAGATATTCACAAAATATTTTAGGACACCAAAGCTGTGTATTGTATTTAGAATACTTTTATTACAGCCAGAAAGAGTAATGATTTCTATACTATGAATGTTAATGATGGGTGATTTTAACTCTAAGTATCCCTCTCACTTCCATTCAGACATGTATACCGTGTCATGTGTGTGTGTGCATGTGTGTTTAAATCTGGTTTTAAAGTGCTTATCAAGCTGTGTCAAGTTAGCTTCACTTCTAAATTCTGGAGATCATTGTAACTTGCTCTTTCATGTTTTTGTAACTATGCCAGTAAACCTGAATTTTTCTCTTAATCTTATTTTTTCCCCTAAAAATAATAGTGGTCCTTTAAAAAACTCCGTATTTGAATTCTTAAAGCAAGCTTTGAAAACTATGGCTTCTAATTTATTCCTATTTATTATACACTTGTGTGTATTTTTCCTGTATTTTTGTTTTCTCTATTTTTGACTTTTCAGTCAATGATTACTTATCAAAATGGGACCCTGTAGGTGTTGATGAATTCCGTATACTTAAAAAAAAGCTAACAAAATAACTGTCCTTTGCTCACAGGAGATTTTGAAACTTGATGGTTTTCCCAGTTCAGTGCTCCCTGGCTCTGAATTTATATTTTGTGTCTCCTTTTGTTTTTTTTTTTTTTTTTTTTTTTTTTTTTTTCTGCTCCTGATGGTCCTTATTTACATTTGCTTCCTTGAATTCTCCATTAGCGATCACAGGCTCTCCCTTCCCATAGTCACAGGTCAGGGCTGACTACATTAGAGAAATTGTACCATTCCCATTTTAAAGATTTTTAAATCCTTGTTTTCTGTTAAAACCCACATAACGGTCTCTCAGCACCTTCCTGTGCCCAAACCTCTGTACCCCCAGACCCTGGGAAGCTCCCCTACTCTGCTTGCAGTTGCTACCACCATGAATCCAGGCTGCCGGGAGCCTCTCCAGGCAAATCCAGAAAGCTAGAGATGGTGCTGTCCCTGGTAGAGTGGGAACACAGGCACCTGCAGTGACTTCATGAGTGAACAACATCTGAGTGTGGAACGGTATCTCCACATCCCATCCCCCAGGACAAAAGGAAGTGGAAGAGGGACGCCAGACGTGGCTGGTCTGAAATTCTAGACCCTCCTAGCTGAAGTGCATGCTGGAAGCCAGCTTTCCTTAGGTAGATGATTCAGGCACCCAGGACACTGCCTAAATTATTTTCCAACACTTAAGAAGGGGGTTAATACAGGAAACCCCTGCATTAGGGGCACTTTTCCTTATGTCACTGTCCTTGGAAGGCAAGGAGTGTTCCAAATCTGGTTGGAAGGCCTGGGGACTGAACGACTAGTTCCTGGCCATGCACCTGACACTAGTTCTGCCTCATCCAGATACCTGGCAAAGATGGCTACATGAGCTTTTCTAGGGACAAAGCAGAACTTAAATTCAGTGCCTCTATAACTAAATCAAAATTCCCAAGAAATGAAATTTCAGGAGACCTCCACACCAGTTACATTCTAAAAGCTATTTAATAAAATTGAAATCAGATTCTTTTGAATTTCTTGGCAATGTATTCATTGTTTTACTCGGGGAAGTGAGGCCCTGCTTTGTGCTTAGCTTGCTACTGTTTGCTAGGTACCCCATTGCTGCTTCCAGGCATCATAGATGGGATAAAGTGACCAAGTCCCTGCATAGTTTCATTATCCACCCCTCCCTGGTTGCTTCTATTTCCTTTTATCTCTTTCCTCATTTGATAAATAATGACAGTTGACCCCTACTCTGCCATATCTCTTTGGTGACACCTAGAGAAACAATTCTCTGTGTTTGCAGTTGCAACACCATCATCCAGCCAGGGCTTTCTCAGGGCACTTGCAAATTTGTGGCAGAAGTCCTAGACTTCAGAATCTGGCAGATCTAAGTTTAGATCTCAGTACTGCTTCTGCTGACTTCAGACTCTCAAAAAGTGTCTTGACCTTCATGTGCCTTAGTTTCCCATCTGCAAATCAGTGTTGTACTAACATCTACAGATGATTCAGAGGAGGAAAGACTGGGCATGATACCGATCCAGAGTAAGTATTCAATTAATAACTGCCACTGATGTCAAAAATGGTAGATACAGTATTAGGTATTGATGCTATGTGAAGAAATCTCCATGCAATTGGGTGACACCTATTCAAAATTTCCACATTTCAAGACTCAAGATAGAAAGTCCCTGTGGTCTTTCATTTTGGCCACTGTGTTAGTCAGCTTTCCATTCCTGTAAGAAATCCCTGTGAAAGTAAATTTATAAAAAGCAAAGATTCATGTTGGCTCAGGGTTCCGGTGGTCTCTGTCCATGGTACTTTGGTGGCATTGCTTTTAAGCCTGGGGCCAGGCTGCATTTCCTGTGGTGAGCACAGTAAAGCCCCCCACTCCTAGCTGGGTTCTCATCACCAATCACCCAGGAACCTTCTGCTAGGCCTCTCCTCTTCAAGGTTCCATCACCGCCCAAATGTGCCATGCTGGAGGGCAAGCCGGTGACACTGGACCTTTGGGGGACTTCCCAGACCTACCCTACCACAGTCACTCATCCTACATATATGGAAGCTGGATCAAGCACTTGACAAGGTTTTAGCTACAAACAGAGTGTTGTTGTTGTTGTTGTATTTTTTATTCAACTCCATTCACATAATTTACAATGGCCAAACTGGCTTGCTGTAAGGAGAGCCCTCAGCAAGAGTGAAAAAAGGCAAATTTCAGTTCAGCAGTTGGCTTCAGGGAGCTGATGGGCTCACTTGGCCTCATTTCTAAAATAAGAAGATGAAGCCAGATGATTTTTATGGCCCCTTCAACGTGCGGCATTCAGAGGAGTCTGGGCTCTCTGTCAGGCCGAACTGCAGGCATAGCCACCTGTGCATATCTTGTCTCAGTTTTGCATCCCGAGCTGCATTTGTGGTCTCATATCATGATGCTACTTTGTTTCCGTTTGTGACTGAGTGGACCCTCCATGTGTAGGGAGGTGTTCCCACTGCGGCGCATGGCGGGTGCATGAACTTACCTTTTCATTGATTGTGGATCTTATTATTCATGGGACAGGAGACCCTTTCTGCATAGCATCACCAGCCCTCCACTTCCTGTGATACCTTCCGCTCATGGACAAGATCTCTCGATGGCCACTTTTCAGATCTTGAGCCACTACTGATGCTGCTGAACAGCATGATTTAGTGGCATTCCTCAGAGTCACCTTTCCAGAGAGAACTCTGCACTGTGCTCCTTTTGTGTGCTGTGCTCTGGAATTAGTAGAAGAAGCTTCCTTAGTCAGATAAGTGTGGCACCAACAGGATGATGAGCACTCCACAGCCTCCTGGAGCCGAGCTTCTCAGAAGCTGTGTTCACCATCATGAGGAAATGGCCCAGTGCCTTTACCTGAGAGCCTCTGTGGTAAAGACTTTGACACATGCAGCCTCCTACATTCTCACACCCGGTCCTCACTCTCCATTCATATTTGAGTGAAATGCGTGACCCTGTCCTGAGCTCAGGGGTCATGGTTCCTGACCTCTTCAAACAGGTCATATGTCTGTCATTCCCTGCCACTATCCTGCAAGTGCATAAGAGGCATATAGGAGATACCAAGTGAAGTCCTGCCTTGGTTGGAGTATGTTCCCAAGAGATTGAGTGTTGGGGGCTTTGTCTTCATAGTGGCAGTGGTTTGGGAAGTGGTGGAACGTTTTTTAAATCTTGGGGTATAGTCGGATGGAATCGCATCATCAATAATGCTGGCCTTGGAAGGAACTGACGGAGTTCTCTTGAGACCCTGGTTAGTTCTCAGAGAGGATTGTTACAAAAGAGCAAGCCCGGATCCTCCCTGTCCCTCTGGCTTCCAGTCTTACCATGTAAATTCTCCTTCTTATCTGCAGTCCTGCATGATGCCATAGCCCACAGTAGGACTCAGCCAGCGGCTGTGTTGTGGGAGCTGACGCTATGCTTTTGGACCTCCTGTTTCCAAAACTGTAAGCTAAATAAACCTTTTTTCTTTATATATATATATATATATACCTCTCCCAGTTTCAGGTATTGTAGCAATGGAAAACTGCTTAGTATAAATTCTTGCTAGCTGACTAGTGTTGGAAGAATTCAGATCTTATGCCTCAGAAGTAAGTGAAAGGGACAGTTATTTTTCCCATAATTCTTCAAGCAATGTACAGCATATTGCTAAACTAGAAAGTGGTGCTTTTTTGGGGTTACATTTTGAAAGACACTCCAGGGCCCTGGGAATAGTATCCCCTTCCCTTTTGTTGAAAATTTTGGTCCATTTTGGGGGTAGCTCAGGTAATGGAAGTATTGTGCTCCTGTGCATATGGGGTGATAATGCAATCTCTTATTTTTTCCCAATCCTGGATTTGTGAAAACAGAAAAGCATTAAAGGTCACTATTTTTCTGAATAAATTATCTTTATATTCTAGTGGAGCAAATTCAAACATAAACAAGATTACAGAAGAATTTTTACATATTTAGGGGAGATGTTTCCACAAAAGCTGGAGAAGTTGCACATCATCTGTTCATTGAAAGAAGTTTCTCCGGACACCCCAGATGAAGAGCAGCATTACTTCCTGACCACCACGTTTGCTGACTCACTTCGGGCTCTTACTGAGTATTCCACTGACACCTGTTAAGAAGTCGCTATGGGGAGATACTGTGTGGAGCTCTGGACATATGGAAAACCTAGAACCTGCTCTTGCATCTCCAGGATTTCAGCATCTCAGCCGGGCAATAGACTGGTAAACAGGTAAACTACAACTGAACAGAGTGGAGCACGTTCACTATTTAGGGTGGTAGAGGAAGTGACCAGCAGGCTACATGGTGCAGTTCTCTGTGCTGACCACCATCATCCTTGGGCAGATCACTAAGAAAAACCACCTGTCCTGACCTGCCTTTCCCCAGTCAGGCCCTTTGAGTCTTCGAGTTACTGAATATCTACACG
Source organism: Erethizon dorsatum (assembly GCA_028451465.1). Lineage (NCBI taxonomy): Eukaryota > Metazoa > Chordata > Mammalia > Rodentia > Erethizontidae > Erethizon > Erethizon dorsatum. The sequence continues at coordinate 3,567,054 of CM051824.1, forward strand.
CTTCTACAGGTTCACGGGCTGAGGAGAGTTGGAAAAATGAAAGGTTTTCTTCTCTTAAAGCTTTCTGGAGGAACAGTGCTTGGCTTGAATCAGGGATAACATTAAACATATTGAACAACCACTGGGGCCGGGTGCCTAACCATGACGAATGGATGTCAGCCACTGGGCTGGAGCAGAGCCCCAGGAAGGAGCCTACACTGCATGCCGGGAGCTCTTGGGTGGGGCCAGAGCACAAGTTCCAGAGGACTTGGGGCCCCAGGGAGGAGGCTCTTCCAAACTCCAACATCAGGATTTAGCTATTGTGTGGCTGCACTGGTGTGGGCCAGCTGGGAATCAGACATGTCTTTGTGGTGAATAAATAATTTGACATCTTTATTCAATTAGGGAATACAGAACTAGCTATTGTGATTTCAGTAATGGGGACTTCAGGGGAATCAGGGGAGGAAGAGGATGTCATAAAAGACTGCTCTAGGAAGCACTTTGGGGCAGGTTCCTTATTCCTTGCTGCTCTCTTTCCTTCACCTGAACACAGGCAACGCTGTAGAAGTAGGTGTTAGCTGCATCTCTCTGTGATAAGTGTGGTCCATCCTTGTTTCAGATCTGGGTTCAGTGACGTTGCCTGATTGTCCAAGGTGCCGAATGTCTTGCATTTGCTCTTGAGTACTTTTCTCAGCTGCTTTTACACTGATGTTACAAACATTTATTTTGTCTTTCATTCAGCCCAAGTGGAGAGCTCATAAGATGACTATAAGTGCTTCTTCTGGAAGGAGTAGATGTATCCCTGTGTATGCAGATCTCTGATTTTTACAGTCACTACCTGGATGTTCTATGAACAAAATCGACAGTATCTCTCTGAAACACAAAATGGTGAGTACCAAAGGGACACACGAAAAGTGTTAGCCTCTGCAATAGTGTGGAAAAAGTAAGATATTTTCAACTGGAAAATAAAATCACAAAATATCTTTGTTTTTGTTTTTTGTTTGACTGCAAGACAAGGAATGACTGTTTAGCATGGTTTAGGTGAGACACATCAAGTACAATCCACTATTCTATCTCCACAGATTCATTTGTGTAACTAGGGATACAACAAAAATCACCTTTAGCAACTGATAAAACTTTTTCTGCATAAATTATGAGAGAGTTTCTAAGTGTACTTGTTTCCTTTTGATAGCATTGGAGTTTGCTTTTTCTGTGCTCATTTATAAATAGTCAAGAAACAAGCTTCGGAAAGTAGGTTTTCAGAAGTACTCCAACCAGTGAGAATTTCTTTAATGCCCACTTTGGAGATGTGGTAGTTTTATTTCATCTCATTCTTTATTTTCCTGGATCATCATCAGAGTTGCTCAACACAAATCAGCCAATCTTCCATGGAAGGGATTTCTGTAAGTTCCTAGCAGGTACCTGTGCATGGATATCCCCGCAAACAGTGGGTGTGACGGATGTAAGTGACATTTTACTTGGCTTGGGAAGCGTGCTTTTGTTTCCAATCAAGTTTGTAATCGGTCTTCCAGGCTCAGTGAAAAAAAGATTAAAAATGTCTTTCCCTTTTGATTTGAAGAAACTATAATTTTTTTCTATTGTCTTGGTGTAGACTTTTAATCTGTAATGGGATCTTGCCTCCAGCAAATCATGTCTATAGGATGTTTTCCAAACCGAACAATTCTAGAGGGATTCTAAAATGTCTTTATCCAAATAACACTTAAAAACTGGGTTACTTGAGAAAATTCAGGCATAAAAGCAATAAAAATTCTCAACACATTTTGAGTAAAAAGCCCTCTGGAAAAAAAAGCAGAAATTAAAGAAAAACTGCTCAACTAAATACTTTCTGACTAACTAAAAATATGCACACTGGGGAGAATGCAGATTGTTAACAATGCCAAATTAGCAGACACCATTAACAAAGCTGACCCATATGGCCATATTTCAAAAGTGTTCCATACCTTTCCAATTAGGACAATGAAATAATTCTTTTAATCAAATAAAAATCAGAACTATAATTTCCATTATTTTATGATAAGGGAAAATCACAAAAACCTGTAAATCCCAGCATTCCTTTTTCCAGATGTACCAATTTAATTTGTAATTGCACGACATTGCCTGGTTTTAATGTATGTGTAACATATGGATTAGTTCATTTCGCTGCTTTTACATGTAGGGTCCCCAAGAGTGGGCATAGATCTTGTTAAGTACAAAACAGCATTCTGGAGATTAAATGTTTTTAGGGACAATCATTTCTATCACTCTATTGAACCGCACTGTATCGGTGCCTAAATTGTTTCTTGCCTATAACTGAGACAGTTCCGATAACTGACTACCACGATATTAGCCTTTGCCTCTGCAATTAACTATTTTAAGTATCATTTATTCAACTATATGTTTAGGCCCAGCCAAGCAGTACAAACTTTCTCCAAAGCAACATAATTAGAATAATTGCCACTCGAGGCCACTATGAGTCATGCTGATTAATTTTACCAAAATTTAGAGTTTTATAATGGGTCCTCCCACCAAAAACCAGACATGGGAATAGGACACATTAAAGTGGAATCCAACTGCTCCCCTTAATGAAAACACAGAATAATTTTAATCGTTTGGGCGAAACCAAGTATTGGTTTAGGCAGGGAGATTGTTGGCTTCATGAATCTGTGTCCTGGTTGTGCAGGTCTCTTACTTTGCAGGATAAGAACAGGACTCTGCTCACAAGGAACAATTTAGATGAGTTGCTGTGTCCACGAATTTGAAAGAGAAGGAAAGGGAAGAAAGTGAAAAAGCAGCTGGAGAGGTAGCTCAGTTTTAAAAGCACTTGCATAGCATGTTAGAGGTTGAAATATTTTTTCCAGTTTCTGAGTTTAACTGTTGATTCTACTCAAGAAACTTTCACTGTGTCCAATATTTTATACTTGTTGTGCCAGTCAATATTAAATGTCAACTTGACTGGAATAAGAGACTCCAGGAGAGGTGATGGGGTAAGGGGGGCTCGTCTGTGGATTAATCCCTCAATGTGCATAGCTGAATGTGCTGTTAGGAGGTGGGTCCCAGTTGGAGCTAGTGGTCTCTGGCTTCCTTCGGAAGCTGTACATCTCACTAGCGTTTTGTGCCTGTGCTTTGTTTCCTGGCTGTTGTGAAGTCAGCAGATTTGTTCCACCATGCCCTCCTGCCATGATGTTTGTCCCTTTTTTGGAACCAGTTACGAAAACCAGCTGACCATGGACTGAAACCTCTCAATAGTGAGCCAAATAAGCCATTTCCTTCTTTAAGTGATGGATGTCAGGTATTTTGTCCCAGCAACCGGAAAACTGACAAATAGATGTGTAACAAAGCTAATTAGCCACAGAATGAGATTCTTCACACATGTACATTTATGAATCTATATTTTTCTTTTTATTGTGTAGGAAAAAATTTCAGTCATTTCGGGCTGGTGAGATAGCTCAGCAGCATAAGCGCCTGCCTGGCAAGCGTGAGGTCCTGAGGTTGACTCCAGGTACCCACATAAAAAAAAAAAAAAAAAAAAAAAAAAAAAATTCAGTCATATGAAGTTGAATCCAGTTGTTTTACATTGAGTTAGATTTATTCACCCACAAACAGTATTTCACTGAGGAGTAGTCAGTATCCACCAACAGGGGACATTACTATATCTTGTTCTAATTAGCAATTCTCCTGTGAAATTCCACTCATTATATCCTAATTTAGGGATTTTATTCAGTGAAAATTTAAACCACCCTGAAGAATTAGTAACTCTGCTATGAATGCTTGTTTTCTATAGGACCAGGCAGAGCAGCTCTGTGGTGAAGATCTGATGGATGCCTGCAGGTGATGTTTGAACACCGTGCTGTAGTAGTGCCTACCTGAGTGCAACAGAGAGGAAGTGTAGGCTCTTGTACGCTGTGGATCCTGAAAAAAGGGTTTCAATTTTCATGTTTTGATGAAAGACTTTTGGGGTCTTGATGTGTGGGTGCGTTAGTCAGTTACTGCAGCAAATTCCTGAGATGAATCAATATCAAAGATGAAATGTGTCTATAGCCTCATAGTTTTGGAGATGTCAGTCTATGGTCAGCTGTCCCTGTTGCTTTTGGCTAGACCGAACATGACGGCAGGAGTATCTGAAGAAGCAAGCTGCTCACTTCATGGAGAGATGAAGGGGAAGGGCCCGGGGTCTCACAGTCGCCTTTGCAGCTGCCTCCAATGACATAGAAGTTCCACTCAGCACCATCTCTTAAAATAAGCCACCACTTTCAGTAGCACCTACCTGGAGGCTAAGCCTTGAATGTATGAGCCTTTGAGGGACATTTGAGATCCAAACCATCACAGTTGACATTCAGCTATTTACCATATCTACCCCCAACAATTTGTGATTTTTCCATTGGTTGCTACATTTTATGGTAGTGGAACAAATGATTTCCCTGCATAGAATTTAACTATTGTATCCCACCTCATACTTGCTTATGTGTATGTCTCATGAGCCTTTACACTTCATGAAGGCAGGGAAGTTGTCTGCTTTATTCATAAGAATTCTGGGTGTCCAGTGCAGTCTGTGTCACAGACTTGGTCAGTTTTGTGTCACTGGGACAAAATTTCAGGCACTGGCAGTTTAAAGGAGGAGAAGTTTATTTGGCTCACAGTTCCAGTGGGCTCAGTCTATGGTTGTCTGAAACAAGGCAGAAACATCATGATAGAAGGGCCTGGTGAAAGACAGCTGCTCACCTTGTGGCAACCAGGAGGCAGAGAAATAAGGGAGGAGTTGTAGACAAGAATATACACTTCCAGATCGCATGCCAGTGAGCTACCTCTTTCTTCCATGCCCCACTTCCTAACAACATTGTCAGTTATGAACTTAATAGTGGATTAATCTACCAGTGAGTACAGTGCCCCCATAATCCAGTCATCTTCCAAATGTCCCACCTGTGAACACATGAGACTTTCGAGAGTCATTTTAGATCTAACCATAAAAGTATTCAATAAATATATTGTTAAACTCAAGAATATAAGTAGGTCAATGATTATGTTGCTTTGTAGTTTACCAAGCACTTTCCATATTATCTCACTTGTAGTTTCCTTTGCTTGTGACTAAGTGTATCTTTTATTCTGCCTTTGGTCAGTCTTGTAACTCACTTTCCTACCAATGGGTGAGTACAACCAGCATACCCATCTGTGGTTTCTTAAGCCCATGAAAGTAAATGTCAAGTTTTATAATATAATAAAAATATCCATGAAGAGTCATTTGGACAAGGTAACTTCTGCTACCAGGAAATGTCTTCTTTGTCTTCTGGGTAAGAAAAATCAACATCTCACTATTTTCCCTCCACCAAAGAGTACATCCTGAGTAATGTAATGTATCTCCATGCTCCTGAGTCCGAAGGCCCTTTAGTAAATGTTTACAGAAGCAGCTCTCCTGGTTCCCTTGGGGAAAACTCAGTGAAAAATTGATCTTTTTCCCTCAGTAACCAGCTTTACTTCTGTGGCTACTTGAAATACTGAAATTATTCTTAAAATTAAGGAAAATAATAAGAAAAATCAACTGTTTTTTGTGTATGGCATATATTATTTACATACAACCCATGGATTAGGTTCATTTATACGCAACCGTCTGATATTTTAATTGTATTCCCAACAGATGCTTATAAATTAGTTGTTTACAGCTCAAAATGTGTTTTCCCTTGGAAACAAAATTGTTAAAGGTTATTTGTTTTCCAGGCGAGATGGCTGCTGCTTATTTCAGCCCTGTGCTGCCTAGCACAGTGAGGAGCTGTGGGGATGAAGGTGGCTGAGGTCCCCAGATGGCTCTGGTCCTAAGCGGAGTGATGTAGTCATTACCACTGGTCTCTTGCAACCATTGAGGTGATTGCTTTCATCTCTATTTTTTAGGTGAGCTGCTTCATGCTACAGACATGCAGTCAGGTTAGGCCAAAGGGAAAAAGCCAGGAGCAGGTAAAACTAAAATCTGACTCAGTTCTTCTGGAGTCCAAGGTCCCAAATCTTCCAATTGTATGCCTCTGTGTGCACAAAGTATAAATGAAATGAGAAAACCAAAAGATTCTGATGCAGTTACTAGAGAAACTGAAATCTCTCAACAGATATATCAATGGTGGAACTTAGTAGTGGTTTGCTTCCTACAGAATAATTTAAAGTGCTCTTTGTTGATATAGAAGTGTTTCATTAGTTTGCAACGCTCATAAAAATAATACTTACTAGGCAGAAAGTCCTAGTAAGGGGTCTAGGCAATTGGTCAAGGCCTGCATTTTGATGAAAATCAGAATAAAGTAGTGAACAGGGAGAGAGAAGTCTAAAGATAGAGAGAAAGAACTAGGAAAGGAGCATGTCATGTGGAGAGAGAAGGCATTTCAGGAGTTGTCCCCCTGGTTAATTACTTCCAAGGTTCTATGGAAGTATTAGGTGTCAGTCATTAGTAACACAAACATATATTGCTTTGGAAGCTGCCTAGGTTAGCAGATGCTATTCCTTATCAGTGATTTACCCTGTTGAATATTTAAAATATTTTCAGGCTCAGAATACTGTTAGCATGAAAAGAAATAGATTTGTTCTACGTAGTATTGTAAAATATTAGGAAGACAGCTGGACAAAATGGTAACTCCCAAAATGTAATCCACTTTTATAGAAGATTTTATTTTATTTTATTTTAAAAAGAAAAAAATAAAAATAATCTGAGGTTAAAGTAAGGATAGTTTTGGCCCTGTAACTTTACTACTAATATAGAGAAGATAACTATGCCTTCGGGGATCTAAAAACCCAGATAAAATCTCATGAAAAGAAGAGTGATGTAACAGAGCCTACAAAGAAGACTGTTATAATTACGAATATTATTATTATCTATATTTTATTGGATTACTACTGTGGGCCGGAGCCTTATTTAATACAGGTTCAACAAACCTCAAATTCACAGCCACGGGGTAGAACAGGCTCCAAACAGTATTTTTCAGACTTCTTGCTTCTAGTCTTTGATGACGCTATGGTTTCAAACAAAGACATGATCTTGTGGATCTGTGACAAAAAAAAAAAAAAAAAAAAAGGGAAATCAGAGGCATACGATAACAAAAATTTCCTCAATAACAAGTGACATGTGACTGGTTAAGATTGAGCTGAGTTGTTTTGTGCTTAGAAACTTCCATGGCATAAAAATGTGCATTTTCTGTTTTAGTAAATGGAAAAATTGTTTCTCTCATTGATCTAAATTGTATTTCTGAATACCTCGTAATTTAAAAACATTCATGAGGCACAGCAAATTGACAAAGGAATGAAGAGTACCTCCCTGCACTCACAGAACTTGAAGTCTAGGAAAACAGAAATGGGACCAAAGTGTCACATTCTTCTCATTCTGTCCTCAAGTCCCATGGGACGCTAACAAAGAATGAGATGATTCTGCAGGAGGCCTGGACCCTGTCTGACAGGGATGGTGACAAGTGGCTTTTGGACACAAGTGTCTCTTTAGCGATGGTCTAGAATGTGTGCCTAGCAGCAACGGGCTGGCCTTGCAGGCTGAAGGACAGCATGGCAGGTGGCCGTGTCACTGGCTTGATTCACTAGCCCAAGAGTAAGGCGGAAGAGTTCCAAGACAGAGCTGAAAAGTCATTACCTTTGAAATAATTGAGGACTTAAATTTCAGGTTGATCTGGTAGCTAGGAAGTAGCCACAAAAGGCGTTTAATCACAAAAAGAGGGATGTTTGTTTGACAACAACAACCATCTGTGGCCTATTATTGTATGGCTCTCAACACTTTCCAAATTAATCTATTTAACTTGTTTTTTTTGGTTCTGAGAATTGAACCCATGGACTTTGTAGTAAGCCACATCACCAGTCTCCTTCTATTTTATTTTATTTTTTTTTTAATTTGAGAAAGGATTTTTCTAATTTACCAAGGTTGGGCACAAACTTGAGATCCTCCCACCTCAAGGCTACCAGAACGCCAGGGGAGTACCAGCGTGCGGCACCGTGCCTGGTTGAGGCTTAATTTCATTAACTTTCATAAGCTCCTTGTGAATTGGGTCCACTGTTAGCCAGTTTACCTGGGAAGAAACCCAGGCTCAGAGAGGGTAAGTAACCAGCCCCGGCTGCAGAGCTGGTGCGTACCACGGGTGGGCCTTAAACTCAGGACCTGGCACTGGAGTGGGAGCCCTTGGCATGGCCTTTGTGGTGGCCTCTGCTGCGGGTGGGGTCAGGGCTACAGGAACTGAGTTTCCTGGTGGTGCAAAGTGGTGCTGAGACAAGGGCACTGCAGATGGGGAAGCTCAGCGACTTCACGGAGCCAGAGCCTTCCCAGGAGCGGCTGCCGGAAGGGCAACGGAGGTTCGTCGTGGTCACCTGGTCATCCTGAACCAGTCCCCTGCTTATTATGGGGTGTGCTTTGTGTTTCTCTCCGTGCTTTCTCCTTGCATTTCTGTCTGGAATAAGTACTTCCAGACTTGTGTTTTTGCACACTCTTGCTTTGAATCTGAGTGGTTTGTTTGTTTATTTATTTGCTGTGTAGAAGACGAACCTCTGGGCTTGTGTATGTTTTAAGTTTTTTTATTTTGACACAACTTTTAACCACCACACACTCACATATATGAACACACAGACTTTGGTTTTAATTTCTCTTAAAATTGGAAAGGTTTTCTTTTCTCTTTCAATGGATGGCTTCATTTCACCTGTACATAGAAGGCATTTGACATCTGTTTTTATGTACGGTGTCTTCATTCTTGGTCATCTCCCTTGGTGGTCTCCATGCTGTGACCATGCCTGTGTCCCTGTGTTTGTGTGTGTTCTTTCTTACAGACTGACAAAGTCTTTGAAGACAAAAATCAACCAGTGAATTCTGGTGATGTTGTGGATGTGGGCAACGGGAAGGGACAGACAGAGGTGACAGGTGGAGTTCAGAATGGGAAAGGCAGTAACAGTGACTGCTCAGAAGGGGAGAGATCTGAGGAGGGAATGTTTTAGGCAAAACGCATCTGTCTCCTTCAGCCTTGTGTTCAAGTTCTTGGAGGTCAATCCTTGGAAAGGGCTGGGAGATTCTCAGCTGGGACAGGAGTTTGCAGAGAGGCTGCGTTGGACTTGGGAGTTGGTGGGCAACACTGGGCAGGGCGCAGCCCAGCAGTCACCAAGCGGAGGCTGCAGCCAGCACTGTGGTGGGGCGTGCCCTCCACATGCACCATGGAAAGTGTTGCCAGCCTTCGAGACACAGAAGTTTTCTCCTTAAGAGAGAAAATGACTGTGAGAAATTTTACCTCCTATAGTTTCTATATGGATTGGATGAAATTAACACTGAGTTTGTATGTATTGCTGCAGGACCTAGCATGAAATGTGCATATTGTATTGGTGTGTGAATGTGTGTGCATGTGTGTATAACTCTGCATACATGCACATATTTACACAATATATACACATATATGTGATGCACTGATTAATGCAAGCATCATCCAAACACATGAGACAAAGCGGAGAGAGAAAGTCAAAAGATTTTGAGGCAAAGAAAATTTGAAAGCAGGAGACAAGTGAAGGTGAGGGAGAGAGGGTAAAGAAGTGGTGTTGCCCCTTCAAGGGAGAGAAGAGGGAATCCAGAGCGAGGCAGGCACCATGCAGCAGAGGTTTAAGAGGAAGCAGGCGGTGACATCCACAAAATGTCCCTGAGAGATGCAAAGAAGGTGAAAGTGTCACCCAACTTGGGAAACAGAGGTCCTTGAGGGGGAAAGGAGCGTGTTGTGTGGTTTGTCTAACACAGGAAAAGATGCAAAGATGTTGCAATGCGGTCACAGGAAACTGCTCCTGAGAATGTGTGGACCAGGAACTTGGCAGAGATGGGATGGGCGCTGGAAGGCGCAGGAGAGGGACCGAGGGACAGGCGGCACTGAGCTTGGAGGGCGAAGTCCGCAGGTCAAAGGCACTGCCTGCCCGCGGCCCTGCATGTGCAAGAGGCTCCGTCCACCAATGACCCACTGAATTTACCCAAAGAGCAATGAGTTGGGAGCTGGAGGGGAATCTTCTGCAAAGTAGAAATCGACTTAATTAGTTTTTTAAATTATTTTTATTTTAAAATATGGGGCCGGTGAGATGGCTCAGTGGCTTAAGCGCCTGCCCAGCAAGCGCGAGGGCCCGAGTTCGACTCCCGGATCCCACATACGAAAAAGGGGCCGGTGATATCGCTCAGTGACACGGGCGCCTGCTGGCGTGCGAGGTCCTGAGGTCGTCCCCCCGGTACCCACAAAAAAAAATAAAATAAATAAATAAAATATGAAAAAGTGCTCTTCATACTTCCATGAAAATATAAAACAAAATTGCAGAATTTGCTTTCAACTTGACAGACTTGCCTTTGTCAGTGGGGAAAATTTATGAGAAATTAAAGATTCTATTATGAAAACAATAACGGAATATTATATAAAATTTAATTAGCGTGTGTGTGCGTGCACATGTGTGTGAACTTCTGTAATTCCTGCCACACTCGTGTAATTACAGTAATTTTGGCATCTTCCCTTCCGGTCCTTTTTGTGCACACAGTCATATTTTTACATAATTGCAACCACAATATACAGATGATTTGCATCCTGCTTTTTAATTTAGTTCAAGGGAGTTTAGCTACAGTTATTTGAGAGAAAAAAATAATAAATATTGGGTATAAATATTCAATTACAAATAAAGGAAGGTTTTGTTCATCAATCCTCATGTAGAGAAAGGAAAAGCCATAAGATGAAGAAAAATGATTCAGCAGCACTTTCCAGTTCTCACTGGGAAAAAGGCACTTTCAAACTTGTGGAATTGAATAAAATATTATAGCCAGAGGCACTAGTGGCTTTTGTAATATTTTTCCAAGCATCCCTTCATGCTACATCTTGAGGCTTTCGGTTCAATTGCTTTTAACGCCTTACTGTAAATATCTGTCTTGAAATAGAACATCATCGTTATTATTAATTTATATTTGTAAGAAGACAACACGTAAGAATTCTTTACTAACATTTGAAAAACCCCATGTGATCCTCGCCAAAGGGAGAAAATATAAATTGGAAGAATACAATGCGAGAAACGATGTGGCGGTAAAGCAGCGTCCTCTTGGTGCGGATTTCGGGCTGCACCGGCTCCGTCGAGCAAGCCCCGTGAAACGGAGGGCTGAACATCATGGAAGTTTCTACTCTGAATAAATTGGGCCTGTGATTCATGCGTCTTGTGAAGTTTATAACTTTTTTTCTTTCCTGAGGCATCCCTTCACAAGTTCTATAATTTCTATAATACCCCTAAATTTTAAAAGCTCTGCATCCGCAGCGAGAGGCAGCTGCAGACAGTGAAAAAAAGCAGACAACTTTACTTTCTGCTCTGCAGTTAGTATTTTCTATTAACATGCCAGTGAAAATGGACTTCGAGGTGGTCCAGAGAAAGAGAAAGAGAGGATTCATTCGCGGATTGATTTTTAGTTTATTTTTTTGAGTTGAAAAAAGTAATCGCCCAAACTATAAATTTATTTTGAAGTGATGTTTTAATAGTTCACAGTAGCTATAACACTGCTTTTGGGAGGGAAGCAAGATGGCAGAAAGTCATGCAGCCAGATGCAGGAAAACAAGCCCACGGCTTTGCTCACAGGCTGCATGGCTACTTTTCCTAAGTAAATAAGTATCTGCTCCACGCCACGTTTTCTGCCTAGTCAACTAGAGGGCGCGTGGACAGCTGAGTCAGCCACATAAAATAAGTGGCCAGAGGCAGAGCACTTCACAAAATTTCAGTAATTTATTTCTAGTTAGCCAAATTTCAGTCATTTCTCCAAGGCAGGTGTCCCTAAGCACATTTATATGTTTATCTTTTTTCTTCAATCCTTCAAAGCAAGATCGTAATTTGGCAGTGGTGCAAGATTTGAGTTAAAGTTAGCCAATGAAAATCTTTGCGAATCTTAGTAGCCTGAATTCCAGAAGTAAGGATTATGCAATCTGCAATTTTTTTAAAAAAAGAAAAGAATTAAATATATTAATAATAGTTAATTGCTAAAATTCAAACGCCTATGTTATGTACTAGTCACTACAGTATCCAGTTACTGTTATGTATGTTACTATTCAGATCGCTTTGCAAATAATCTTGTTTTGTGCTCAAAAACAATCCTGTAAGATTAATACTAGTGTCGCTCTTTCCATTTTGTAAATGAGAAACAAAAACATCACATAACTGGTTCATGAAAGGCTGGTATTGGCGTCTAAGAGTATGCTTTCAATGACAAAGCAATAGACCTCAATTCTCACAAGAATCAAAATATGCTCTAGACATGTAGAGGACAAAGTTAATTTTAACTTGGTTCTTCTTCGTGCCACAGTTAAATAGCTGTATCAAAGAAATACTTCCCTTGACAAAATCTATAAACAGGAGAGTGGGCAAAACTAGACAGCAACTGAAGGGGGCGCCAGGCTGGGCTTATCCTACGTCCTCTGGACTGTACAGACACGTGCAGTGCTGCTGGCTTCACCCAAAGGTGAAGTTTATAGTAATCACAACAGTGAAAAACTGAGGGAAGAGAGGAATACTGGAAACAGAGCACTCCCCAAGTTCTGTGCGTAAATTGTCCCCAAACCTCCTGCTGGCCCTCAAGCTTCACCTGCATGGAAGTGTGAAGCTAAGGCTGAGGAAGACTTCTGCTTCTTCCTGCCATCGAGAATAAAGTTCAGGTTTATTCAAGTTCACTGCCTGCTCTGCAGAGCAATCAGCTTCATCTTGGAGAATACGGCAGAATCCGGAATCTCCACACCTCACCCTCCACAGTTTTCCAGATATCATCCAAAAATTACTCAATCTACAATTAAACAGGAACACATGAGCCATAGTCAAAAGGAAGCAGCTATCAAGTGAGACCAGTTATGAGGTAAGATAGATATTAAATATATCAGAGGGTTTTAAATTCAGATGTCATAGTTATCAAAAATGTAATCAACGTAAGAAGTAGAAAAAAATCTCAGGAAAGAATGGAAAATATGAAAAAGTATCAAACAGAATTCATAGAACTGTGAAACACCATAAAATGAACCTTCAAAATTTCATTGAATGTGATTAATAGAAGATTCAAGATGGCAGGTAATAGATCGTGGAACCAGAGGATAGATGCAATAGAAATGACCAGTCAGAAGGAAAAGAAGAAAAAAGATAGTTCTTAAGGCCCAGGAGACAATATCAAAATGTCTAACACAAGTGTAACTGGAGTTCCACAATGAAAAGATAAAATAGGGCAGAAAAAATGTTCAAATAAAGAATTTCCAAAAATTACCCAAATGTGTTGAAAGATATAACTTTAGAAATTGAAGAAACTTACTAAAATACAAGACAGATAAATACAGAAGTAAAAAAAATATTGAAAGCAGTCAGAATAAAACACCATATTACCTATATGAAAAACTATGGATAATGACTAATTTCTCATCAGAAACAATGGAGGACAGGACAATGTGAAAAGATATCTTAAACTGTTAATGGGAAAAACCCCCAATCAACCTGAAATTTTATACATAGTGAAAATAGCCTTCAAGAACAAATGTGAAATGAAGACATGTGCACATGAAATCTAGGCTATTTATTTAACAACAGAAATGCTAAAGAAAGCTCTCCAGCCTGAAACGTTTAATGATAAACAAAATCTGTGATTTATAGAGAGGAAATATCAATATCTGGACATATCTAAACTTTTTCTCCAAATTTCTTTAGACTACCCATGACCATTGGAAGCAAAAATTTAAATAATACTATTATAATGTATATGGAGATTATAACATATGTATGAGCTACAAGAATAGATAGGGCAAAATAGGCCACAGGATAGACAAGTTAACAAAACCTAAGTAGGGGCATATTTTTTTTCATTTTATGTGAAATTATTTAATATTAACTTTAAGAAGACTGTAATCATTTAAGGCTCCATCTAATATCACCTAGTACAAACTTCCGAAAAATGAGGCAAATAGCCATAGCAAAGAAAGAAAGAAGGAAAGAAAGAAAGAAAGAAAGAAGTTAAAATGAGAATTAAAAAGAAAAACACAAATTTTTAACAAATCAGACAAGAAAGGAGAAAAAGAGGTACAAAAGAAAATGGGACACACACAGAGGAAAGCAAGATAGTAGAGACAGATCCAAACATCCGAATGTTTATATTAAATATAAATGGCTTAAGTTTTCCAATTAAAAAGCAAAATTTATCCATATATATTTAAAAAGCAAGATCCAACTATATTCCCTTTGAAGAGAAGTCTTTAACTATATAAAACACAAATAGTCTGAAATCAGTTGGAAGAATGCATTATACTTATTCAAATCATACCCAGAAGATTGCTTAAGTGGGCCACACTGCATCAGAAAAACTAGACTTCTAGTCAAAGTTATTACAAGATACTGGTAAAGTTCATGGAGAGTCTAGGCAGTGGGTGTACAGGTTTTCACTGTAGAGGTCTTTCCACATTTTGTAGATATATTTTACAATATTATATTGACAAAATTCAAAGTTAATCAGTATTAAAAATGACAATGTTGAGAAACAACAGGAGAATCAGCATGGTGACTATAGAAAGCACTTAGATAAGGTACAGGAATTTGAGTTCAAGTCCTGACTCTTCTGTAAGCCACCTCAGTGATCTTGAGTTTGGCATTTAGCCTCCTTAAAATCAGTTTCTTATTTGTAAAATGAGGCACTTTTTCACATCTAAGTACTGTCTGGTAAATTCTGATGAGTATACCAGGATATTCTGACTTTCAAGCGTTAGAGAGAAAGAAAATAGTTATCAATATTGATCATCCCTACCTTTCTCATCTTACAAATATCTTACATGTTAACTAATTGTGGATATATATTGACTCATTCTTCATGACTCAAAAACTTGGATTGTGGAATAAACATTTTTTATTTAAAATACGTAAATATATAAATTTTAACTTTAAATCTATGAACAATTTAAGGGCAGCATTCTCTAGCTAGCATAAAAATGGGAAATGATCTTACTAAACTTTTCAAGTATTATTAGTATTGCTCTTTCTGGCAGTTCAGTAAATTATAAATACTCAAAATGTCAATGAAATTAAATGATTTTCTGTTTTCAGTTTTCTTATGAAAAAGATAATTCTCCTTTCACTTTTGTGCTGAAGAGTAGGATATGTGAAATGGGGTCAAAGTCTGAGATGTAAAACATTCATTCCATATTTTTTAAGCAGTATTTGTTACAAACAATGTACTCATTTGAGAGTGCTAAAAAAACATCCTAAAGCAGCAAATAGAAGTCACCTCTATTTTCACAAACTGAAGTGATATTTTGGTACATTTCTCATATAATTTTATTTTTTAAACAATTTTAGTTAACTAGTATATATTATTTCCTCTTTTTAGAGAAAAATGGCAGAGTAGGTATGTAAATTTATGAATTTTGATGACCTTGAAATCATGGAAATGTATTGATTTAATTTGAAATTCTGCATCTTTGAAATACACCTGCTGAAATTCAAGTTTGTCCACTACAAATAATCACTTCTGTTAATTTGCAAACACTCTGAGGGAGCCAGAATGAAGCAAAGCACCCCAGTGTGCAGTTGCGCCACTCTCACATAACTCATCATGAATCTGGCTGCATCATGTAAGGGGTCTGGAATATATATTGGACTTGGGATTTAAGACATGACTCATCATCTCTATCATATATCCCACCTTCTAAAAAGATCAATATTTTACCTGTAATCATTAAACAAATAATTTTAAAGGAAGAGTTTTCAGGTAAGGGTAGAGAAAAGCAGTGTCAAATTCCTTTTGTGACTGCGTCTTGCAGCCTCACAGTGGGTTAAGGGTGTGGACATTTGCTCCTTGGAGTTTGACCAAATGGAAGGGGGATGCTAATAGATTTCCACATGTGGACGGATGCTAAGACACCTCCAAGTTCTTGACTTCTTTTCCATCTCTAGGTATTACCTCCAAGAGAATCACAAATATTCTGGATTTACCCCCCCCCATAAAAGTTTGTACTGGAAGAATAAGTAGACTATATAAGAAGCCTTTAACTGGGCAATTAAGCACTCAGCCAAGCTATTTATGTCAGCTCTGGGTTCCCCAAGAGTTAATGTTCACCAGCCAGAAAAATGCATTGTTAAATTTTATACCATCATACGCTACTGAGCCCTTGGTGTGCGTGACCCTGAACTCTCCCATGCTGGATGCCCCTGCGGTGAGCTAGAGACCCCCCAACGATCATGGGGGGCAGGAAACACACAGAGCTTTGCGTTGATGCCCAGTCCTTTCTGGTCGGGGAAATCTGGTTATGAGGGAAGGAAGCGGGCTCTTCCTACAGCACATGTAGCAGCAGCATCTCAGAGCCCACATTTTGGACTGCAGCTCTGGTATTCAGTAAGGAAATTCCCCACAGGCAAGAGACATGGAAATTTACAAGTGCCTCTCATAAGTTACTTATTGGAACAGAGTTCTGGAAGTAGCATTTTTCTTGCTTGGTTTTTCTCAAATATTTTAGTGCTTGTCAGCTTTACTATTATCAGGGAACTCAATCTAAACACTATGGCTTTAATTTAAGCTTTTAAGTCATCAAAACTGCAGTGATAAGTGGTTTTTAAGCATCAGAGAAAATAATTCAGAAGAATAATTTAAGTAAAGAAGAGTAATATATGCACAGGCATTTTGCTTTGTTCTATCTATCTAGTCATCTATCAATCATTATCTATCTATCTATCTATCTATCTATCTATCTATCTATCTATCTATCATCTATCATCTATAGTCTCTCATGTGTTTTTGCTTGTTTGATGTCGTCCTGAACATTCTTCCTCTGTAGAGATGGCCCCAAGTTATAATAAAACAATATTTACGTGGAATTATATCTTATGACAGAGGTTATTTTTTGCTCTCTCATTTCATTAATAAGGATAATAATCAATGATTTCTCAAAAATGGAAATCTCAAAAATATAAAATATATAATTTAATGTTAAACATACTATAATCCAGAAAGGTATAACCAAAGAAAATCATAAAGCATAGGAGAGTAATACTTGGCTAATTTGAAATCCAGAGGAGAACATGGCATTAAAATATCTCACGTGTGTGCCTATGCACGTTTGCACCAACAGAAACATACGTATGTTCGCATACACAAACTGAAGGAGCTAAGCCACATGTGAGTGCGCTGTCACTGGTCCCCAGACTGGTCTATGTCGGGGTCACCTCGGGGAATGCTGAGCGGGAGCAGCCAGTGCGATGTGCACTTCCAAAGACCCCAATCATGTGTCCCAGGGGCAGAGTGTCAGGGTTTTGAAGGCTCCTGGGTGACTGTCACGCACACCAGGTTCTGAAACACTGTACTATGACAGTACATTTGCCCTTTGAATGACCTTGGAATTTCCTTTCTTATCTTTTTTTATCTTGCCCATTTTGATTTTCTTTCCTTCCCTCCTTTTCTAAAATTACTTTTTAATTTTTTTTTTGTCCTTGTTGGGCCTAACAGGATGGCACCAAGGTGGCTGGGGAGGTGGTGGGGCAGTTAGGACAGACCTGTCCCATCCTCGCTTTTGTCATGCTCTTTGCAGTTCGATTTATCTGGTCAGCTCAAAGATTTTGCTTTAATAATGTTTAAATCTAGATGTAGAAATGTGTGAGTTTAACTTTTTTGATTAGCACATCAAAAGTGGCAACATGTCATCAGGATCTGAGAGGACGAAGTGCTAACATTTTCCCCAAACAGGTGCATCACGACTCTGCGTCCAGACAGCCTGTCTCCTGCTCAGCACTTCTGCACCTTGAGGTCTGTGGAAGTCCTCCTGGGAGCCCCTCTGGGTGAGAGAAGAGGCAGAGGAATCGTGAACTGTCTAATTGAAGAGAGGTGTGAATACCTGGATTTGTGCAACCAGATGCCAATCTAGGCAGCTTATTCCTTAGAAGCTCACCACATCACTGTACAGTTTGCAAAAGGAAACGATTTCCAGTATTTCTTAGCTACTTGATACCAGCAGGAAAGGAGTTGCTAAAAAATCTTCCTAATATGTCTGATTTACTTCAAAGGGTCCAGATCTTCAAATTCCTTTCTCTTGGATATGGGTTGTACAGTGCCTCAAAAATAGCTGGAACGACTCCATATGTTATTAGTGAGACTTAAAGCAAAAGTTATCTATTTCCTCATGGTTTTCCTTTTTTCGGTATCTGTAAAATACACAGGTATTTTCTAATAAAGAAGTTTGACTCCAATTTTTTAACTTTTCCTTTTAGAGAGCTTACTGGTTCCTCCTAATCTTCCTGCTGAATAATGTGAATCCATTCTTCTGCCAGACCAATGACCATCTGTACAAAGGATTTGCGTGTATGTGAAAAATATTACTGAACAACCAGCAAGTGGCAGAGACCCCTGTTGTCC
This sequence comes from Erethizon dorsatum, assembly GCA_028451465.1. Lineage (NCBI taxonomy): Eukaryota > Metazoa > Chordata > Mammalia > Rodentia > Erethizontidae > Erethizon > Erethizon dorsatum. Next base: position 3,585,385 of record CM051824.1, read on the forward strand.
AGGGTGGAGGCTCAGAGAGCTCTGTGCTCCGGAACCACAGCAGGGTCTGTTGCAGAGATCCACAGGGAAGTGCTGGTCTCTCGTGGAGAGAAAGTTTTTGTCTAGCTGTCCAATGTGTTCTTGGAAATGTCACAGGGTGTGTGTGTGTGTGTGTGTGTGTGTTTATTTTTATTAGTAGGTGTTTGCAGTACATAATGATTATACATTCATTGTGGTGAGTTGGTCTTGTATAAAACACATCTTAATTCTTTTTACATCCCCTTCCCCTCCACTCCCTCCTACCTCCTTCCATCTCTTGGTCCCCTTCCCATTTGCAAAAGATCTATCTCCCTGTTACCTATCATCTGTCTTGTGTTTTCTCTTTATTTATACTTTGGGTTTCTCATATAAGAGAAGTTATGCAATATTTAAGTTTGTATGTCTGATTTATTTCATTTAGCATTATGGCCTCAAGGTGCATCCATTTTCCTATAAATGACTCAAGTTTATCCTTCGTTATGGCAGAGTAGTACTCTACTATGTATAAATAACACATTCTCTTTATCCATTCATCTGTTGATGGATTCACAAGCTGCTTCCAAGTTAACCTTTTATGAACTGTGCTGCTATAAACACGGGTGTGCATGGATCACTGTAATATGATGTCTTTAATATTTTTGGGAAGGCACTTAGAAGGGGAATAGCGGGGCCAAATGGAATTTCTAGCTTTAATTTTTTGAGGAATCTCCACGCTGATTTCCACTGTGGTTGTATTAGTTTGCGTGCCTACCAACCATGTAGCAGGGTTCCGTTTCCACCTTGTGCACACACGCATTTTAATTCCCCGCAAATGTGAGGCCGAACAGAAAAGTGAGGCACGTTGTGCAGACAGGGTAGATTTGTGTCAGGCACGCTGGGAAGCTTCACACTCAGGGTTGGGAAATCAGGATTTGAATATCCTGCTGGTAAGTTCTCTGCTCTGCAAAACACAGGTGTCTTTCGACTGCAAGGGATGACAACACATTGTGCTTGAAAAGGAACACTGACTCTTTCCCCTTCCCCTTTCTGAAAGTGATCTCTGTCCACCCACTTCCTTGTGCCCTCAGGCTGTGGCCCTGCAGGGACTTCCCCCGAGATGGCGCAGAGGTGCTGGTGGGAGGACGTAGGCCAGGGCTTCCCTTCCCCTCCTGCTGTGCTCTGCCTTAGCCAGTGCCTTCCTGGAGCCTGTGGCTGAGTCAGGTAGCTCACCTTTGCAGCGCAGGTCATGGTAACTGCCTGCGTGAGAAAACTGGAGGACCAGCTTATCTCTTTCAAAAGACCCCTAATTTTTAAAGGTCTATTTTCACTTCAGTTACACAACTTACCTTTGCCCTGTGACCTGTGGTCCCAGAGACAGGAAGTCATATTTTCTGTTTCCTGTGTCATCCCTGTCCTGAGAGGACCCCTGTTATTTTGGGGTCCCCTCTCCACCTCCTCACAGCACTGTGGCCAGAAGAACAGCTGCCTCTGACCTCCATGCTCAGCTCCCATGCGCACGTGACCAGAGGAAAGAAAAATGGAATCCAGAAGGAACAGGTGGTGGCCAGGGTGGAAGGGGTGTTGAACAAGTCCAAAGCCAGCCAGGCCTTTACAGGACCCTCCTCCCCGGCAGGCTTGCTTTGACTGCGCTGCAGGTCAGGGCTGAAGACAGAGCCACTGTTTGAGGTCTGTTGGTGGCTGCCGTAGTGACATCCTGACATCCCAAAGTCCAGATCGCTGTACTTAGGAACCCAATGCCTCCCATGACGGCAAATGAAATAAATCCCTCACTTCACTCATAAAACCACAGTGGGGCAGTTGTGGCAGAAGGTGAGGGGCTTCCTGCACCCTGTCTGTTGTGGGGAGACCTCTCTGTTATTACAAGGTTGGGCACTCGGCCCTGGGCAACCTGGCCACGGCCCTTTCCCTCTCCTGAGGAACCTTGATTACAAGCACCTTAGGCTAAATAAGAAATGGATCTCAAAAGGGAAGGAGTGGTTTTCTTGATCCATTTACCCTAGGCTCTCCCTAGCCCAGCAACATATTGGCTAAAATTCTTCCTTACCTAAAAATAAAATATTGAGAATGAGAAACTTTATGTACACATTGCAGTTACAGTAAACTCAAAGTCAAACTGCTCCCGTGCCTCGTATTTAGCAACCTGGGAGATGCCTTAAGTAGCATTTGTGCAGTAAAGACATAGTACAATAATTTGGAGCACTTTTTATGGCCATGTGCCACCTATCAAATTTACCATGCTATCTTTACAATGAACCAACTTAGAAAATATCCATGCAAAAATATTAATTACCATATGCCGGGCACTGTGCCAACGATATGGGAATAAATGGTGGCCCAATAAGAGAGGGTCCCCTCCTTTAAGGAGACTGCGTTTTACTGTAGGAAATAAGCATATAAAAATACAGTGATAAATAACTTAAATGATTACAGATTATGAGAAGGACCAAGTTGGATATACATAGGGCTGAGACAGATAAACGCAGCCCTGTTGGGAAGATGCTTTCAGAAAGAGCAATTAGGAAAGACTTTGGATGGGGAGTTTTATGCTGAGACCTGAGGTTTGAAAGAACAGAGCTGGGGGCGTGGAGTGGGGACTGAAGGCAGGGACTGAAGTGGGGCTCATCTGTCCCCAGACCTGTAGTCCACAGAGCCAAGAGTGCAGGGTCAAGAGCGATCAGACAGAAGACAGACAAGCTCGATGTCAGGAGTCTGATTTCATTTTCTGCCTGTTGGAGTGGATTTTCTACCTCTGCCTCCAGAACCCTCCATTCAGAGCATTTTTAAGTCCGAACCCTGAATTTCCCCTGGAGCATAAAAACTCCTGCCACTGTAGACTTTGTTTCCCTAAAACTGAATCCAGACATGTATTGGGCATCCCACATCTGGAGAGCTTGGAGAAGCGTTTAGACTTTGGATTTATTTCCAATTTTGGAATTTTATATATACATAATGAGATATCTCGGGGATGGGACCCACGTCTAACCCAGAAATTCACTTATGCTTCATATATACCTTGCACAAATAGCCTGGAGGTCATGTTACACACTATTTTAATAATGTTGTGCATGAAACAAAGTTTCACAGAGTGGAATTTTCCGCTTGTGGGATTTTCCTCTTGTCAGGCCTCAAAAATGTTGGCGTTTCGATGTCAGACTTTTGGATGAGGGGTGGTCAGCCTGAACCACTGGGCCCTGACTTCTACACACTGCTTTTCCTTTCCTCCCATGGTTAAGACCATCGCTATGTTAGATCCTGTTACGTCTGCAGGGTTTTCCTGGGGCTCACGCTCACCCATCCCGTTCATGTCCTCCTTGACCATGGGACTTGCTTTGGCTGTTCAGTGATGGAAGAAGCTACATGTCCTGTTTCTAGCAGAAGCTGGAAAGTGGCAGCTCCCCACTGCTCTCTCTGTTCCCAGCGGGGCAGGGCCTACATTGTCGTTTGGGACGAAGTTGCCTTCCCACCTGGTGCCTTCCCACAGAGCAAGGAAAACATGATGGGGAAGCAAAGCCCTGCTGCTTTAGCCCAGGAGACCTGGTGGCTTTATTATCCCAGTTGAAGCCAGCACATAGAGAAATTGGTACCTGGTGGTGAGGTTGCTACAGTGGCAATCGTAGAAATGAAACCCCAAAATACATGCCATGCATATTAGCGAGGGTGTCAGGTAATGAGGAAGTGTTATATAGTGCCATGCTACAAAGTGGGGAAACTTTGGTGAACTCTTCCCATGTCCCCTCATGTGGTGTCCAGGGAGGGCTCAGAATCCTGTGTCTAATTCTAACCAGAAATGCACAATCAGAACTAATCCGGGGCAAACCTCTGAAACTGCCACAGCGAGGAGAGTTCCATCAAAACGAGGGAGAGAGAGGCGCTGTAACCTCTGGAGTGTCAGTGCTGTGAAAGTCGAAGAAAGGCTGTGGAAACAGTTGTGCTCCAGGAAGCAAAAAGACATGGAAATAAACATAGGGTCGGCGTCTGACCTAGACCGGGCTGTACTAAAAGGATTGGGCTCGGAGACCTCTACAGCATGGACTGACCAAGCTGGCACTAGAAGAGGAAGTAAGTTCTCCTCTCAATGAGGAGCTCGGTGAAGAGCTGGGGAGCTATTGCCAAGGTTTCTGGTCCATTAAATGCTTGAGTGTGGATAAAGGAGCACAGAGGGCGCTGGAGAGGGAAGGATGAGAGCACGGCCTCTGCCAGGAACGCGGTGATGTGCAGGTGAATGACATTCCTGTCTGGACGACAGCAGGGCAGAGGCCGTCTTTCTCTCAGAGTGGAGCGCTGGCGCTGGAGGCAGGGGCATGGCAACAAGAACGCAGCCAATGGAGTCATCAGATAATCAACCTCGATAGAGGCAAATGGGCTTTCGAAACTGTTCAAAACGCATTCTTAATGTATTTGGAACATCACATCCTCCTATTATAAATAGTATGTGTATAAATGCCTCTGCCAGTATCATGTTTAATGACAAAATTTGGAAACGCTACACTGAAAAATAAATATGGATGTTACTTTAACCAGTATTTTTTAACATCGGCTTAGAAATAATCAGTGCAAGGAGAGAGAAAAATACAAATAATAGTTTTGCATATCAAATTATTGCCTAAAAATCTAAAAGCAAGATCGAGGTATAATCTAACATAGCTGACAAATAAATGCATACTTAGAGCTAGGGTGTTACTGTAATGGCAACAGCAGCAACAACAAAAAAACCCTAAAACGTGTGTCATTGGAAGTTAGTCTGGGTGTTGAGTAAGGACAGAATGATTTTTCCATCTGGTCAAAATTTTATAGGACTACTTCCTGTATCTCCAGGAAGTACTTCCTACTAGAGCTAATGTAGACTTTACATAATATAAAACTGACATTGCAGGAGTGATATCAAATACATTTCCACATGTTAGAATTAAAAAATCTTATGGAACAAAATTGGTTATGGTACTGATTGTGTATGAGAGAACTCTGCAGAGATTTACTGATGGTTGTGACTTAGAAAATATAAAAAAGAACCATAAAAACATTTAAATCTATACTAAACATGGGTTCCACAAAGCTAAACTATTTGGCATGGGCTTCTTCCTACATAACAGTGGTGTGGAAAACGATATTGCACATTGGAAAGATGGTAAGTCATTGCAAAATATTTGAAGGCAGATCTTTAGGTCATCTAAGAAGTTTTGCTCGAGAGGAAAAGTTTGGAAAATAGTTAATTGTGGGTTATGTTTGCAAATGAGCTGTCTTCAGCAAGCTATCACAAAAAGATGAACTCTGGAAAGAGCTAGCTGGTTTGCAAGAGAAATGGACAAGAAAGAGAAAGATACTAGACATTAGAGCCTTGCAATGTTAGAACAGCTTATAAGCCCTGAAGAGTAAGGAATGCTATTGTAAAATGTGCCTTTGAACTATAAAGATGTTATTCTTCAGCTTTCGGGCAAAAGTGTAAGTCTATGGACAAGAGTTTGCATAGATTCAACATGTCTTCTGTTAAATTCAGAAAGCATTGTGGACAAGAATGCAAAGAAATCACATGGAACATACATTGTCATGAGAAGTTCAGGCTACCAAACTGAGTGGCATGAAACTGACCAGGAGCACGCTAACTTTTATTACACAGGCCATTAAGCATTATGTGTAAAAGAATCTTACCTCCAAGTTAGCTGTTGATTAGGGATTTAAACAAAGTTTAATATATATCAGTGTTGCAAAATCTCTTAAAATATACTCTCTTAATGTGCTTGGTAAATCTCTATGAAAGTTCTATAAAATGTAGTGATTGCCAAAATTCGTAACCCTAGAGCATTGTATACCAACGTTCCACTAAAAATCCAACTGCTAACATCCTTCAGAACATTGTTTCACTGAATACAGCTTGGAAATTTTAGAAGAAATTAAGACAGAAGTCTTTGATTCGATTGAAAATGCCCATCTCAGGAAGTATAAATATACATGAAGACGATGTAAAAATAAATGAAGGATGATCCATGCTCTTATGGCTTAGAAAATTCACACCGAACCAGTCCTCTCAGTGACAACCACGACAGACTGAGGGCACAGTGCAACAAACACCGGTCTGTGAGGGCTGTGGAGAGTGATCAAAAATAAGCAGACAAAGTACAAGCAGACATATAGATGGTCGGCACTTCAGAATACATGTGTCTCCCACATGCTGGTCATCATTGCAGTGCTGGCCTGGCACAGGGTTTCATGCATTTACCTACATTCACCGGGGTGGAGCTATCCAGAGGCTACCGTGGAATTGAATTAGAAACCAGTTACCATAAGATAAGAAAACTTCAAATACAGTGATACTATCTCGGTTGTTGAACAGCTCCAAACTCGAACTTTCCACTACCTGAACAGCAAAGTTCGAAAGAAATCTGCTCAGGGTTCAGTGTTTGTTTGTAACTTTGCTCAAGAGTTGAACTGAAAATCCCACTTGAAGAAACGTGTACCGGCCGGGAGAGCCACGCGTCCTGTGTGGCCAAGGACACAGAGTGGCACTTCAGGCTCAGCGCCGCTCTCGCCCAGGCAACACATCGGGCCTGTGTTAATGCGTTCCAATATTCAACGCTGTGTGTTTTTTTTTTAATTTATTTACATAAAATATTGTAACTATGGCTCCAGAGAAAGTTAGTGATACCAGCAGTAAAGCTAAGAGGAAAACCCTGAGAACCAGCATAGAGTTAAAGCAAACAATCATTGCAAAATTTGTTAGTCCTGGAAAAATGAATTTAGAAGTATAAATTTTGGGCCTCAGAACTACTCATTTGGTTTTCCATTATTTCTTATGGGAAAAATATGTTCATTTTTCTGACTTTTCACGGTTCAAACGTGAATTTGGAATGAATCAACAACCAAGGTATCACTGTATATGGAAATTACACCAATTTAGAAAATAATTTAGACTGAACCATAATGAATACACACAGCACATGAAATTCTCACGTGTGATGATAGTCTAAGCCAGTGGTAGCGAACTTACAGCACGCGTGTCACAGTGGGCTGTTTGTATCGTGGAAAGCTCTAAAAGGTTCGCCATCTCTGGTCTAAGCCCTAGTGAACAACTGCCTTTTGAAGGAAACCTGAGAAAAGAACATAAGGGCAACCTCCAAAAGTACCAGGGACTGATTTGGAGCCCAGAGGCACTGGAAGGAGATTCCCCTTGGGAGCTGGGGAGAGGAAGAGCTGCAGGAGGGCACTCCCACCTCCGTGGCATTTCCTCTGGATGTCAGCACGGCTGGTGAGGCATGAGCAGCAGCAGAAAGGCATACAGGGCAAAGCTATCTTCCTTCTCTGGAGAACTAGAAAAGTGGAGATGCTAAGCTCTGGTCCTGGAGTGCCTCCAGGGAAAAGAGGTGACTGAAATGGGAAAAAAATTTATATACATGCTCTTCCAGAGATGGTACAAATGTGGCATTCACAGGCACAAAGGATTCTCAGTGGCACCTGGTATCAGCGAGATGTCAATTAGAGGCACATTGCAATTTCTTTGGGTATCCTCTGGATAACTGTTAAAAAACGTGTCAACACCAAGAGTGGGCAAGGGTGGGGGCCCTGGACCGAGCCTAGATGGGGTGGGGTGTAGCTGCTTTGGAAAACATTTAACACATCTTTATCTCATTCTAGTCCTAGGTGTTTACCCAAGAAAACTGAAAATATTATCCATAAGAGTGTTTTATTTTTATAATAAACAAAACCCCAAATAACTCACAGTGGATAAAAAGATGAATGAACTGTCGTATGTCTGTTTCTCTGGAATACTACACAGTAATAAACAGGGACAAAGCAAATTCTACATGAAACAACTCAATGGATGTTGAAAGTGTGAGGTTCCATGAAAGAAATCAATCACAATATAACTGCATTCAGTAGGACTCCACTTATATGGGATGGCAGCAATGCCAAAAAGCAGATCAGCGGTTGCCTGGGACTGTGATGGAGCATGGGAACTGAGGCCAAAGAGCCCCTGGGAGACTCTCAGAGGGGGCGAATGGTCTACCCAAAGCTTGATCTTGCTTGTCTGTTTCTTAGGTACAAAAACTGCTCACTGTCCCCCGAACAGACTCCTGTGACTTTTTCCTCAAACACCATGGAGCACTACTCTGCCATAAAGAAGGATAAACTGGAGTTGTTTGTAGGAAAATGGATGCACCTTGAGGCCATAATGATTAAGTGAAAGAAATTGACACATGAATTTAAACATCACCTGATTTCTCTTACACAGGAAACTGAAAATATAAATAAATGACAGAGCAAATTAAAAGGCAACAGGAAACGGGGTTAGAACTTCTGGAAAGGGAAGGGGACCAAGAGATGGAGTGAGAAGGGAGGGAGGAGAGGGGAAGGGGCCGTAAAAAGAATGGAGACGTGTTTCGTGCGTGCACCAACTCCCCGTGAGGAATGCGAACATTAAATTTTATTTTTTTTTTTTTTTTTTTTTTTTTTTTTTTTTTTTTTTTTTTTTTTTTTTTGTGGGTACCGGGGGGACGACCTCAGGACCTCGCGCGCCAGCAGGCGCCCGTGCCGCTGAGCGATATCACCGGCCCCTTTTTTGTATGTGGGTTCCGGGAGTCGAACTCGGGCCCTCGCGCTTGCAAGGCAGGCGCTTAAACCGCTGAGCCATCTCACCGGCCCGAACATTAAATTTTAAAAAAAAACTCTTCATGATAAAGTACTTGTCTCTGCTGTCCCGTCTATAATGCTTGGTCACATTCTATTATAAATATTTGTTTTCTTTTTTAGTCTTTTTCATAAATTGCTACTTCTTAAGAAACTGGACTGTGCTTTATTTTTGAACTTTTGCAAGCATCCAGGCAAAATCCCCAACAAAGAGAACATAAGTCATGCATTTTATGTTGCAATTTCTCATTTCCCAAAGAGCAGCTTTTACTAAAGAGGCTTCTGGGTTTTTTCTCTTTCCTTTTCTTCTTAGGAAGATCCCATAAAATCGCCTTGTGTAGTCTGCACTTTTTCCATGTTCTTTGCTAACAGAATCTCAAAAAATTCCTTTGAAATGGTTCATTCATAGATAAAATATTTATATTTTTTCCTTCATTCACCCTTGGGAATATGCATTTTTCTATCACTTCTTAAGAGAATCTTTTTGTTAAATAACTCCCTGTATATTTTGCACAGAAAGCTGTAATTGAGAAATGCGAATCGTTTTCTCCCATTTGTGCTTCTTCTTATCCTCTGACCAGTATAGCCAATGCTGCCTGAAATTACCATATATAAATGTAAGGATCATTACATTTCTCTATAAGCAATATCATATGCCAGTTCCTCTAAACTTTCTCATAATACACACATTGCCTTAATTTTAATTCTTCCTGAGCCTTCTGCAGCTCCTTCCTATCAGGGGCCAGGCATGCCTGAATGGCCAACAATTCACTCTAGCCAGTGTTGATATGGTGAAGTAATTACACACCACAATTTTGCTAATATATCACCATAATCACGCTTGCTTCTTTAATAACAGCACTTTCTAAGAACTCCTCAGTAGCACAATTTCTTGTTAACAGCGATTGGAGTAGCACTGTGTGGGGGAGGGACACTTTATAAAACCTTCATAGCCTAAGGAAGGCAACAATTCCTTCGAGATTAAAGGTATTTTAGACACGGTTCTCCCACTGATAAACTTCCTATCTTTCCCCAGGAACCACTGCTAAAAGGAGACATTTTTCCTCTTACCCATATACCAGCTTAGAATATCTATTTACTGTGTAGATGAACCCAAAAGTTGAGTAGAAACTGTCTAATGAAAGTAAATAATTTTCCCTAAGCCAAAGAATAAATGACAGAGCTAGATTTGAATTCAGGTCTGTAGGATTCAAACCTAACAGTTTTTATTCTGAGACACTAAGCTACCTACTTCTCTGCGATGATCATTAAAGAAAACGAAATGAAATGAAACGAAACAAAATCCCCAAACCTTACTTTTGCAAAAGTTTTCTAAATAACCACAAAAGCTCAGGGATCATTGTGCTGAACATCCATCCCCCTCTGCTCAGATTTCCAGTTGAACGGAGTTCATGCACACTCGCCCATTCACTTTGCAGTCTGCCTTCCCATTCTTTTCCTTCGTCATAGTATTTTGAAGTAATTCTCGGATGCCACGTCTTTTCACCCTTCTACCTTTTTGCAGTCATCTTGAAAGAATAACATTTCTCACATAACAACACAGCCTACATTATGCCTGACATATAGCTCAGTGGCACCACCGCCTGCCTGGCAAGCGCGAGGTCCTGAGTTCAGTTCCCGGTAAACACATAAAAAAAAAAAAAAATCTTGATTTTTTTTCCAAGTCAATATAAATTGACTGGTACAAAATTCACTGGTACGAAATGTCTCAAAAAGTATCTGCGAATGTCATGTTGTTCAAATCAGAAACCAGAGAGCCCCCATGTGATATTTACTTGTGGAGGAACTTGAGACATTTCCACAACCAGTCCTCTCTCCTTCCCTCGGCCCCTTCTTCTTGTGTATTTAGATGTCAACAACTTGCTGCAGACTGTTGGGGGTTTTCCCTTCCATTCTTGTAATTTAGTTTGTTCCTCTGCCCTCAACGTCCATATTTCCTGTATTTAAAAAAAATCCTGTAGTCTCAAGAGATTTGATTAGATTCAGGCACAATTTATTTTTTTTTTCTCCTCCAAATTCATCAAAAGCACTTGCTATGTGTTTCACATACTGGTTGTCCCACTTTTAGAGATGCAGAGACTGATAATTTTCAGGTGCTAAAACCATAATTTCCTCCCTGCCAAAATTTTCATCAATCTTGTACCCCACTGTGAATCACCACCCAACTGATTTAATTCATTAGCTGCTGTAAGATGGTGATTTTTCTAATTTTATCATCCCTGGCACATGTATTGGCTACATTTCTTCTGTAAAGGAAGAATTTCATTAAACAGCCTCATTTCATCAAATAGCCTTATTTATTTGTTGTGAATTACAGTGCATGTAGGAAAGTTGGAATAAATGCTTAAAGATTTTTCCTTTCATTGTCAATTTTTGGTTTTTATTCTAAAGACCTGGTGCCTTCTTTAGATGTTTCTCTTAAATTCATTGTGAATTTGCAAGTTTTACGTACTCAATATATTTACAAACTTTTTGATGCAAATATTTTACCATCTTTGGCTGATGGAAGGTCTCTATGTCACCTCCTTTGTCCCTTAGTCTCAACCTATTAGTTTTTTTTTTTTTAATCATTTTTGTATTTTCTGGCATGAAACATCCAAAGTGCATGATTTGTATTTCCTCTCTTAAGTCTAGAACTAGCCATTACTCTGAAGAGTCCCAGCTCATTTCACAGTTTGGAGCACAGAATCCAGGCTGCTTATTGCTTTTCAATTGTCATTGATTCTGGACTTGTTTTTAGGACAGAACTAATAAATTACTATTTAAACAAAACATGAATTTATGTAGATATTTCCAACATACAGAATTTTACTTTAGTAAAATCTAACATAATTTTATACTTACATGTTTTTTTCTTGTACAAAAACACTTGTTTCCTAACAATATTAAATATATGATTATTTGTGTCCAAAACCAAAAAGTGCATGAATGATATATTTAGAGAAGCCTGGATTTCATCACTAGTTTCTCTAACCTAGACCCTCTTTCATAAATAGTAACAATTGTGATTAGGTTAATACTTTTATTGCTTTCTTGATCTACTTATTAACCAATGCTATGTTGATAAACTTTTTTTAAAAGATATTCTCACTTTTCCTTTTTATTTATTTTCCCATATAAATGTTATAATCTACTTTGCTAGTGAAATAGCAAACGAACAATAAACTTGGTATTTTGTTGTAATCACAATAAATTTATATTGACTTGGAAAAATCAAGATTTTTTTTTTTTATGTGGGTACCAGGAACCGAACTCAGGACCTCACACTTGCCAGGCAGGCGCTGGTGCCGCTGAGCTATATCACCAGCCCAAAAAATTGAGATTTTTAAGGTATGGGTCTTTCCACCCTAAATCAAGTTTCTTTTGTTCTTTTAACATTTGGTCTTTATATTTGTTCAAGTCTACTTTTATATTTTTTTTCAAAAATATTATTTTCATCATATAAATTTCATGCACTTCTTTTAAAAATTGTTTATATTATCCTTCTGTTATATTAAAGTGAGTTCCCTTCTATTATGCATTCTAATTGATTATACTTCATAGTTATGAAGACTATTTTATTTTTCCTTTCATTATTTTATTTCATTATTTTTTGCTGCTAGGAGTGAACCCAGAGCCTCATGCATGCTAAGTACAATATCTACCACTGAGCTACACCCCGGCTACTCAGGATTTTTTCTTTTTTCATTCTTTTATTTTTAGTAGTAAATTTTTCTTTATCTTTTTTTTTTCTGATAAGCAATCATATCTGCAAATCATAAAAATTGTACTTCCTTATTTACAATCTTATGGGTTTGATTGTTAGTTATTAAGTACCTCTGGATGTGTTACAAACTGGTGGCAACAATGTTCATCCTTGGGTTTTTCAAGACTTACAGTAGTGTCTTTAATTCATAATTTCTTTTTCATAAATTTTAACATTATTAGTCCATGTTTGCTGTACATAATGATTACATTCCTCATGGGGAATTGGTACATGCACATTACACACATCTGTATTCTTCCTACCCCCACCATGTCTTGGTCTACTTCCTGCTTCCCAAGGATCCATCTTCTTCTTTTTTTTTTTCCTATACTTTTTATCCTCTTTCCCTCTGCACTCCTCCCCTCCCTCTACCTCTTCTTCCTCTTCCCATGTGAAAAAGACCTCCCTACTTCCTGAATTAAGATGTAGATTTGGGGACTGTTCAGGAATTATTCCTATTTCATTTTATTTCAAAATCAGGATGGGCTTTTGACTTTTTTCTAATGTCTTTCTTAATACCTATAGAGATAACGTTTTTCCATTAATTTATTAAAAAATTATATTGATGGTTTTGCAAACAACATGCTATTATTTCTATATCATAAATGAAATTCATTTGGTTACAACTTTTTCATAATAGGTTATTAGGTTCTATTCAATAATTATTTAAATTTTTGAATCAATAGTTGCAAGTGATGTGGCTTCATAAGCCTTGTTATGCACAGGAATTACCAGTTTTGGGATCTAGTGTTGGCCTTTTAATTGCAAACAAGAATATAAAAAATTTCTTTGTTTCTATTTTTTCATGGTCTGAACAGCCTTAAGAAGGATTGGAAATGCTGATCTTTAAAAGTTTAAAAGAACATTCCTATGAATCTATTGGGGGCAGCTTGATTTTGTTTTCTGGGGGCATTTTAAATAAGTTTTCCTGTTCTATCCATTGTAATAAATTGGTTTGGTCTTTCAGGTCCTACTAGAGTCAATTTTAATAAATTACGTTTTCCTAAAATCCTACTTTTTTCATATTTTTTCTCTCATTTTGCATGGAATAATTTATGGGAGACTTAGTTCTTTGTCAATTACTATTACCATCTTGTCATTTCTAGCTCTGTAAACTTAGGCTTTTCTCTTTAAATATAAGTTCATTAGCAAGGCTTTTTGTACAGAGAGCTACACATGGATTTATTATTTCATTTTCTAATTCTCAACTTTCTGCTTTAATTTCTGTTCATTACTGTATATTTGGTTCTTTTATTTTCATTTTTACTGATACAGTTATTTTATGATATGGTTGTTCCTCTAAGAACAATAATACCCATATGCCACATTCTGTAATGCTAAAAATTCATTATTTCTAAGAATTCAATATTTTTGTTTTGTGTTTTCCTTTTGACCCACAAATTGTTTCATGCAGAAATTTGTTAATTTCTTCCAAGAACTCTAAATTTTACTATCTTCTTATTTTGTTATGTAGAAGTCAGAAAATGTAATTCTTATTATTTCTTATTATCAATTTACTAAGTTTCTTTTAGATATTCATATGTAAGAAATCTCCATAGCTGTTTCCTGTGTATTAACACTGAGATGGTGGCCAGTGTCACAGTATAAGCATCGTGGACACTGTGGATGACCTCTGCTGTTACAGGGAGAGTCCATGTTATCGCTGAGTGACTAGATCTGAGAGGAGTGGCTTAGTTCTCCTGTGTTCCATGCATGTCCATCGCCTCACTTCTTGTAGTTTCTTCATTATGAAATAAGATGCTGTTTTTGCAATGTTACAGTCTCCTTACACACTTTGGACTTTATTGTTTTTTTCTCTTGTTAAAATGCTTTGCCATCAGTTGTAACTTGCCAAACATTAAGTGTATGAAACATTTAAAAAATTTCTTTGTAATCATTTTCCTACCCCTTGATTTTAACTGTGTGGAATCATTTTGTTAGAGGATTGCTTATTTAATACAAAATAGACTTGGGTTGGGCTTCACTGGTCAGCCTGGAAATATTTTTCTTCTTAGAGGTAAGTTCAGTGGCAATCATGCATTATATTCTGGTGGCTATGAATATTTTTAACGTTACTCCAATCTTTTTCTTCCAAAAGGTTTGTATTTTTGTTGTTGTTGTTATTGTAGCCTAAATTTTAAAATGTAGATTTCCCCGGGGTCCTAGGAAAAGACTTCCGGTAGGGGGTGTCCAGGGCTGAAGCTGGCCGGCGGAGTCTCTTCGGTGTCCCTCGCCCAGGAGCCGCAGTCAGTGTCCCAGGGAACTTGAGAAGTGTCCCGTTGCTGTCTGCCTGCTCCTCAGCGCTGGGCCTGTTCAGGAGGAACCTCGGGTCCAGCCCCATCCTGCAACCACAGAGCTTCGTTGGCCTCCCCTGCACGAGGCACGCTTTTGGGTGCAGATTTCGTGTTTTGCTGTTAACAGTGCTTGCTGGGGTCTACTCCCTCACCCTGTCAATATCCAAGGATTATTTCCTCTACAGGTCCCCACCCCAGTGCCTCTGTGACGCTGCCTTTGGTTTCTCTCTAGAGTGGCTTTTCTTCACGGAGAAATCCCGTCTGCCGAGCAGGTCACCAAGACCCTTTTTGTGCACACAGAGCATGGGATGTTTTTCCACTCGTCAGCTGATCATTTTCAAATCTGCAAGTTTCCCCTCAGGGTAGGGTTCTCTTATTTTGTTGGTGATTTCTTGGTACCCAAGGGTGGCAGAGAGCGTTCCGGGACCTCTCCTTTCCCGCAGCTCCTGCTGCCCAGTTCTCGTGGCAGATGCGGCTGTGGTCTCCACTGGCCAGTGCTCTGGGGACTGTCCCAAACCTAGTGCATTGGAAGGGGGACAGCGCCTTCACCCCACACGCTGCCTGGATGGTTACTGTGGCTTGTAGGAGTTTGCCTGCACCACCATGCCGCAAGAAGTAGTGCTTTGCAGCACTTACAGACAATTGTTCACCATTTGAAGAATTATGCATGGCGAGAAAGGAGGATTTGCCCAAGGATTTTCCCAGCCTTGGATTCTTTATTAACTCACTGTGTGCAGCCCGCAGGTGGGTCTGCCTGGAGTGTAGACGTTCACATATGCAGGCCTCTCATTTACTCCTTCAGGTGACATTGGGAAAGAGGTTGCTTTTAGATGATGTGTAGAATACAACTATTCTTAAATTCATAATATGCATTTTAGAGCATGCCATAAATCTCTTACATGTTTAATGAAAATACTAAACAGCCTCACAAATCATTTGTTTGCATGTGTGTGTGTTTATTTAGGTTTTTTATTATATAATATTCTTTCTAAGCCGTTAGTGTTCACTTGGGGAGATCATCTCTAGGATTGCCTTCCAAAAATACGATTATTTTTAAAAAATTATATGAATATTTAGGGGACTCAGATTAAATGAGTCATCTCTAAACACAGGTTCTTGGGCAAGAATAGTGTGTAATTGATTTTATTAGCCAGCTAAGTATACTTTTACAATATAGTATTAGGTAGTTATTGTGTGGAATAGCTAAGCAACGAAGAGGGCAGAAATAAAGAAATCAAAATGATTAGGTTTAAAACAAAATTAAACAGAAACGTTGAGAATGTTTAGTCTTTGAAATCTAATGAGAAATTACCAGAATTCTCATTGTCATGGGGCTTAAAAGAGAGAGGTGATATTTTCTTTCTTTAAAAAACACAGCCTTTGTTTTTCCTGGCAGAAAATCCTGGTTTGTTGGGAAGGTTTTGAGGGAGTCTTTAGAAGAAGATGACAAAATAAAAGGCTTTTCAGGGGCTTGTGGGAAGGCAGGACTTGTCTTGAGATGGAATTTGGAACACAATAGTTCCCTGAACAAACTGTCACTCAGTTTTCAAGGTGGAATTTAAATAACCCCATTGTCTTCTCAGAACTCCTACTTTGACCACTTTATTCTGCAGAATTACAAGTGCATTGATTCTCTTCTAAAGCATTTGCTTTCAAGATCCCTTATTATGTTGTCCTGTAGGCAACTTCTCTTCCTTATCAAAATAATGGATTCTAGAAGAAATATTTCTGGGTCAAGGAATTTAATTTGACTTTCCTCGAGAACAAACTCTAAAATATAAATCCCACCATATCTTAATGTGGCATAGAATTTCAAAAAATAAATAAGGCATCCTAACTGAGGAAAATTAGAAGTCTTCCTATATTAAGTAAAAAATTGGCTTTAACAATAGTTACTGTGGCACAAAGGACAGAATAACTTTTGAATATTTAAAAATGAAACGCACATCAAGCTTTACTACCTAGTTTGATATCCTTAAGACAAAAGATTGGAGTCCAATTAGCTGATACTTTTTGAGCATTTAAGAAAGACCCAAGGAATGGTGCAAGGGTGAGTGAGAGGAATGGAGGAGAGAACTCTCCTCTTTCAGGTGCTTACTAGGTGTCTTCCTGTGTGTATGTTTTTATGTCAGTTAATTTAATGTTCATAACAACCCAGTGAAATGTGTAGTATTGTTATCCCTATTTTATGTGTAGAAAATATATTTATGAAAGGAAAGTATTTTATTCATGTTCACACCATTGATAAGCAGGGAGGCCCCGCAGTCAATATGACAAAAAGAGAGGGCTTGCACTGCTGGATTTCACACACGGTGTGCCATATTCTTCTGTGGAATTTCACAGCATAAAAACTAGAGGGAACTTACACATTTATTTTTAAAATGCTTATTTTAAACCATTATTTGCAACAGTCATTTTGCATAATTTTTAAGATACACATGTTAACATCCCACATAATAAATAATCCATAAAATGGGGAGCATGGTTTGCAAGCTGTTGTAAACTGTGTCATTTCATTTAGTTGCCTATCTGTCTCTACCTATCTATCTTTCTATCTATATCTTTGTTTTTTTCCAAATGAACATATCCAAAGAAGTAAAAAAAAAAATTACCCAATGTAACGTAATATGCAAGAACTTGGAGTTTATTATTAATCAAGCCTTACTCTTTGCTGAAAAGTTAATTGTATAAGGTAGAGGTCATCAATTTTTTATTTTTTCCTATTAAGGACCAGACTGGATATGCTGGACTTTGGGGTTTGTGTGGCTGGTAGATCTCTGTCACACAATTCAGTTCTGCCCTTGTAGCATCAAGTGAGCCATAGACTACATGGAAATGAATCCATCATAAAAATTAGTTTTTCCATGGATTGTACTTTTGACGGTGTAAATGTATCCCTGAACACAAAATTATGTAGATGTTCTCCTCTTTCCTCTTCCAGGAGTTTTACAGTTTTGTGTTTTTGTTTATATCTATGAGTTAGGTTTTGTGAAAGATGTAAAGTTGGTGTCTTGATTTGTTTTTCCGCCAGTGGTTGCCCAGTGGATGTCCAGTGGTTCCAACACTGTTTGTTAATAAAATGATCTTTCCTCCACTGAATTGGCTTTACTGCTTTACTCCATTCTCAAAGATTGAGTGACTATAGTTTGAGGGCCTTTTTGCTGGGCTGACTCTTCTCTTCCATTTATTTATTTGTCTATTTTTTCACCAATGTTTTGATTAATATAGCTTTAGAATAAGACTTGAAGTTTAATAGTATTAGTACACAAAAACATGTTCAACTCGTCCAACACTGAGTTGGCTGGGGAATTTTTTCCCTCCATGTAAACTTTAGGAGGTTGTTAATGTCCACAAAATAACTTAGTGGCAGTCTGAAGCCATAGATAAAGTTGAGAAGATCGAACATCTTGCAAATATTGACTTTTTCTATCAGTGAACATGGACTATCTCATTTATTTAGCTCTTTTTTGATACTTTTTATCAAAATTTTATAAAGTTTCTTATGTAGATTTTCTTAAACTTCTACCTAAATGTTTAGTTTTTTAAAATGGGAGTGGTGTGTTTTATATCAAATTCTACTTACTTCTTGCTGTTATATTGACAAATTATTGACTTCAATAGGTAATCTTGTCCTAACTCCTTGGTATAATCACTTAGTAATTCCATTTTTCTTGCTGATTCTTTCATATTTTTCATGTAGACAATTACATTGCCTGCTAATAAAGATATTTTTGTACTTCTCTGCCAGTTTGTGTACCTTTTACTCTCTTTTCTAGTCTTATTGTATTAGCTAGGACTTGCAATAGTAGGTTGCAAAGCAGTACCTTGCTCCTGGCTTAGTGGGAGATCTTCTAGCTTCACGCTGTTATGCATATGTCTCTTTTAGATATTTTTGGAGAAGTATTTATAAAATTGAGAAAGTTGCCCTCTATTTCTAGCTTGCTGAGAGTAGTGATTTTTTTAAAAAATAATACATTGCTGTTTAATTTTGTCAAATGCTTTGTTGTCACCTATGGATATGATCATGTGACTTTTCTTATTTATGTCATTAGTGTCAAGTACTACATTAACAGATTCTCAAATGCTGAGCCAGCCATGCTTACCTTGAATAACTAACCATTTACTGCAGATCAATTATTTTTTTTTTTATGTTGTTGAATGGACTTGTTAACATTTTGTTGAGAAATTTTGAATCTATCTACATGAGAGATGCTGGTCTACAGCAGTCATGATGAAGCTTTTAGAGCTTTCCATGGTAGCAAATGGCACGCTGCAGCATGTGTCCCGCACATTCAACACCACTGGTCTATAGTTTTAATGACTTTGGTTTGGGGAGGTAATTGTTAAGATATCATTCAGGATATCATATTTACATTGCACTGCATGTTATATGGCTGAACATGCAGATTTTCTTTTATTTTCCTCTAAAGAATGCTATTTTTTTTTTCTTAGTGCGGGTACCGGGAGTCGACCTCAGGACCTCGCGCTTGCCAGCAAGCGCTTGTGCTGCTGAGCGATATCACCACCCCTTTTCTTCCTTTACGTGGGTTCCAGGAGTCGAACTCAGGACCTCACGCTTGCTAGGCAGGCGCTTATGCTGCTGAGCTATCTCACCGGCCCTATGTTTTATTTTGACAAGTACTTATTTCCTGTTATTTACTGGGAGGTCAGCTTCATTCTTTTGACAAAGATTCCCTCTTTGACAAAACTTCAATTGGGCTTCCCTAGGCCTTCTTCTGGACTGGACTTCAGCATTAGGCACTATCCTTGCCTTGTTTAGTCAAGTATTAGCAGGGAGTCATAATAAGTCAGTTAAGGGAAAATCTGTCTACCCTTGGTATCTAATCATATCCTTCTTAATAACTCTCTATCCAGTGACCCACTTACTATGTTCTCCAGTTCAACATCCTAACTACTTTTCTTGTACTTGAGGTTGAGTTCAGTCTCTGTCTATTGCAATAATTTCAATAAGATCTTCCTTACCATTTAAAAAAGTATCAGGATGATTTTAATTTCACAAATTTGAAGCTATTCTAATTTTTTTTTTATAAAATATGTCTAGAGTAGAACCAACACTTGGCTTGGAGGAGCTCTGTTCCCACAGCACAATTCTGTGCGATCTCCGTTGAAGACCCAAGGCACTGGCTTAGGTGTTGCTCCTCTGTTCACAGACTTTCAGTGGCTGTCCCTTTCCTGGCCTCGTGGAATCTGCACACATACAGTTTAGAATTCTAACAATGACTTAAGGAGACCTCCATGTAGATACCAGGAGTGCCTTCACCATGCCAACTCACCCTTTTTGTATCCTGCTTCTCATGCTCTAGCCACCTCAGCAGCCCCGCAGTGATCCCCTTCTCCTCCTCTCAGGGTGACCATCCTGTTCTGCTTGGCCTTTCCTTCCCTACCTTGTATTCTCCCGAGAGGAGCTCCTGTGATTCTGTCCGTGCTGCTGTTGATTGTGGAACATCTGAAAGCTATGGTTCCCTATACTTGGTCAGTGTTGGGGTTGTGTGTAAGGGAGCCTGTCTCATACCGGTTCCTCTGTAAGGCCTTACTCAGAAGTCCCATGCTTTCTTTTCAAGTTCTTTCTTAGTATTAAGTTGTGCATCTCTGAAAAACATTTTCTTAGACCATATTACAAATAAAATGTTTTAAAATCAAGGCGTGATTGCTTTCTTAAATGTTTGGGAACAGATGACATCCTCAACTTTTCTTTTATTTCTCTAAATGCGTGCACAATAATTTAATGCGTTCCTGCTTCATCTCTAGGAAAAAGCAAGTCTAATGTCCAAATTAATAGAACTATATGCAGTTATGTATGTATTTTTGCTTAAGAAGGAATCATTACAAAATCTTGGAATTATTTTAAAAGATCAAGAAATCTTGAGTAATAGAAAAACAAATGACAAGGAAAACAAAATGATTTTGAAGAATGTAATGCTTGATCAGTTGGCAGTGTTACTGCCTTGATGTGCTTTTACACGTTCATTGTCTAGTTTTATGATATGTTCATGTACATGTAATCTTAGGGATAGATACGGCAGTGGCACTTAAACCATCTATCAGTGTTAGTAAAGATGTTTCTGGGATGGAATAAAAATGCATCCAGGTGACAAGGTCAAATCTCTCTTGCATGACGTCAGAATATGACTGTGCCCATCATCTCTGTCCCCAAGTATTCTGATATGTGATAAAAGAAGCAGATCCATTACACAGAAAATTACAGGCTAAGAGCTGCAAATCGTATCATCCTCCACGGAGATACCGGAGAACAGTTCCAGTTTTATCACTAACAAAACTGGAAGGAAATCATGTGACCTGCTTGCATGTTATTTCAAAGTTTCTTCTCAAATTATACTCTGTCTACTGACTGTTATGAGAATGATTGAAAATAATACGATGAGCAATAAAGTCACTGTGTGTTTATGTATCAACATATTTATAATTTTTTTCACAAGAAAGTTTTCCTGTAAAAAGATAGCCAAGGGGCCATGCAGAAGAAAGGTATGAATAAAGGGGAAATCCTGTGTTTACTGGCTTCTGTGGCTCAGGCTAGCAAGGGTCACTGAACCTCACCTCATCTCCTATTCTGCTCTCCCACTCTGCTGTTTGAAGAACACCGTAGGGACCCAATCTGTTTCCCCTGCTAGTGAAAATCACCCAGAAGGATCCACCACTTTCTCAAACTAGGACACCCGACTTTTCTTTATCTGTAAATATATGTATGCCATGATAGTCATGTATGCATTGAACGTTTTTCAGCTAAAATGTCAATTATTAACTGTAAGTAAAGCAAGAATTCTGTTCTTGCTAACCAAACAGGAAGTAGATGCATTTATAATGTGTTTTCTTTATTCAATCAATATTTATTTTGCATCAATCTGAAATTATGGCATACTGCTAAAGAAATAGTTATCACTGACAAATCAATGAGGGAAATTTTAGCTCAAATGTTCTCTACCTCCCAGGTCATAAGAAAGTGAAGAATAAAATATCTCCTATAGAAAGTTAAAAACTATTTATGCACACATTTCTAATCTATATTCATTGAATATATTTACTGAATGTATCATAAAAAGACTAGATTCAGTTCTTGAGCCCTTTTCTTTCCTTTGAATTTCACTATCCCAATTGAGCTTACCTTCCTTCTGCTACTAGAATTTTTATGCTACACTTTTGCATTTGCTATTTCCATTTTTCAATTATGGCATCTCCTCTTTTTGGCATTCTTCAGATCTTAGCTCCAATGTCATTTCTGCAGGGAAGTCTTCCTGACCAGCCTTTTCTATAGCATGTCTCACCAATAGAGTGATTTACAGTATCTGCTTATAGATATTTATATTTTATGTGACAAGTACCTGTTTACTCTTCACAATGTAAGTCCATGGATTCATAAACTATATTTTGTTTACTAGTTTATATATGGGACCTCATGGAATGTCTAACAAAATGTAGACCCTCAGTAGGTCAATCTATTTCTAATGTGACAATTATTTTTATAAGGTAATTACTCTTCTTTTCATCTTCCCTTAAGGTAGCTGGATATTTATTTGCTTTCTTGTTTATTCTTCTCTTTCTTCATTCCTCTTTCTTTCCTTTTTTATTTCTATACTTCCTTAGAATGTAGAGGATGATGGTATCTTCAAAAATAGATCATGTTTAGGAAGACAGAAACATGTTGGACTTGCCTAAATTATTGTATCTGAAAATATTAAGAACTATAATCTAAGATCTTGGACGTAAATTCCAAATGGCATTCACATTCTTTCACACATACAGTATATTGAAATTTCTTAGAACACTTCCTAGCACATAATATGATATGTGTATCATTCAGCTTTCTAGTTGCTAGGACAAAATGCCTAACACCCATAACTTAAAGCAAGAGAGGTGCTGGTGTGATAGCTCAGTGGCATAAGCGCCTGCCTGGCAAGCGCGAGGTCCTGAGTTTGACTCCCAGCACCCACATATGAAAAAGTGGCAGGTGATATCGCTCAGGGGTACGGGCACTTGCTGGCGCATGAGGTCCTGAGGTCGACCCTGGTACCCACAAAAAAAAAAAAAAAAAAACTCATACGCTGTCTTATACCCAATTTAAAGCCAGGTGTGGTGGCACATGCCTGTAATTTCAGCACTCGGGAGCCTGTGGCAGGAGGATTGTCACAAGTTTGAGGCCAGCTTAGTCCAATTTAATTGCTGTGGGACTTTAATTCTAACTCCCTTTGAATGACAGTTATATTTTTTGAGAATGAATAAAAGTAGAAACATTTAAAATGATTTTAGTTCTTGGGGAAAAAGATGGCGGATGAGTAAGAAGCAGGCAGTGAAACTCTCTCTAAAAGTTACTGTTGGAACACGGGAATATAGCGACCCGGAAAGTGCGGGGGGGGGGAGATGCCTCCCCCGAACCAAGAAAAGTTCTGAAGCGCAATCTGGGACCCCCCGGCACCAGTGAAGGGTGATTTCCAACAAAGAAGAAGGAGCAGACCGTGCGCGTGCACCTTCTACCATCCCAGGAATCGCAGCGCGACAGAAGCTCAATTCTACGGACACATGGTGACAGCTGGCGCCCAGGGAGCCCCCACGGAGGATCCTGAGACAGCGGCGAGGCGGGGGAGCGGCGGAGAACTGCGCTGGCCGGCGGTGAGTGTCTCTCAGCCACAGCTGCCCCGTGCCAGAGAGCGACCGGCCGGGCGCCATTGTGCGGGGTGCGGCGAAACTCAGAGCGGTGCGAAAGAAAAACAGCGCTGGACACTCGCGCTCTGAACAGGGAAGCGCGGGGACTCTCAGGCCCATGAAAGTGTGCTGAGGTCAGCAGGCGAATGAGACTGGTCTCTCAGCCACACCTGTCCCGCGCCAGAGAGCGACTGGCCCGGCGCCATTGTGGGGGGTGTGGTGAAAATCAGAGTGGCGGGAAACCAGTGCAGGGAACCCGCGCTCCGGACAGTGCACTGCGCCTCTCAGGCCCAGGGATAGTGAAAGGGCGCTGAGAGCGGCAGGCGAGCTAGACTGGTCTCTGCCTGAAAGTACGCGCCTCTGCTCACCGCCCGCCAGAGGGCCGTTCCTGGCTCACTGGGACGGACCTACACGGAACAGGACTCTGTCACCACACGGTGCCTGCCTACAGCAGAGTCAACACCTGGAACTGATTCTTTTTATTTATTTTTTATTTTTATTTTTATTTTTTTCTCACTCATTTGTTTTTTGTTCTGGCGAAGGGTTTTTTTTTTTTTTGGTGGGGTTTTATTTTTGTTTTGTCTGTTTTATTGTTTTTATCTTCGTTTTTGTTTCTGTATGTGTATTTGCTCTTTCCTTCATTATTCTTTCTGGTTTTTTATATGAGTGTAAACAGCGCCTCTAACTTCTTTGTGATTGTGGTTGTGATCTGTTCTTCCTTTTATCCCTTCCTTCTCTTTTTACCACCAGTCCTCTGCACCAGTGTCCCAATTTTAGTGGGATCCCTCTTGGTCCTCTAACCTTACATCTAATTCCTTCCTATTCTCCCAACACTCTATTTCCTCCTTAACTCATTTTAAATTTAAACTCCTCAGGGAAAAATTGACATACATAGGACTTGTATACTGCATATAATTTTCCTGGTGTGTTTTAGATTGTGTTATATAACCGCAACTCTATACAGCTAAAAGTGGTAAATAACTGGTTAGCTCAGTCTGTCATTTTCTAGGCTGTGTTTGATGCTTTAAAATGATTTTAGTTCTTATATGGACTTCTTAAAACGTTTAGAAAGCAGTCAAATGACAAAGAAATAGAGGATGGGCTTCTATTTTTAATAATGAAAGTAAAATTATTTTATTTGAATTTGCAGCAAAATGACAATATTTTAAGAGTCACACATGGAAAATACTCTTTGAGCATGCATCAGGTACAGTAACTGCCCACTAAATTCTAGACTCACACACGGTACCAAAAAAAAAATGCAAGAGAGGTTTATTTGGCCTATGGTTTTCAGTCATGAACTCATCATTGGGTTAGTCCACTGATAGGTACAGTGCTCTCATGGTCCAATCACCTCCCAAAAGCCCTAACTCTGAACATGTTAGACTTTTGGGGACATTCAGATCTAAATCATAACATTTTCCCCTGGCCTCTGAAAGGGTTATGTCCATTTCAATATGCAAAATACATTTAGTCCATCTCCAAGAGTTGCCGAATCTTTAACAATGCTAGCATTGAATGAAAGTCCCAGTCCAAGGTCTCCTTGAGATGCAAAGCAAACTCTTACCCATGAGCCTCTGTAAACCTCAAAAAAAAAGTTAAATATTTCCAACATACAATAAAACATTGTAAATATTCCCATTTCAAAAGGAAGGAATGAGGGACTATAAAGGAACCAGACCGAAGCAAGACTGGAACCCAGCAGGGTGAACATTAAGTTCTGTAGCTCCGTATCCAGAGCCCAGTGCACGTGGTAGAGAAATGTGAGCTCAAAAGGGATTTGGTAGCTCCACTCCTATGGCCTTGACAGTTGCAGCCCACATGGCCTCTCTTGGGTTGGTTCCACTCTGTCTGTGCCTTTCCTCCACATCAACTCCACATTCTGTTATCTCCAACTTACTGGTGTCTCTACGGCACCTTTGGCTTCATTCTCACAGCTTCACAAAGTCACCCTCTCAGGGACTCCTGGCTAGGACTGTGACCCTGTCATGTCATATTTCCTAGCTCCCCCCAGCCTTCCTCTGAAATCTTGGTGGAATCCTCTGTGACTCTTTGAGTCTTGCATTCTGCATGTTTTTAATACCAGCACCATGTGGAAGATGCCAAATCTCCCATCTCCTTGATCAGTTGCCAGGACCCATTGGACAATGGCTGTAGCAGCTTCTGAGTGCCTGAAAGACTGAATTTGGAGAAATGCTTCCAAGGCAGCTCTATGCAAGAAATGTGCCTTGGGCCATTTTTCTCAAAGCAAAGTCATTCAAAGGAGTTTAACTTTTAACATCCCTGACCCTGTGATGGCTGGATTCCGGCCAATCCTCAGTCGCCCTCAAAATATTTTTTTCTATTGTCCTGCTACAAAGTACTTGGCTACTTTTTAATTTTTCTAATCATTTTAAGAACCACACTTTAACTGGCCCCAAATTTACAGTTAGTCTCTTTCTGGCTAAGCTGCAAAATTTTAACGTCTTTTAGCTCTGGTTTTTGCTCCTGATTTGTACTGTAGATTGACTTCAACCAGCCAGCACTGCCGATGCCACCTGCAGTTAGGCTACCTTAGAATTTCCTCCATCAGGTAAGTTATTTCATTGCCTTTAAATTCATCCTCGTGCAAAGTCTTAGGGCATGAACAAAATGAAGACACTTTTTTTTTATCTAACAAGGGGTAATCTACTGATATGTATAGCACTGCCATGATTCAGTTGCTTCTAAAAGCCCCATGACAGAACACATGAGACTTTTGGGAATGTTTTAGATCTAAACCATAATATACTGCATATTACTAATGATTAAACCAAGTAAATAGACAAAAATACAATAAAATAATAACAATAACCAATCTGCACTCATTGATTCATAAACGAGTATTAGAAGAGTGATGAATTAGACATGCTTCAACTGTGTCCCTGCAAATGTCCACAGAGTGTGGCTGTGTTGGGAAGTGGGACCTTCAAGTGATACAGCCTGTTGGAAAATTTACAGGAAATTGAGTGTGTGCAGTTGAAAGGGATTATGGGACCCCAGGCTCCCTCTGGCTTCCTGTTACAAGATAAGATTTTTGTCTCTTACATATGCTCATGTCATCTGCTATGTACAGCATGAGGAGTATAGCTAATAATGTTATATTGTATAATAGTAATTTGCTAAGATTCGATTTTAGGTGCTTTAAATTAAAAAAGTGAACAAAGCCTACTGGCTGTATTGTCAAGAGTTACTATAAACTAATGACTTTGTGAAACCTTCTTTTTTAGTTTTTTGCTTTGTTTTCATATTTCTATATATTTGACAGATTTTTATGTAGTATAATATGATAAAGTACAGGTGAAATATGAAGAATTTATCAAAAAAAGAAAAAGAATAAAGAAACTTGGAAGTATTACAAACATTTAGAACTGGATGTTTAGATATACCTATTGAGAGCTTGTTTAAACCAAACATACAAGGGAAGCAATAATTTTCTAAACACTGAAGCTAAAAAAATGAAGTGATCCGATTTTCTAC
This sequence comes from Erethizon dorsatum, assembly GCA_028451465.1. NCBI lineage: Eukaryota > Metazoa > Chordata > Mammalia > Rodentia > Erethizontidae > Erethizon > Erethizon dorsatum. The sequence continues at coordinate 3,612,256 of CM051824.1, forward strand.
ATTAGCTCTTAAAATATCTGACAAAAGGATATTCCTCGGATTAGTCTATATCTTAGTTACTTTCTCATCTCTGAGACATAATACCTGACACCCACAACTTGAAGGAGGACAGGTATATTTCAGCTCACAATTCAGTCCATAGTCACCCAGTCCAAGGCAGAAACAGCATAGAAGGGTATGATAGATGAAAAGCTGCTTATATCATAGTGTCCAAGAAGCAGAGAGGAAAGGGGGATGTGGGTAAGGAGATATACCCTTCCAGGTCATGCCCCCAGTGACCCACTTCCTCTGAACAAACCCTACTTCCAAATAGCATGTCTGCTATGGTGACACCATAACCCAATCACCTACCAAACACATGAGGGTTTTGGTGCCATTCTAGATCTAAACCATAACATTGTGCCTCTGGCCCCCAAAAGATTCATGTCCATCTCTTTATGAAAAATGCATTCAGCCCATCTCTACACGTCATAAAAGTTTCAACAGTTTCAGCATTGCTGAAAAGTTCAAGTCTAAATTCTCCTCTGAGACTCAAGGCAAACTCTTAGCTGTACGTGCCTATAAAAGTCTGAAAGAATGTTAAACACTGAGGGTATACAATGACACAGAGTAAACATTCCCCTACCAAAAGGGGAAAAATAGGGGAGTAGAAAGGAATGGGACTAAAGCAAGACCTAAACCCAGGAGTGAAAAAATTAAACCCTCTGGTTCCACATCTAGGATCCAGGAAAGTTTTGGTGAGAAGCGAGATCCAACAGGCTTGCTATGGGCCACCCTCACGGCACTCCCAGTTGCAGACCTCATAACCTCTCTCTGGGGTGAGTTTGCACACTGCCTTCACTTTTCTCAGCGCACAATCCAACCTTCCTGTCACCTGCAACTTCTTGGGATCTTCACTGCACTTTCACTTTTATTCTCACAATTTCACACATTACCCTATCAGAGGCACATTGCCTGGCCTCTCGGACCTTACACTGAAATCTGGGTGGAAGCATCTATAGCCCCGTAACTTTTGCATTCTGCATGCCTGGAGAAGCAACACCACATGGATGATGCCAAGGTTTACTGCTGTCTTGAGCTACTTGTAGCCAGGTTTTCTTGGACTATGGCTGCAGAGGTTTCTGAGAACCTGGATGGCTGAGCACTGTGAAACACATCCAGAGGAACCCGTTCCCTATTTATCCTTTCTTGAGAAGGGTGTCCTGGGGCTGTCTTTTCAAATCCAATTATTTTATTTTTAGACCTTTTAGCCTGGGAAGAATGGAGTCTTCCTGATTCCTGAGATGCTCTCAAAGCATCTTTCCTATTGTTCTTAAACTATTTGGTTGTTTTGTAATGTTGATCTTTTCAGCAAGCAGGTTTTCCTGTACTCCATCATTGCAAGTGCTTCCTTTCTGGTGAAACTGAAAACATTTCAAATGGGCTTTTTGCTCCTGCTTCTCACAGTAGATATCATTAAGAACAGTGAGCAGTATCCAAGCTACACTCTGAAAGTTGAGTTGCTTTGAAATTTTCTTCAGCTTTTGAACACTGAATCTCAGTATACTGCAAAAAAGGACAAATTTTCCTCCAAAGTGTAACACACATGGCTCTAGTCTAACTGCTAATAGAGTTCCCAACAGAAACCATCTGCACCTAGTCTTTACTGTATGTGTTTCTATTAGCATTCTGGTCTTCTGAGCTCCAACTAGAATTTCCTATAAAGTTTGGATTACAATTTTCTAGGGCTTCTCTAGCTCAAATCTCCAAACCTTTCCAAAGTAGACCCACAAACTAGTTGCAAAGGCTTGTGAAATACGTGGTCAAACAATCAAAACAACAACCCCACTCCTAGTAACTAAATTTGTCTTGGCCCCTTTCTCATCACTGAGACACATTATCTGACATCTGCAATTTAAAAGAAGAGATCATATTTATGATCATATTTATGATCATATTTATGATTTATTTTAGATCATGGCTCCATCCGTGGTTGGCTGGTTCCAAGGCAGAAATGACACAGCAGAGAAGTATAGTGGTTGAAATGCTGCTCATGGAATGGTAGCCAGGAAGCAGAGAGAAAAGGGAGGGGCCAGGGAGGGAGAGACACACATCCAGATCACACCCCCAGTGACCCACTTTTTCTGAGAAGATTCCACCTCCTAAAAACAAGTCAGCTATAGTGGTCCTGTAATTCAGTGATCTTCCGAATATGTGAGACTTTAGGGGTCATTTTATATCCAAACATAACACTCTATTATCTGTGACTAAAATGAAATACTTGAGACTAACTTCATAAAGAAAGCAGGTTTATTTAGCTCACAGTATGGATATCCAAGGGTATAATGCTAATACCATCTTTGCTATGGTCAGGACCTTATGGCAGATGAAAGGAGTACATGTAAGAAATAAAAAATATATGATGCACAGCATCATTCTTCAGCTTTTGAAAGAAGACCATTTCTAGCAATGTGAGTGATCCTAAAAGATAATTATTCCAAGTGAAATAATCCAAACACAAGAAGATAAATGCTGCATGATTTATTTAATGTATGGGATCATTTGAGTCAAAATACGGAGAAATAAATAGTTGACTAGTAGTTACTGCGGGCTAGGATGATAGAAGGAGGGAGGTGGTAAGAAGTTATAAAGTGACATCATCTTTCAAAGGCTGAATAGCAATGCATCGTGTATGTCACATTTTAAAAAGTACTTCATTCATCGATGGGTATTTGTTTACACATCTTCATTATTGATAGCAATACTGCAGTGGACCTGAGAGTGGAGAAATCTCTATGAGATGCTTATTATACTACTACTAATTTTCTCCTATTAATTTTTTTTTCTTTATTTACAGTGCTGGAAATTGGACCCAAAGTCTTCCACAGGCTAATCAAGTCCTGTGACTACATGCCCAGCCCTGTTAAAAATTTTGTTTTGAGACATGTTCTCACTAAGTTGCACACGCTGGTCTATACCTGGTCAATCCTGCCTCAGCCTCCCAACAATCTGGGGTTAGTCATGAATCACCATATTCAGCTTGTCTCCTTTACTGTTTTATGTAACTTCTCTAATGCTTTCCAAATTAGTTGTGCAAATGTATTTTCACACCAGCAATGCATAAGGGGTCCTTTTCTCCACATCTGATCAGCACCTGTCTGTTTCATTATGACATAGTTATACTAATGAGAACAAGGGTGATATTTCAATATGATTTTGATTTGCAGTTCCCTGATTAGTAATGCTGAGGACCTTTTCATATACATATTGATCATTTTTATGTTTATTTCAGAGAACTATCTATTCAGGTCTATTGCCCATTTCTAATCTGGTGTTTTTATTTTTTGCAACTGAGTTATGTGAGTTCTATTTAAGTACTGGATATTAACCATTCAGTTGATTTTTAGTTCAGAAATAATTTATCCAATTATCCTCCAATTGTTTGTTCATTTGGAGCTGCTAGTGGCTCTTTAAAATTTTAGAACTTTTTTCTAGTTCTGTGAAAAATAATATTAGAATTTTGATAAGGGTTATAGTGAGTGTGTGTATTGTTTTGTGCTATAAGGATATTTCAACAACATTAATTCATCTACTTCATGAACATGGCGTATCTTTTCTTTTATTTGTATCTTGTTCAGGTTTTTTTATCTATGTTTGATTTTTTCACTGTATGTAACTTTCACCTCCTTGGTTAAATTTATTCCTAAGTATTTTGTTCTCTTGAGACTATATAAGTGGGATTGATTTCTTTTCTGAATAGGGCACTATAAATGTAAAGATATGAAAATATATTGATTTTCTATCTTTTAATTTTACTGAATGTATTTATTAATTCTAACATATTATGTGTGTGTGTGCAATATTTATGATTTTAGACATAGAGGATTGTGTCATCTGCAAATATGTAATTTTACTTTTCTCTCCAGTTTGGATGGCTTTTTTTCTTATTTTCACTGCTTGCTGTGGTTAGCATTTCCAGTACTGTGCTGAGTACATGGATCAGAACAAGGCTTGTGCTGAATCATACAGAAAAATCACCCAGCATTTGATTATGATGTTTGCTGTAGGGTTTTCAGGAATGGCTTTATCATCTTGAAGATATTTCCTCTTGTATCTAATTTGTTAACATATTTTATTAGGAAAGGATGTTCCACTTTTTTGTGTGTGTGTGTGTGGGTACAGGGGGTCGACCTCAGGACCTCGCGTGCCAACAGGTGCCCATGCCACTGAGCAATATCACCGGCCCTTTTTTCGTATGTGGGTTCTGGGAGTCGAACTCGGGCCCTTGCGCTTGCCAGGCAGGCACTTACACCGCTGAGCCATTTCACCGTCCCAGATGTTGGACTTTTGCAAATGTTTTCCCTGCATCTAATATGATGATCATGTTTTTTCTATTTTTCATTCTCTGAATGTGGTATATCTCTTTGATTTATTTGTTTATGTTCAAAGAATCCATCATCACAAGGATACATCTCATTTGAACTTACTTCATGATGTTTTTGATGTGTTACATTTAGCTCGCTGGCATTCCATTGAGAATGTTTGCAATGTGCAGATCAGAGTTATTTTCTGTAGTTTTCCCTCTGTCTTTGTCTAGTTTTGGTATAAAGGTGACACTGGCCTCATAATATCAGCTTGTAATTATGCTTTATACTTCTCTTTTTCTTTAGTAAAGATTTGGCAGTAATTTGAGTGCTTTAGAGAATTCCACTGTGATGTCGTCTGCTTCAAGGTTTTCTTTGTTTAGAAGTTTTAAATTTGTACTTAATCTCTTTGTTATTGGTCTGTTCAGGTTTATATTTCTTATTGATACAATCGTGTAAAAGATGTTTCTAGGAATTTATTCATTTTGTCTATGTCACACAACTTGTTGGTATAATCATTTTTGAAAGTCTCTTATGTCCATTTCTATTTCCGATGGCTCAGTTGTAATGTCTCCACATTCATTTCTGACCTTGCTTATTTGAATTTTCTCTCTTTTTCTTTATATTTCCCAGCTAAGGATTTTTTATTTTGTTTATTTTATTAAAATGTCAACTATTTTCTATTTGATTTATTTTTATTTTGGTCTTTACTATTTCCTTTCTTCTGTTACATTCACTTACAGTTTTTTTCTTCTGCTTCCTTGACTGTAACTTTAGATTGTTAGCTTAAGATCTTCTTTTTAATGCAGGAATTTGTCTCTATAAACTTCCTTCTTAGCACTGCTTTTATGCATCTTATCGGATTTGGCATGTTGTCTTTTCATTTTCATTCATCTCAAGATATTTGTATTTCTCTTTGATTTTCTCTTTGACCCACTTACTATTCCACAATATGATGTTGAATTTCATCATTCTGGTGAATTTGCCTGAATGATTTCTAGTTTTCTACCATTGTGGTCAGAAAATACACTTTATCCCAGTCTTCCTAAATTGGATCCCAATCTTCTTAAATTTGTTAAAATTTATTTTGTGGCCTAACATATGATCTATGCTGCAGCATGTTCCACGCTCACTTGAGAAGAACATGTATTCTGCTGCTATGGGGTGGAATGTTGTGTGCATGTGTGTTAGGTGCATTTTGATCTGCAGTGAAGTTCAAGTCCAATATTTCCTTATTAATTTTCTGTCTACTCATTGTTGGATGTTGGGCAGTACTCTACTATTATTTTATTGCAGATGTTTTCTCCTTTCAGATCATTTAGTAATTGCTTTCTCTGTGTAGGGCATTCAAATTTGGGTGCAGAAATATTTTAGTTGTTCTATCCTCTTTTGAACTGATCGCTTTATCATTGCTTAATAACTTTCACTATCTCTTTTTACAGTTCTTGACAAAACTGTTTTCTTCTATGTAAGTGTAGCTCTCTGTGTTCTCTTTTCATTTTCTTTTGCATAGTGTACCTATTTCTATCCCTTCACTTTCAGATCTACCTGTCCTTAAAGCTAAGTGAGTCTTTTATAGGCAGTATATAGTTGGGCCATATTTATTTAACTTTTTAAAAATTTTAATATTAATAGATGTGTGTAATATATAATGTTTACATTTCTTGTCAGAAGTTGGTATATGTACATATTTTAATCTATTCAACTACTCAACATATTTTGATTGGCAACTCAATGTATTAATATTTAAAATAATATATAATAGATCAGGAGTTGTTACTTTGTTATGTTTTTCATCCTTTGTTCCTGTTTACATTTCTAGCTTTTTTCCTTCAGTCCCCAGTACCACCAAAATTTTTTGGCTATTTGTCTGTGACATTTGACAGTTTGATTTCAATATTTCTTGGCAAAAATTTAGTTGATTTTTACTTGACTTTCAGCTTCATGTATCTGGATGTTCAGGTTTTCCCCCAATTTGGGATGTTTTCAGAGATTATTTCTACAACACAGCTTTCCATCCCATCCTTTTCCTGTCTTGAAAATACCGATATGTAAATATTAGTTGTCTTTATGACATAACATAGATCTCATTGGCTTCCTTTATTTCTTTTCATTCTTTTTTTTTCTGAAAAACTGGATGATTTCAAATAATCTATCTTCAAGTTTGCCCCTTTTACTTACTGCTTGAGCCGTTTTTTTAAATTTATTTTTTATTTATTTATATTTTTGTGGAAGCTTTCTATTTCATTTTCTACTTTAGTCATTGTATTTTTCTGCTTCCAAATCTCTCATTGGTTCTTTTTTAACTCTTGTATTTCCTTGCTTATCTTATTTTGTTCTTGTATTATTTTCATGACCACTAAGCTTTTTATCTGTGTTGTCTTATACTTTTTCTGAGCTTCTTTTAAATAATTATTTTGGATTATTGGTCAAGAAATTCATAGATCCCCCATAGTTACAGTAACTTTACTATGCTCTGCTAGTGGTGCTATATTTCCCTGATTTATTTTTGTGATCCTTGCAGCCTTTTTAAAGGTATCTGTATATTTCAAGAAATAGTCACCTCTTCTAGACCTTATAGCCTGGTTCAGGAAGAAACAACCTTAACCTGTGGCTCCAGGCCCAGAGACACAATGTCTTACCGATTTGGGCAACCAGAGCCCATGACATCTACAATGTGTTGTTCTTGGTTTCAAGAACTCTAGGAGGTCTACAGTGGATGTGAGAACTGTATTGCCCTCATTGTTGCCCATGGGTTCAGGGAGAAGGGACTAGGACAGATGGCAGTTGGGGCCAGAGCTGGTGACAAGCATATGTTCAGCTGCCAGGAGACTCAGGCATGAGTGTAGCAGTATGAGCCAATGATGGGCCATGTAGGATGGTGCAGACCATAGTAGTGGCTCATATGGACTACCAAAGAACCTTGTGGCAGTGAAGGCTGGCACATGGTTGCATGGCCTAGGTGAGAGCTGGTGGCAGTGATATGGTCAGCTCACACACAGTGTGTTAGGACAGCTGAGAGGCTGACCTGGAGCTATGGATCTCATGCACATTCAGGGTTGAGCTGTGGGAGCAAGCTTGGAGGTGAAAATGAGGGTGCCTATAAAAGTAGGAGCTGGAAGCATCTCTGAGGATGGGGGTTGTGGAGTCATGGCTCAATACCCGGAGACTGCAGAGGTGAAAATCTGCAAGACCTTTGGTGCCTGCTGCAAAGCATCCTCTGTGGGCCTGCTGGCTACTGGTCCAGGACCACAGCTGAGAAAGCCATGGGGGGCAATGACAGCCACAAGTGTGTTGAGGTTCTTGGTGGAGAAGGATGTTATTTGTCCTTGATGCTAAAGCCCTGTGCAGACAATGTCCGTGGGGACTGCAGTGATTCCTACCACATGGCTGCTCCTTATATCACCTATCTCTCTTCTTCAGATAGCTCCTAGCTGCCTCCACATGTCTCTGCTATGCCTGTCTCTTTCAAGATCCTGGTAGTGTAAAACTGAAACTCATCATTAAGGTAATGCCCCAGAAGGATAGGATGCTGGTTGTTCACCCTACTTTTCTTCCTTCTGCAAGGGATGCTGTTGAGACATGGAGGTCCTTCTCCATGGAGAGGTGGCCATCCTGGAGATCAAATGACACATGCAAAGTCAAACCGATATTCCTTCCTCTTTCTCTGATTATTCTTGGGGTTCTTCCACCATATTGTGGTATCTTCCTAGGTGGACTCCTGAGCTCTTCCAGAGTTATTTTCCTTTGGGAAAGTTGCCAAATTGTTGTTCTTTGTAGTGGGACAAAAGGCTGCGACTTTCTCTTCTGCCATCTTGTTAATGTCAGTATCCCACATCTAAATTTCTCATGGTTAGTTTTTGCATCATCCTGAAAGGAAAGACATCTAATCCACCAAAATTATATCAGTGCCCTCAAACCATTTAAATTTAGGACATTTCATACCACCACCACAGTGGAAGTAACTGACACTTGTCTGGTTTCATGTAATTTTCCATCTTCCTTTACTTGTTTAAAGAACTTATTTCAAAGGGGCAGGTGAGATGGCTCAGTGGCACAAGCGCCTGCCTGGCAAACATGAGGTCCTGAGTTTGACTCCTGGTACCCACATAAAAAAAAAAGAACTTATTTCAAGCGGGGCAAATATATTAATTAAAAGACAGCAGTAAGGAATCCTTGCACTACAAATAGCCAGCTCAAATATGTGATCATTATACTATAGTTTTTATTCTTTTCCTTCATACTTATTTTATATTTTAAAGTTAATATACTTTATTTTCTAGAAATGCTCTATATTTACAGCAATGTTTAACAGAAATTCAGAGTTCCCATAAAGTCCTTCCACAACAACCTTTAATTTCCCTTATTACTAATATCTTGTATTTTGTTAAAATTAACAAGCCAGTACTGACATTTTCTTATAGACTGAAGTCCACAGATTTTATTTGGACTAATTCTTTGCATTGCACATTTTCTTGGGTTTGAACAAGTGATAACATCATGTTATAGCATTATATTATAATACAGACTAGTTTTAAAAGAAATGCTTTTTATCCACCTATTCATTCTGCCTTTTTGCTGAATCCCTGGCAACCACTAATCTTTTCATTGACTCCCTAATTTTGACTTCTCCAGTATCTTAGAGGGTCAGAATCATAGATTATGCAATTTTCAGGTTACCTTCTTTCCCTTAGTAATATGCATATAAGTTTCCTCTATGTCTTTTCATGTTTTGATTTCATGACTCATTTCTTTTAGCACAGAATAATATTCCACTATACTGTATGGATATACTATACTTAATTTATCCATGCACTTTTGGAAAGGCCATCTTGGCTGCTTCTGACTTTAGCAATTTTGATTAAAATTTCTATGTCTATATGCAGGTTTATGTGTAGACTTAAGTTTTCACCCCACACAGATGAATACTAAGGAAGGTGATTGCTAGATCATTTCACAAGAGTATGTTTTGTTTGGTAAGAAACTGCCAATCAGCCTTCAAAGGGTTGTGACATTTTGCATTCCTGCAAGCAATAGATGAAAATTTCTGTTAGTCCACGTCCTCACCAGTACTTACTGTTGTCAGTGTTTTGAATTTTAATAGTTCTAATGGGCACGTAAAGGTATCTATATTGTTGTTGTAGTCTGTAATTCCCTAATCATATGTGATATTGAATATCTTTCCATAGCCTCTTCACCACCCAGTTTTAATTACCATTAAGAGCCTCTTAATACATTTTTGAGAAGGATCCTTATAAGATCTGAAAGGTTCTGAAGAGTCAGTATGGCTTCTAAAGCTCTGTAGTCACTTCCTGGGGCAAATATTTGTATTTAGCATCTACTCCCAGCCAATGTTGCATGTAGAGGACAGTTCTTAGGAACACTGACTCAATTTTATACCGTGGGACTTATCTGGGAGTCTATGATCTCCGGAAAATTCAAGAGTTTCATACAGCTGTCCCTGATATGACTGCCTGGCACAGTACAAAGGGATTTTAACGTGCTGGACACTCTGTGTGAGTTGGCAGTCCGTGTGGAGAGCTTCTGCATGACCTTTCTGGCCCATTCTGAGCGGTGTCCAGTTCATGGAGAGTGTATGAGGACCGGAAATAAGTGACTTTGACCTCTGTGAGGAGAGTCAAGCTCAGGGAACCCAACACCAGCACAGCTGGTCTCCAAATCTCAGTGTCTTTGCTCCTTACATTGATGTGAAAATATTATACATGAAATTGTCGCTAAAACGCATCCCATGCTTCTGTTAAAGTTTAATTTGGGCATCTTGGCTCCCTGAGGGAAGGTGTGGCACATCGGAGTGGGTCTCTCCGGGAAACAGAATCACTGTATTTCCTGGCGATCTTAAGAATGAGGTTAAACTATTCTGGCAGAGTTTAAATGCTCTCTGACTCAGATTCCAGGCACACCAAGGTCACTTTCTGCCTTGTGGTTCTTTTAAAGTAGCTTTTCAATTTGAATGTCACTCTTGTGCATTGTATTTAAATAGCAGAGTTAATAACTTCTTGATTATCTTAAGGATTATTCAAAAAGGTTAAGATAAACAAGAATAAATAGGGATTGGAGATCATCTTTCAGTCCCGTGGAATACCTGACATAATTTGTCCCTGTGGCATAGCAAAAGGCTCTTAAACTATTTTTGGCTGAGTATTGAATTTAAAAACAAATCAGCAGCAGCAGCAGCAATAACAACAAAACTTTACCAACCTTATCAAAATAAATCAAAGCATGCTCATCTCCACATGCACTTAAAAAGAGCCAAATTACGAGATCATATTATATCTCTGGGTACTCTAAATGTGGCATTTTTCCTGAATGAGAGGAGAAAAATGAATCAAATATTGGAAGAAAGGAATTGCTCCCTTTTATTACAATCATTTTCTCTCTTGTGGAGATAATTAAATATAGCTTGAGAGACAAGAGTGTGAGTCAGAGAAACTGCTTCAGAGGGCAGGAGTTAGTGTTTGCTCAGAAGATTCATCTGTTAAAAGAATACTATTAATAAAGTGCTAATTTGTACTTTATATTATGATGACTGGTGAGATGACCTAGAAAAGATAGGAAATGTGAAAACAGACTTTCTGCAAAGATTGAGAGTCTAGCCTGATGTCAAATGGAACGCGATTGGAACAATCGTGTTGCTATTTTAACTAGGTTCCTTCGCACGCCTTCTATTTTTGTCTTTTTTTTCCTTAAAAATGATTACCCATTGACTTTTAAGGATATTATGGTAAAGGATGAAAATAACAACAGTAATACAAATTTGATGCAATAAGAACTACTAGCCAAATAGTTTAAAATACTTGTGATTATTAAAAAAAATTTTAAAAAGTAACTAAGAAAAATCATAAAGATAAACTACATACAGACACGCTTTCAAATTTCTCACAAATAAATACAGGTTGGTCCTTGAACCCAAGATCTTGAATAAAAACACACTCACACACACACACACACACACACACACACACACACACACACAGAAGAAAAAAATAAGCAAGGAAATTCTTTCCAATCATTGGCTTCATGAATACAACTGCTGTCCTGTTCCAGTAGTTGCTGCCCGCCAAATAAAACATCTTTATTCCACTAGGAAATGGTACTGAACAGAAAGCGCAATGAATCTGCCGCTGATGAATACGCAGACTGCTCCATGAGGTCCCCTGTGTCATGAATTGTTTTAGAGGCGTTTTTGTTGTTTAGGACATTCCCAGGACTGGGGGCTTTGCTCAGTGTTATGTAAATAACAAATGACTCTTTAAAAAAAAAAAAAAAGATACTGGCATAGGTTAAGTAAGTAAATCAGTTTCCTACTAAAAGGATCCAAATACGTTCAACAGCCTTCTCAAAGCAGCCCCTAATATCAAAGAGACATGCTGTATCCTTTCATGAATTTGCATATTACCTTTTAAGCAGGGTGACTTTGCATGAATGGGGCCTTACAGTGGTGCCGGGGAGAGTAGAACGCAGAATTTTGAGTCAGAAATCTTTTTCTTAACCTGGAGACGACCAGACTTAATTTTATTTTCAGCTGCGAGTAGATGCTTGAGAATTTTGTGACCTGAATCAATATACCAGATTGTTTGATCTTTTTTACAATTGATTCTATAAAATATTAGTCATCCTGTAAAAATCTATTCATGCGTTTCCAAGTTTTGCACATTTGCTATCCATTCCCCTTTTCATAAGCATTTCAAATTTATTTTCATGCAGTATATCCAATAATTTTATTCCTAATCTTTAAGCATTCCAAATATACACAAAATACAGAATGAAACAGTTGTATGTAGTCACTGCCTGTATTAAATAAATGTTAGCATGAAATGTATACTCTAGTTCTTAAATGGTTAGAATACAAATTGAAACAAAATAAACTTCAACAAAGTTCTCATTGTTTTCTATACCCTAGTCCCAGGTCCAGGAAGGAGGTGAAATTAAAAACATAGACACCTTCCAATGAGAATGACATTTAACCACCCAAGAATGAATTACCACAACCTTAAAATAGTCTAAGCTGTAAGGAGAGGGTGGAAAACTTTTTATTAGGAATTTCTTTCAGCTGAAAAACCCTAATAGGTGGGTAAGTACAGAACTACTTAACTTGCTGCCCTGTTTTGCAAATTGAAAAGCAGGAATTTAAGTAAGTCTCCCATATCATATCTGCCAATTAGAACACACAGTTAATTCTTTTTCTGGTCCATATTTTATGTTTCTCATTCCAGTTACGTGAATTCAAATGCAAAGCCGCTGAAATCAAGGGTGTCTTCAAACTGAGGAGGCTGAACCAACTGTTGAGGTCAGGCTTTCTCCCCTGGGACAGAGAGACCTTCTTCTCTCCCTCCTTTCTCTGATCTTTTTCTCCAAAGGACATTTTTCTTTTTCAATTTTAATTTCAATTTTTGCTTTTATTATTACATGTTTGCAGTACATGATAGCTGCATTCTTTTTTTTTTTTTTTTTGTGGGTACCGGGGGTCCACCTCAGGACCTCGCGCGCCAGCAGGCACCCGTGCCGCTGAGCGATATCACCGGCCCTTTTTTCGTATGTGGGTTCTGGGAGTCGAACTCGGGCCCTCGCGCTTGCCAGGCAGGCGTTTACGCTGCTGAGCCATCTCACCGGCCCGATAGCTGCATTCTATGTAGGGAGCTGGTGCATGCACATCACACATCTTCATTGTTCTTGTTTCCCCGCCTCTCCTTCTTCCCTCTGTCTATCTCTTTGTTTCCTTCCCTTTTCTAAAAGGTCTGTCTCTCTGTTACTGTTATCTTTTATTTTGCTCTTTAATTTATTTATGCTTTGGGTTTCTCCTATAAGAGACACTATGCCATATGGAAGCTTATTTGTCTGATTTATTTCACTTAACTTTAGATCTCAAGGTGCACCCATTATTCTACAAATGACTCAGATTTATCCTTCTTTATGACAGAGTAGTGCTCCATGGTTTCTGACTACCATATTTTCTTTATCCATTTGTCTGTTGGTGGACAAGTAGGCTGCTCTCAAGATTTAGCTATTATGAGTTGTGCTGCTATAAACATGGATATGTATATGTTATTCATTTTGATGTCTTTAACTCTCTTGGAAGGTGCTTAGAAGGGGAAGAGCCAGGTTGAATGGAATTTCTAGTTTTAGATTTCTTTCTTTTTTTTTTTTTTTAATGTGGGTACCGGGGGTCGAACTCAGGACCTCAAGCTTGCCAGCAGGCGCTCATGCCGCTGAGCGATATCACCGGCCCCTTTTTTCCTTTGTATGTGGGTACTAGGAGTCAAACTTAGGACCTTGCGCTTGCCAGGCAGGTGCTTATGCCGCTGAGCCATCTCACCGGCACCTAGTTTTAGATTTCTGAGGAATCTCCATACTGATTTTCATAGTGGTTGTACCAGTTTACACTTTTCATGCCACAAAGTTCTATGCCACTTTTAAGCCACACAACAAGACTCACCTCATTTAGTTGCTATTGCTTTTTGATTGTTTAAATATATATTACCCAGCTTGTGGGCTCCCTCCATATTACATCTGACGTATGTGACTTTTGCCAATATCATGTCTGTACTCAAAAGCTAAAATATGTGACAACATTGTTAGAACTATTTAGAACTATTTAGATAGAATATGGTTAGTGAATACAGGGTTTCAGTATGTTTTGAGCAATAGTAGCATATGTAAAATATGTACGTCACAAGCCCGTAAAAGGAAACAATTGTTCTCAAGTCTTAGGAGGAGGCTAAATATTCTATAACTAACCTGAAAGAGAAAACAATCATTTATTTATACTTTCATTTATTCAGCAGATATGTTGGGAAGTGAAGACAAAGAGCTATTTCCCAGTAGTTCCACCATCAGTGGCTGGAAAAATTAAGTGGCAGGTGCTCATCAAGAAAAGTATCCAACTCCTCCATCCCTGTGGGCTTCCAGGGAGCTGTCACAGCCTCTACTGTGCTGGTTCGGGAGTGTCACCATCCCTCACCAGTGTGCCCCTTCCAGCTCCTATACCGTGTGTTGCCCCTCAGCTAAGGCTTCCATCTTGCTTCCTGATTATCCGAACCCTTCATAATCCCTCTACCAGAGTCCAGTCACACTTTCTCCACAAAGCTTTCCCCAGTTCTCAACTGCTGTTTACTTCATTGTCATCTAAATTCCTTTAGGGCAGACAGCTGGCTTCATCCCGCTTAGCACTGGTGGACTTGGTGCTGTGATCCTTCTTTCTGCCAGTGTGACTCAGCCCCCCCTCAAAGGGACCCCCAAAGCCCAGACAGAGTCTCTCTCCACCCTTTCCCCTGCCCAGCCCCACATCCCATCCACAGGCCCTCCCTGGTCCTTCCTGTCCTTTGCCCCAAGAACTGATCCAGAAGTACCTGGGTACTGGTGGCCTTGGCAGACAGGATCCAGCACTGGGGTCTGTGCAGGGAGCCTGCCACTGTGCAAAACAAGCAAAATGAAAAACCCCAACCCAAGCAAACCAGTCAGTCAATGAGAGCTTAGAGTCTAATGTAAACCACCTAAAGAGTTAAACGTTCCTATCTAACAAATTTCCAACCTACTCAAGACGTTCCCGTGTTTTTCAAACTGTGTATACCTTCATCTAATGCATGTTTTGGCTCTAAGTAATTGATTTGGTGCTGGAACAATACGTGGCCCACCTAAGGTGGCAACATAAGACCAGAGATTCTGAACTGAAAACCGACTGAGTGTCAGGCACTGTACTGGGTTCCAAAGTAGAGAAAACGAGAGGGTGGTGAGAGGGTCAAGACCTCACAAATACCCAGCTCATTTATAAACCACAGCTCAGGATGATGTCTGCAGCCAGTATTCTTGCATTCTCTTTTTCACATATGTATGTTGATTCGGTCTTTACGCAGCCATGCATAATCCTGTGTACATGTGGGAAAAAAGAGAAATCAACTGCTGCCACTTTTTTGCCACTTTTTTTTTTTTATTTTTATGGGACTGGGGAGTAAAACCAGGGCCTTTACACTGAGCTACATCTCCAGCCCTTTTAATTTTTTTTAATGCAGTCTGATGAAACCGACTTTATATACCCCAGCCCGGTCTCTCCTTTCTCTTTGGAACCAGACCCAGTACCAAGAATCCAGCTGGGGGCTCCTTCCTGACCTCTGCTGCCCTTATGATCCATACCTTCCTCATCCCTTCACTCTTGAACAACAGTCCTTTTAGTTTTTTTTTTTTTTGTGGGGGGGTTCTTCGTTTTCTTGTTTTGTTTGGTTTTTGCTAAGTTTGAATGTTCTAGACTAGCCCCACGGAGCACATCCCTGAAGTCCTGTTTTCCATTCCTGACTGAATCACAAGTTCTGAGCACTGGAACTGTTTTGCTTCCAAATGCGTGCACGGAGAGGTAGAAGAATCATGTGGCCAACCGTTCAGTCAGATGCAGATTTTAGCCAAATTCTGTGGTGGCTTTGGGCTGCTGCATTTCCAGCAGTGTGCTGGGAATTTGGCACCGTGAAGAAGGGGAGAATTCTCACAGGAAGCACAGAAATATGAGGGCTCTGTGGCAGCTAAGCAACTTTGCAGCACGGGAAAGGGGCAAGTCCAGCCGATACAGTTAGTGCACCACCTGTACTACAATCCCTGGTGACCCTGGTGACAGGGCTTGGGGTTCCAACATCCTTCATCCAGACCACGTGGTGATGACCGAGGGTCCTCTGTGATCTCCGTGTGACAAAAGAGGAGCCTACATTTAGAGGACTGGAGAGAAGTTGGGTAGAGGAGGCCTCAGAGAAAGAGACCCTGAGGGTGTCTGTCGAAACCAGAAAGCGTGAGGTCACAGAGCTGAAAAGAAGGAAGACATCAAGAGCGATCTAACATCACTACAGGCCCTGGGAAGGTTAAGGCCAGGCACAGTAAAGAGAGAGATGCACTCCCAGCACTTGGGAGGCAGAGTCAGGATGACTCCTGCGAGTTCCAGGCCAGCCTGGGCTACATACTGAGTTCAAGGCCAGCCTGACCTATGTAGTGAGACCCTGCTGAGAGAGAGGGAGAGAGAGAAAGAGAGGGACAGAGAAAGAGGCAAATCTCTCTCAATGACAATGACTTATGCCAATCTCAGTAATTAACTATACTATCTGAGGAAACCATCAACACCTTTCAGTCCTGAATGTCGCCATTTTAAAATTAATCTCGGACAGGTGACTCTAAGTCACCATTGTCCAGCCTTAAGCTTCAAATAGATGTTCGTTGTCCAGAAGTACTAACAACAGATTCACACCGATTCATTCATATTCTCTCTCTTCAACGTCCTGTAGGGAAATATTGCCAAAGATTCCATTGAAGAAGAGTGAAGCTACGTGCTCCGTAGCAGATGGGGAGGAGGCTGTCTCAGCAACCTTCTCATCGCTGAGCTGCAGTACCTGACACCTGCAATTTAAAGGAGAAGAGATTTGTAGACATTTCAGCCTGTATGTAGTAAGCAGATTTCAGGGCGGGTGGGCATGGCACAGGGGCATAGCAGAGGACAGAAGCTCATGGCATGATGGCCAGGAAGTGGAGAGAATCGAGGAGGAGCCTGAGAGGGGGACGAACCATTTGGATCACCCTCTCAGTCACCTGGGTCTTCTGACCAGGGCCTGCCTCCTAAAAGCAAGTCCACTCCCAAATCCAAGAACCTCCCCAAGCCCCACTTTTGATTGCATGACCCTGGGGGGGGGCATCTATATATAAACCATGACAGCAGCCCTGTACTGCTGTCCTCCTCCATGGCCAGCTGTGACCAACGGGATCAAGATGTCAGAGCACCTCCTGTGGAGTTGGGGGACCAAAGGGACAAGGTAGCATCCATGGTGCCTTATTTGCTTTGGAGCAGTGAGTTTTGCTGTATCAAGGATGTAACCAATTTCAGGACAAGTAATTTTGCTCCAAGACATGTTTCTGCAGAAGTTGCCCACTGTGCTGGGTGTTTTCTCTGCACGGCTGGAGTTCAGAGTTGCTCCTTTTTGTCGGAAGTCATGGCTCCTCTGATTCTTCCGAGGTAGCTTCACCCTCACCTTGATCTTCAAGCCAGTGTGGGTCGTTTCCTAGCTATGGTCAGCCCCAGAGTGCTTCCCTCTTCTTTCTTGCCTTAGGGGGCTCATCTCATGCCCTTGCAAAAGTTCTTCAATCCACTTTCCTCAGTTTCTCTGTTGTGCGATTCATCTGCTTCCTGCTGGGATCCCGGCTGATGGGCCGGTCCATCACACCTATTGGCTCCTGGCAAGATAATTGAGAACCATCAACCTGCCACCTCTGTGTGCCTCACAATTAACTTATTCCAAGTCATCTGAGCTTCATTATCAGAAGAGCTACATAAAATGATGTGCTTCTCACAAGTCACTTCCTCAATCTCACTTAATCAAGAAAAAAGAAAAACAGATATGAGAGTGATTTTTGTAAACTGATGTTTCTACAGAGCTTCAGTTATCTCCTTCGAATCTCCTGAGCTACCTGTCTTCATTTGAACTTAACTGTTCATGTCATTCCACAAGATTTAGGGTTTCATTGAAGTGCACAAGAATTTAGACTGCACCTCTTTTAACACAGCTTTTTAAGTTCTCAGTCCTAGTTCCCCACATTTACATGCTATGCTTTCAGCCCTGTGGCCTCAGTGCTTCTTTAGCATTTCTCGTTTCCTTCTGCCCGAGGTACGTTTCCTGGCCATCTCTTTGCTCTTTCCCCAACATAGCTCTTTTCCAACCTCTCTCTTCTCCCTTGCTTCTGTCAGAGATATTCCATGGCAAATTTAGCTCATCTCTTTCATTCAGTTTAAACTCCTTGAAAAAGACACAGAAGGAATTCTCCAGAGATCGCCTTACTTGTCGCAGTCCCCGATTATGTGCTCTGAACTGGGGAAGGGTTAGTGAGTCGTGGATCCATGGAAACTGAAGTCACTTCCTCTGACTTCACCTCTACCAGCTTTTGCTTGGCTTGCTGTCTCCCATTTATTTCCAGGCCTGTAACTACTGTAATCTTAGATTTCTCTCAGTTGCTGTACAGTGTGACACCTTCATGATGCTGGGACGGTGAGATCTGCATTGTGCTTGGTGGCAAAGGCGAGTTTCCAGAGAGGAGGACTCCAAGTGCACAATCAACCACCCTGCAGCCCAGGCTGAGCCGGGAGATCTTAGCCAAAATGCTTTCATGATTACATGGATTATGAGGACCGGATACAAAATTTCACTTAAAGGATCCCATGGATTGCTCTGCACGTCAGAAACCAGCCCACGCGGCATTGTCTCAGTATCTGTGACTACCGTCACAGCCGCACGTGATGTATTAGCTCCTCAAGTGATAGAGATAAATCGCTTCAGGGGCCTCCTCATTCTTATTTCTAACAGTTTGGGTTTTATTAATATACTTTGTGTTTTAGAAAGAGCAAAGGAAACAGAGAGGATGAGTTATTTTATCAAATGCAAATCGTCTATTTTCCTTCCTAAGGAACTGGTAGAAACTGAGGATTATAAAAATACTTCAGTGATATCAAGTTAATGTTATTTAAACACAACTGTTATATTAAAGTATTTACGTTAGCTGCCCAGGAAAAGGGTAGCTGTTGTTGCTGGGTATTATTTTTAAGTGAGACTCCAAGATTTCTGAAACTTAAATTGCACTTTCAGTAAATTAAAATGCCATTTATCATTATCCTCAATGTCAAATAACATTCCTCAGCCCCATGTGTGCCCAGGACTCCGCTGGGGGTCTTCCCAGGCAAGGCCAGGGGAAATGACACCTTCCTGTCAGGAGGGCACCCGGAATCTGACGATGTGGACACATTTCCAGTGAGCAGCACCAGGGTCCTGCAGCGGCAGCCACATTCCCTGTTCCCTGGTGACCCCATAACCAGGGATCCCCTTCCCACAGGAGGAGAGCAGCCCAGGGTGCCAGATGGGTGGACAAGGCTCATTTCAGAAAAACATTTGTTTGAAAACAACAACAAAAATATTAACATGACATTACATCATTATAAACTGGTATATAACTGTGGGAGGCAACTTGGTGCCATTTATTGAAATTAAAAATTTGCATACTTTTAGGAACTTTTAGCCTACAGATAAACTTACATAGGAGCGTTTATTCAGTTAAACACGTTTTACAGCAAAAGAGGAGCTCGGCACAGCCAAATGCCCACTAGGTCTTCTTGAATAAATTGCCTTTCAACACAATGGAATATCATACAGGCTTGAAAAACTGTACAAATACAGAAGGATTTTCAAGTAAAAAGGGAATACAGAAAAGGGTGCAGATTATTCTGGGATTTTTTTGTTTGTTTGTTTGTTTTTGTTTTCCTGGAGAAGATACAAATGAGCACACACATATATTGTGGGTAAGACAGGGTAGAAGAGAGAGATTTCCTCTCTAACTTTTATATTTAAATTTTTTTTTGACTCACATGAAAACATTACATATCAAGAGAATCTTTCAGGCTTCAAATACTGCTTTTAGAAAGAGTAAAAGGAGATTTTTCATAGGTCGAACTATAGATCTTCTTAACCTAGTCCTTTTAAGAGGAGATTTTGAGGGCGGTCTTCCGACCGTCAGCACGGATTCCCCACCACCGCCCTCGGAAGAGGCTCCGTGGCTCCCTCTCTTCCACAGTAGCTTTACAGATTACTTCAAGGAGTTCCCTTTGGGGGTCTATTTCTGTGGTCAATCTATAGGATGTCTGTGATTAGCAAGCTTTTAAAACTTACTATCAGCTTGATGAAACAGCCCATCTTTTTTTGCCCTGCGGTATTTTTTCAGTTAACCACAAGCACACACGAAGCCCTGCTCTTCGCGCCCGCGTATGCACGCGTCAGTCAGCGCGCAGGGCAGCGGCTGAGGTCGTCCAAGGTCTCAGGCGCAGCAGCGAGGGTCCCTGCCTTGCAGGCCGAGGAGGTGAATCCATGCCTGGCCGCAGCAGCGGAAGGACCCCGGGGTCGTGGCATAGTTCGGTTCCGTTTTCTGTCTGCTGCTTCCCGCTGACCGGCACCTGGCCAGTGCTCCGGTCCTGGCCTCTCTGCTTCCTTCCTGGGTCCGCAGCGTGGACAGCGCCTCCCTCCTGAGTCCAGCTTAGCAGCAGCCGCAAACCACAAAGACCCTGGGACTCTTCCTTCCAAGTAGCTCCGACGAAAAAGTTTGCTCACAGATGTCACCCTTGGATGATTCCTATTTTACAATTTCCCAAATTGGGGGGAAAAAATTATTTGCTCATTTCTACTTTTTGATTCCTTGCGCGGAGCTGGTTGCTCATCCACAACCAAACGCTGCCCTGGCGCTGGTCTACATTTGGAGTATTTATCTTGCTGGAATGTTTAAAGGACATGCAAAAATCTAAGGGCATTAGGGCCACCAGCTGACCCTCATTACATTGCATATTTATAAACACATCTTGCCTTCATCAAAGAATTCTAGTAAGATTAGAATGTGAGAGTCCCCTTCGTCTCTAGCATTTATTACAGCGCTGGGCGGAGAGTGCGCGTTCAGTAAATATCTGTTGGATGGATTTGTCAGAATGGTTCTTCTCTATGGAGATCATATTTCATATCACATTATAAATCACACCAGATTTTCTCTCCTTTAGGGCAGACTCGTTGATGTAGCTTCCTCCTTAAAAGTACTTGAATTGAGGGGATTTGTTAGGGACAACACAGGAAAACAATGTACCAGTTCTTTCAAATACTTTTGTAATACATGCAGACCAGTGTTTACAGCAGCACAATTCATAACAGCTAAATCCTGGAAGCAGCCTATATGTCCATCAGTAGATGAATGAATGAAGAAAATATGCTTTTTATACACAATGGAGTACTACTCTGCTGTAAAGAAGGATAAACTTCAGTTATTTGTAGGAGAATGGATGTACCTTGAGCCATAATGTTAGGTGAAATAAATCAGACACACAGGCTTAAATACTGGATGGTTTCTCTCATTTAAGCAATGCAAAGTATAAATAAAGAATAAAATAAAAGATTAATAAAAGGAAACAGGGAGCTAAACATTTCGTAAATGGGAACAGGTCCAAGAGACCAAGGGAGAGGGGAGGTCAAGGAGACATAACAAGGTTTCAGATGTGTCATGTGCAGGTACCAAAAGCCCACAATGAATGTAAACTTTATATGTCATAAACATGAGCAAAGGATGACATAACAATAACATAACCATGACCATGAAAATGGGGATCCAGAAAGGGAGGGCGGGAGCCGGATGGGAGCGAAGGGGAATAACACAGGATCAAGGTGCATCTTGTACAAGAACGCACTCCCTGAGATGAAGGTAAGCTTCGTGTGCTTTAAAAAGCTGCAGAGATTCACTCTGTCACTCTTCTGGAGGCCACCAGTGTGACATCTAGGCAGCAGCTCTGTCACACTAGCTCTGGATGCTGTGGGGAATGAACCTGGCTTGCCTGGTGGCCTTCAGCCCTCCTCAGCCCCCTGCCTTACAGCTGCACCTGCACAGCCTCTGTCTGTCTGCACCACCTCGGTGTGGCCTCCTGTCTTCTAATAAGGACACATCCCAGGGTGACTGCAGCCCAAGAGCCTTCCTTAGTCATAGCTGCAGACTCCTTTTCCAGAACAGGTGGCCTCCCTAGGTGCCAGAGGCTTGAGCATGGGTGGATCCCGCTGTGTATGGGTACTCCAGAAGCAGCATTCACGCCTGACAGAGCGCAGTGGGAAGATGGAAACTATCATCCGCACATTAGCTGGTTTTCTGATAAAGCCATGGGACAAGCCGCAAGGTATGGATCTGAGGATCACTCCATGAACAGTAGCAGTGTGGGAACCCCCTCAACCAAGCTGGCAGGTAGACAAGAGTAGTTGGCATGCAGGTGGAGAAGCATACTGCCGCGAAGTCTCTGATTCTATAGCAAACAATATCATCCGATTCTCCTATATCCCCCACCTCGCACCATTTTCATGAATCTGAAGAGAATAAGCGTGTAATTTAATGGTGGTGTGGTCTAAACTTGCAGAGGCTAGAAGTTTGTGTATCTTACCGCCACACAAAAACGATGAGCACCTGCCATAGAGGAGGAAGGCCAGGGAGACACAGGTGAGGGCAGGAGTTGGGGTGGCTGCACTAGAAAAGTGGTTTGGGTTATGAGGCTGTCCGTCTGTAATGGAGGGCGGGACAGAACACAGGCACCTTCACCTCGCATGGCTCCACCATGATGTGCATGGGAATGGCGTCTTCAGCTTTAATGTGAGTCATGGTTACATGTGATGAGGGGAAGGAGTTGTAAAAGGCTAAGAAGAGAGATAGGAATGGAAGAGTATTACTCATTTTCCTTGGTGACTTTGGAAAGTGTGTTGGCTGGATTTTACACATATGAGACTAGTAATTTTAATGCATTCATTAAAAAGCCATCAAACCAAACATCAGATAAATGCTTGCTCTCTGTTTACTAAGGGCAATGCCAGGTATCCATTTTCTGCAAAGGAGTTGGCCTGGGGCTTCCTGAGTTCCCATATCTGAATTGTTGGCCTTGCTACTTAAATTTCTACCTTCTATGACATCAAACATGTGGGGAATCTGATGGAGAACCGGTCTGTTAATCATACACAATATGCCTTGGAATGATACCAAGACTGTGTTGCCCCTCTAGGAAGCTAGGAGAGAAGCCTGCCGTGGAGAAGTTTCATGGAAGATGCACTGCTCCTGAGCCACAGAGAGGGAAGCTGACATTTCTGGAAACTGTCTGAAATGTTCGAGTCTGGCGTGGTCTACTTCAGTCAGAAGGTGTTTTCAATCCCCCTAGCGAAGCCCTAGCATTCCCCTTACATGTCCCAGCCTACGTGAGGGTGTTCAGGCTGGCAGAGTGCAGGGCTTTTCGCTGGTATTAACGGCCGTGTTGAGACTGCGATCCTGTCCCATCCTGCCCCACTAGTGTATCTGCGTGAGATGCCTTCGAGCACCAGGAGGGACCACACCTTCTAGTTAGTCCAGAGACCTGGGCTTTCACAAGGACCATGGGACTTTTCTCTTCTTGTCCCCAGTGTGAACCCTGGTTACTAGACTCTCTGCTCAGTAGTTTTTAGTTGGTTAGTAGTGCCCAGACTTCTTACCACTTGGTGAGTGGAAAGGTGACTATCTATGAACTCCCCAGTGATTAACACGTAGTGATCTCAGCTCAGTGACCACTAGACTTGGCACAAATCCCACCCCCCTCCCAGAGGACGGGGACTCGGTTACCCAAGGACCAGTGGATTCTCCTGCTTTTCACAGAGGGTTTAAACCCACATGACTGGCAGACCCGAGCACCAGGAAGTCAGCAGTGGGATTCTCCACACATGGCCAGGTGAATGGATAAAGACGTTCAGTCTCTGCAGCTGTTAAATTTGGCATTTTTCACAAGTTCTAAATTTCCAAAAATAATAAACAAGTGTTTTCAGCCTATTCATATGAGGCACATCGCTAGCAAAGAACATGTAAATACTTCTGGAGCTCCCCCCCTGCAGCCCGGTAAATAGGGATCTTTGTAGCTTCTCCGGCTCGGTGGGGCTCTCCAGTGCGTGGCGGGCCCTGGCATTTGCCTTGGAAGCGGTTGCACAAGGTGGGCCCACCTGAGGGGCTTGCCAGGCCGAGCTATGCTCTGCCTCATCTCTGAGCCGAAGCTGAAGTTGAATCATGTGAGACTGCCTGCAGTTGAGTATTTTTTGTTACGTTAAGGCGATTTGTAGATAATTCGCACTCTGTGTATGTGTGTGTGTGTGTGTGTGTGTGTGTGTGTATGTGTGTGCAGATACAAAGGTGCTGGTCTAATGCTGATTTCAAAAGCATAGAATTCAATGAATATGTTTTCCTTACTGTAAAAATTGTCCACAATTGAGGAAGTTGAGGCACTTGGCATCGTAGGTAAGACTTTAGATTCTGGACTCCAACAAGCCTGGGTCTGAGGGTCTAAGGTCTGTTAGAACCTTAGTGATTTCCTTGACTTATTCGGCCTGCTTTCCACTACAAAATGGACGAGGGGGGATAATACCTAACTCCCTTGTGAGACGTCAGTAGGAGTGATGGGGAAACTTCCAGCAGAATTCCAGCAAGTGCACAATAAGTGTGTGCTTTATGTTCTTCTTCCTACACACCCTCCTCCTCTTTGCTATCCCTCTCCATCTCTTCTCACTTCTGATGTAACCGCAATAATAATAAACACCAGGGGCAAAGGGAAACCTCACAGGCCAGCCCCCTGTGTGCACCTAGAAATGCTGATAGCTGCAATCTTGATGTGCACCATTTCGTGCTGTGGTGGCAAAATACATATTGCCACTCATACATAAGTGATGTAGAACCTGCTTTTGGATCAGGGGCCAGCAGATGACAGACCATGAACAAAATCCTAACCTCTGCCTCTTTTAAAAATAAGCTTTTAGGGCCGGTGAGATGGCTCAGTGGCTTTAGCGCCTGCCCGGCAAGTGCGAGGGCCCGAGTTCGACTCCCGGAACCCACATACAAAAAAGGGGCCGGTGATATCGCTCAGCGGCACGGGTGCCTGCTGGCACGCGAGGTCCTGAGGTCGACCCCCCGGTACCCACAAAAAAAAAATAAGCTTTTATTAAGACACAATTGTCACAGACTGAATGATCCCCCGTGGAATTCCTGTGTTGAAGCTCTAAGCCCAGCATGACTTTATTTGGCGACAGAGCCTTTAGTGGGTAATTAATGTGCATGAGTTCATAAAGGAGAGGCCCCAATCCAATAAGACTGATGTCTTTTGGGGAAGAAGAAGAGACGTCAGGTATGCAAGTGGAAGAGGCAAGAAGGTGGCATCAGCCAGCCAAGGAGCGAGGCCCCGAAAGAAAGCAATCCTACCTGACCTTGAGCTGTACTTCTGGCTCCAGAACTGGGAAGAAGTAAAATTGTGCTGTCAAAGCCTTGGAGTCCACGGTGTTTGTCACAACAACCCAAGCAGAATACTAACCAGTATGCTGTTTATTTATATATCGCCTGTGGCTCTGCATGACGCTCAATGTCTGAAACATTTCCTACCCAGCCCGTTATAGAAAAAGCCCACCAGGGCTAGACAGCTTCACAATGCATTATTTTAACGGCAGCGGAATATCTACTGATGATCTTCTAACTGTATCAAACTCATAGTTTTGACAGGTTGCGCCACACCGCGTATTTTAGAGGATGTAATTACTGCATTCTCTTTTGCTTAATTATTTTTCCAGGTTCCATGGAAGGTAGGAGCTCTTTTCTGACTTCCTTTACCACTTTCCTTTTGGAAAACGCGTCCCAGTGGATGACGTGAGCCTCCCCATGTCTCTCGCCACCAATGGACACTTGCTGTGCTCTGTTGTCTGCAGGAACTGGCAGCCAGGAGCTCCTTGTGTTTCCCTGGGGGAAGCCTGGCTTCCCCATGAGCTCTTCCCTCGCTTTGCTGTCGACATTGCTTCAGAGGGTCGCTTGTGAATTCACCTTTTGTTGGCCTGTTGATTCTCCCATTTGGTTCCTTTTCTTCCCACCTGGATCTGACGGTCTCTTCTGCCTTCCGGCCTGAGGCACCATAAATGGTATTGTTTTTCCATGCCCAGTGTTCCTGACTCATCCTTGCAAATGAGCTCCACCTACTGCTGGGCTGGATTTGCTCTGGGGTCCCATGCAATGACCTTCCCCACTGCTCCAGGGGGGAAGCTGAGTCCCTGCTGGGGTGGTCCTTCTTGGCTGGAGATCCTGTCTTTGGACTGCAGGGAAATCATCACTGTCAGGTCCACAACTCCGACGTTTTCCATACTGAGCTGACCCTTCAGTACCTTCTGTCTTCTTACACCATTATTTTTCCCTAGAAATGCCTTAATTTAGAGATAAGGTGTTCTTCGTCAGGCCACTTGGGGAAATGCACCCATTGCTTCTCATGCAGAAGTCTGCTGTGCGGTCCCCACATGCCAGGGACCCTCCCGGCCACTGGGGAGCCACATCAGTAGCACAGCATGTGGGAAAAAGAGACACGAGCAAGGTCCTCAGGCACAGTGTGTTGACAACATGATGGTGACAGGGCAAGGGGAGATGCAAGGGGTGGGGACCCTGAGTGCTATGGCAGAGGGTAGAGGCGTTTTGTTATACATGTGGGTTATGCAAAGGACTGTCACTGAGGAGTCCTCAGGACTCCATGGAAGGAAGTTTGAAGATACTGGAGGGAAGATAACTCTAGGCAGAGGGAAGGAACAAAGTTAAATATCAAGACAGAGCAAGGCACATGCCCAACATGTCAGGGAGTCTCCAGAGGGCATTCAGGCCACAGCAAGACCTACAAGGAGAGTAGAGGAAGGGAGGTAGAGAGGGGGTGACGTCCAGTACGGCAGGATTGGCCACCCTGAGGAAGGATGGAGGCCGGAGGAAGAGCTGGGGACAGGGAGAGCGTCGGGGCCTCGATGACTGTGGCGAGAGAAGCGTGTGACTGCAGAGTCCAGTGGCAGAGCCTGAAGGGTCCACTGCAGACCACACGTGGAGTGGAGAGGAAGAAGAGTCAGGGTTTAGAAAGTGCAGAGGGGAAGATGGGCTCACCACCGAGAAAGTGAAAGGAGCCTGGTAGAAGTAAAGTTGGGCTTGGTTCAAAATATGTTAAGTTTAGCAGATGTGTGAGGGATGCACGGGTGAAGACCTCGTAGATAGTGGAAGGTGTGGACGTGGAGTTTCAGGGAGAGGCCTGTCCTGGAGCTACGATGTGGCGATGATGAAGGTAGGACAAGAAGTGTTTCAACTCTCTGAGGCTGGCGACCAGCCAGGGAACTAGTGAAAGAGACTGAAAGAAACAGGGAGTGAGACGGGGCGGAACAAGGGAGTCCCGTTCTGGAAGCTCTGTGAAGACAGCACTTTACGGCAGAGCTCCCAACTGCTCAGGCCCTGGTGGCCCCACACAGTGGGAACTCAGGGATAACAAGGACATTGCGTAGTGTGCAGGCTGCCGCAGCCTCGACAAAAGCAACTTCATTAATGTGTGGCAAACACCTCTTGGAGAACACGGAAGAGGAAGTAGGGCAGGGAAGCTAGAAACATCGGGATAGATGAGTCTTGGAGAAACTGCTTCAAAGAGACAGCAGTGAACCACCGAGTGATAAGACAATGGTCAGCTGTTAGCAATATCCAGACACCACTGCGGCAAACACAAAGGAAACTCAGTGTCCTGCAATTTCCTGGCATGGAGAGGTGACATTTTCAGGGTTCCTTGGGAGTGACTGGATTCCAGCCCAGGAACTATGGGTGGAGATGCTGCGTTCCACCACTGGGCCAGGACCTTCAACTACTTCCGGCCCATCACGCAGGCATCTCTTTCCTTGAGTCTGACTGGTCCCAGTGGATCTGGTGCAGGATTCAGAGGCCCGGAGGGGACGGGAAGCCACCTGGGCTCTCAGGGGACAGCCCTGCTGCGGGCTCACTTTGGACTTGGCTTTTTACGCGTGTGATGTTGATGTGTGCGAACTTCTTCTAGAACTAATACCATGATTGTCCAGTTTTGAGTTTAACTGTCTCAGTGAAGGACTTTATGGGGCTTTAGCAAAGAGGGAGATTTTCTAATCTGGATAGGATTTTGGTAAGATTTCAGTATGACTATACCTAAGCTTTACCTAAACTGACGAAGATCCAAAGATTTGTACATTGATGGTTTTTGAGCTGTTCTTAGAATTTGAATGTTCTTTGTCTGTATGATCCTTTGGGTGAATTTCCCTCGGGGAAGATTGTCCCCAGGCCAGTTGGAGGCCTGTACTTTTGGAACATTTGAGACTCTGCAGTTTCGCTCAAAAACTTAGTTTGCTATTTCGAGTTTCAAAATGTGGTTGCCTTTTCCCACCCACACTACCCAAAAAACACTATTAAAAATTCTTAGTAGAATCACAAAGTTATGAGCACGTATCTTCTTAAATCAAGTTCTAAACTTCAGATCTGGCAATCAAAAGAAATAACTTTTATTCCTCTTAAAACTCTGCATAAACCTTTGTTAAGATTTTCATTGATTTAAATTACTATAATAACCCGATACTTCAGGTAGTCTGTTTTTGAAAGGAAGCGTTTTACATAATATACATCAATTACTTGAAAAGACATTTCTGTGTGAAGATCAGAGACAATCTGTAACTTTCAAATGCAGATATTATAATGTCCATCTCAATGGTGTGGGATTTCAGCAGAAAAAAGACCACATAATAATAGGTATCATTTTTGAAGAAGTTGCTTCATATTTGGCCATTGTGATTGCCACTATATAAATACCATATTTCTTTAATTTTAAGATGCTATGAATTGAAATAGGCAACTTAATTTTTTTTTCCTGGAGGAGCAAAAACGAAACATTATTACCTTAAATGAAAATCTCAAACACCTAGTGATTTTTTTTTTAATCATTACAAGAGGGAGGAAATAAAAAGAGTTTCTTTGACTTGAAGAAATAGGTCATCATCTTAAGTCTCCGAGACACAGCAGGCACTATCTTGAGGTTCAGCCCTAACTTGTCCCAGGTCACAGCCTCAGAAGGGCCAAGCCGCGATTCCTATCAGGATCGTTAGGGCTTCCTCAGGCTGCTGGGCTCTTTTCAAATTACTGTGTTGTTATTCCCTCTCAGCCTTTATTCTTCAGACCCCAGATCACGACTGGATAATGTGACTGAAACAATATCCCCAAAGATAGCTAAGTCCGGTGAGTGAATATGTTTTTTTTTTTTTTTTTTTGTGGGTACCGGGGGGTCGACCTCAGGACCTCGCGCGCCAACAGGCACCCATGCCGCTGAGCGATATCACCGGCCCCTTTTTTGTATGTGGGATCCGGGAGTCGAACTCGGGCCCTCGCGCTTGCAAGGCAGGCGCTTACGCCACTGAGCCATCTCACCGGCCCTGAATATGTTTTAAAAAGCAAAAAAAAAAAAAAAAAAAAAAAAAAAAAAAAAAAACGCAAGAAGAAAATGTAATTTACTCCATTGATAATTTTCTGAATCTTCTTTACCCAATTCATACATTTAGTGGTTTTTGAGCCAAGCATTTAAGGCTTGGTTGAATCTGAAGATAACGTTAACACTTTGTCAAGCATTTGAATCACTTCCAGCATATTGTAGTATAACCCTCCGTCCACAAACAGCCCTTCATTATTGCCTAATTACATGCAAATTTCATAAAATGAATGAGTTTTAAGGACTTGTCAATCTGTCATCCTAGGAACCACTGAAACATTTTGACTGCTAGATAAATAATCAGCAATAATCACACTATGCAAATTTGATATTTTCTGTACAATTATCTGCAACCGTAAATAACTGGACACAAAGACATTTGGCATTCTCTCCGTGGGACTTGACCTACGGGGCTTTATTCTCTTTTTCCCTTTTCTAACAAATGCGTTAGTAGGAAATTTGCCTTTTTAAATTTTTTTTTCCATTTCCAACTGTGCAAATGTACCCAGTGGAAAAATTATGAGTACATAAACGGAAAGAGAATTTTGTTTATTTTTATCTGGAGTGTGTTTCCCCTTGGCAAACATTTTTTGTTTCAACTTTAGTTTTTGCTTTTTGTAATTTTCACCTCCTCTCTCTTGAAGCTTTTTTTTCCTCACTAGTGAAGAGACTATAGATGTGGAGTATTCGGTGTAAGTTTATTTATTTTGCTTAAATTTATTTTCCCTATGTTCTGTACCTTATTTAATTTTTCCTGTATAATTCATTTTTGGAATGTCTAGTATAGTACAATCAGCCACTTGAGAGTATCCAATATTGAAAGGCTAATTATCAGTCCATAGCTGAGCTCAGAGAAACAATCTATTCCAGTGAATTCACCAAACTTCTAACTAAATATATTTTCCTTTCTGTGATGGGTGCCTGTGTCTCTATAAATCTCTGCTGACCACCCTCTTGTCTCTGCTTTTCACGGAAGCAAGCTGGTGAGCTCTAAGTTATAAAAACAAAGCTTTAAATAAGGTAGTCCTTTAAAATGACACCCAAATTCAAACAGCCAGGGCATACTGCAGAGCCAGCACACCTTTGCTTTGCGAACACCTTCCGTTAGTACAGGTCTGAGCGTCCGCAGGTTTTTTCAAAGTTTGAAGTCCTGTGAAAGGTGAGACAACTACTTCCTGAATGTTTGATTGGTTCATCCTAGGAAGACAGACGTCTTGGTGTCTGGAACTCAGTCTCGAGCTCGGAGGGAGGACGGGCCACCTCGGTTCTGAGGCTTGTTGACGGCTGGGCTCATTAAGGGAAGGGAAGTGGGAAAGTGACATTTTTTAAACCAGGGAAGAATCATCTGATATGAATAAGGGCATTAATTATTTTTAAAAAATTTGAGATATGCAGGTGATTAAAGTCCTTCGGTTGATTTTACTTAGACGGATGATGAAAGAGTGCTACGCTGGGACTTGAAATTTAAAAACGATGAACGAAGTGCTCTGGGCCCATCCACTCATTTTCTCCTGTAAGTGAGGCCATCAATCAATTGGGAGCCAGCCCGACTCTTTGATACTGTTATTATTTCTAAGCCTCTGCTGAACGTGAAGGCATGGATTGTGTTTCATGGCTCCTAAAATGCAGGCCATTAGCACAGTAATTTTTAACGGTAAAGGAAGATAACTTAGAAGACACAGCCAGCAGCGTTCCAGGTTACCCTGCACCCTGAATCAAATGCATGCTGGCAACGCGAGCAGAATATCCTGGCATTCTCTTGTAGCACTACAGAAGTTCAGAGGCTGTAGCTGGGGATGTTACAGAATACTGGAAAAATGCTTTGCAGGACAGCTTGTGATTGTGTGTGTGTGTGTGTGTGTGTGGTAGTAATGGGGATTGAACCCAGGACCTTTACACTTAGCTACAGCCCCACCCCTTTCACCCCTTTTTTACTTTTTTATTTTAAGATCGGTTCTCCCGGGCCGGTGAGATGGCTCAGCGGTGTAAGCGCCTGCCTGGCAAGCGCGAGGGCCTGAGTTCGACTCCTGGAACCCACATACGGAAAAAGGGCCGGTGATATTGCTCAGCGGCACGGGCGCCTGCTGGCGCACAAGGTCCTGAGGTCGACCCCCGGTACCCACAAAAAAAAAAATAAAAAAAGATAGGTTCTCCTTAAGTTGCTAAGTTGCCCAGGCTGGGGTCCAATTTGTGATCCTCCTGCTTCAGCCTCCCACAGGGTTGTGCCAGGGGAGTGTCCCACACCCAGCTAAGACGCGTCTGTTTATTACCACCATCTTTTCAGGGAAGCGTAATTGTGATTTGCATCTTGTAATATTTTACCATATACTTGTATGTTTAAAATTAAGATGTTAGTGTAATAATTTGACTGTTTCTTTATATAATGTATATTTTACACAAACTACAATGTTTATTCCACGTGTGCATAGCATTGAAAAGTATTCAAATATTGAGCTCCGATTTAACTTTGAAATTTAAGACCTGCACTTTTTGTAAGCCTGTCAAAGCCATGTGCAAGGGAGCATAAATTGTGCACAGACCTCTTAGCACATAGACTTTCCCCGTAGGTTTGCTACCTTGAGGGGCTGAAGTGTGTGATTTGAATGTGTCGATCTCTGGCTGAAGGCTTACACTACTGACATAAGTGAATTGTGTGTGTGCACGTGTGTGTGTGCGTGTGTATGCATGTGTACCTAAGACTTCTTCTTTGGATGCTAGATGTGAATTAAAACTTAAATGGTTTTGGACTCGGACAGTTTCAATGGGTAAATAATCTATAAAAATTGTCACATGCCTGGATCTTATTTCCGTGAATTTTAAAAATCTGGCTTCTACCTTGGCGTTCTGTGTCTTCATGCCTGGAAATCTATGTCCCTGCCTGTAACCACAGGCGATGTTCTAGAAACGTCCAAATGTGGGGAAAACGTGGACGTCCTGAGGGGTGGTTCAGGATACACAGTACAATTGGCTGGAAATGATTATTTCCTCAGGCTTCCAATGCACTGGCTGTTTTCCTCAGGGATGATAAGCTAAAATTAATCATGTCGGTTTTGCAATAAAGACCCTTCTATTTTTTCTGACCCTGTTCTTGAGTATATGTTACTGATTTCCAAACATGACTACTGCCATTTTAGTCACTGAAAGATGACTCTTCACTCAGAACATCCTGAATTTTTAAATTTCTTTGTTTGGTTGCGGTGATGGCAGCTTTAAAAGGAAGGCTTGGGAAATGGCAGAGGGCAGCGCTGCTTTCTGTTCGCTCCTCCGCGGCAGTGTTAGGACAGCGTTCGGTCCTCGCTGAGAGCGCTCTTCTGAGGACCCGGGTGCTTGAAGGAGACTCGATGGGAGTCTGGAGGTTTTGGGATCTGTCATTATTGCCATCAGTATCAAGGGTGTCATCTGGAGTTCAAAAGATCTGCTTATGGCACGAATAAAATGAAAAAGGTAATTGTCTGTCTTCTGCTTTCTTGTATCACTACTTTATCTCGAATACGCGGTAGCTTTGTTGAATCCGGGTCACTTCACTTGTTTAAACATCATGAATTTGACCCATCTGCTCTGATTTCTTTCCGAAAAAGAAACGTGCTGATGCTAAAAAGTGCCCCTAGTAATGATAATAGTTATATTTTCCTTTACAAAGCAGCAAAGAAACTTTTCCCCTGTAGAATAGAACATGCAGCCAGAAAAGTGCAAATTAAGGAAAACATGTCAGAATGGCTCCGAAACCAGCACTGTAGCCACCACAGTGAATGGACTCAGCCCCTGGGAGGCCCAGCAAGCGTCTCCCACTCTCCTTTCCAGAGGTCTGGGCCAAGGGGACTTTACCATAGTTACCTTCCTGCCTTTCTTGGTAGTGTTCTCATTATACCTTGATTTGTTAAACGATTCTCTGATACCCAGCGTTTCCACTGACCATCTCTTCCGACACACTGAATGTCAGACCTGCTTGGGGGGGTGACATCTTGTTTCATCAAGAGGCGGCATCTTCAGTGAGGACAGAGATTTCCCTTCTCCAATATCTGAAAATTTCTTCTGGCAGAGGGTTTGTGGTAGAGGCATGAACAGTAATCTACATTTCCTGGGCAGTGAATGCCGAATCACTGTAAAATTTCAGAATTCTGAGCAATTAACAGCTGCCTAAAAGGAAAATGTGATGATGAGAACATGAGTTTTGAAGTCAGCATGAAATTTGAATTTAACTTTCATTTCTAGCTAGTGCTAGCTGTAGACATTTGAGAAGGTTCTGGAACATTCTTCACCATGTGCACCTAATCTTCTGATTGGGTGTAGATACCTCTGTGTACTTTGAGAATTAAATTTCATAGCACATGTAATGCATTTAGAGCAGTGTCTGACATGAAATCTATATGAAAATTGAGTTTGTAAGTTCCCCCAGAGCCAAAGTACTCAAGATGAACTGAGATGACCTGCAGGCAAGGGAACTTTGAAGAGCAGAAGTCGCATCTGTCCAGTTTGTTGTCGGATTCCCAGTCTTAGCACTTATCAAGTTTCCACTTTCTATTTTTTTTTTTTTTGTGGGTACCAGGGGTTGACCTCAGGACCTCATGTGCCAGCAGACGCCCATGCCGCTGAGCGATATCACCGGCCCTTTTATTGTATGTGAGTTTCGGGAGTCAAACTCAGGTCCTCGCGCTTGCCAGGCAGGCACTTATGCTGCTGAGCTATCTCACTTGCCCTCACTTTCTATTTTTGTAGTGCATGAAGAATAGAGGGGATGTCTACAATGACTTGAGCTTTGATTCTTTAAAGGTCTTTAAGTCTTGGATTATCTGGGTTTGGCTGGGAAGCTACAAATCCAAAAAGCACAGCTTCACCAACTATATCCACCACGGTTTGCTGAAACCTGGCTGCAAAAGGTCATCACTGTCTTCCTCAGAACTGCAGGCTGAGGGGCAGAGGGACTTGTCTTAGGTTCCTCATTGCTAGGACAAAATACCTGACATCCTCAATTTAAAGGAGGAGAGGCTTATTCTGGCTCACACTTCAGGCCATAGTCAGCTGGCTCCAAGGCAGGACGGCATGGTAGAGGAGCCTGGCGGAGGAGAGCTGCTCACGGCATGGCAGTGGGGAAGCAGAGAAGAGAGGAAGGAGCCAGGAAGAGGGATGTACCCTTCTGGGTCGCTCCCACACTGACCTGCTCTTCGGATCAGACCCCGCCTCCAAACAGCGAGTCAGCTTTACCGCCCCATAATCTCCTCCTCAAAGTCCGTTCTGTGACGACACGAGGCTTTTGGGAAACATCTAGATGTAAACCGTAGCAAAACGCTTAACTTGTGCTTTAGGAGAGCAGTTGTCAGAATTCACTGTACCTTAGAAGCATCAGAGGGAATTCTAAACATCCCTATGCCAGGCCACATCCTAGCCAGTTAACCAGAATCTCTGAGAAAAGACTCCAGGCATCCACATTTTAAGCTCCCCAAGTGATTTCCATACACATCCAACGTTGCAAACCAGGACCTTGGGATTTTCTACATGGCAGGCCCTGTTCCTGGTGGTGGGAGGAAGCCATCAAGCTCCCTACTTAAGGAGCTGTCAGCTCCTGCAGGCGTCCCACAGCCGGAGTGTGCTATAGGTGCTGCGTGTTACCTCCAGCAGCCCTCAGCCTGCAGGGCTCCTTAGCCGTTCTAAGCACTGGGAGGTTGGAAGTGGACATCCCCATAGACGACGAGCATGTGACTCACAGACAGATCAGAACGTATTTGCTAAGTAAATAGAGATAACCTTAATGCTTTTTGACCTAAGACACCAATGAAAGCATCCAACTGCTGAATATCAGCAGCGGCACACAGAGTGGCCTGAGAGGTGCTGGGGCATTTCCTTTGAATCCAACCTCTCTCCAAAACCTGTGTCATGGTTGAAAATGCCAAATTGTTATTTAGACACTTCACAATTACCTTCACCATTTTAATTATGTGACTTTCTTTAAAAGAAACTGTGGCACTTCATTTGAAGGAAGTCTCCAATGAAACAAGAGAGAGAGCTTTATAAATCAGGGGAAGTTGCAGATGTGTGCAACACTGTGGTTACTCATCTTTAATCAGCCATGTCCACAATGGCCAGGGCTGGACAATGGATTATTAGGTAGACGGACTTCAGGGAAGAGGGTGGGGAGTTTGAAGCCTGCTGTTCTGAAAAGCTGTGGGGAGAAAGCCTGCAGAGGAATTGCCAGTTGGAAGGAGGGAGGGAGAGCCACCCATCGGAAGAGGAACCACGACGAGGCTGTTTGTGTTCTGGTTGATGCTGCCCTTGTGACCATCTCTAAGTAAAGGGACCATGGCTGCTGTGAGGATATGCTATTCTTTTCTGGACAGATTTCATGTCCTAATCATTGACTAAATACTTCTTGGATTTAGCAATATAAGAATCCCTCTCTCCCATGATGCTGTGTCGTTGGTTCTCAAGTTGGATTGGGAATCATGTTTGTAGGTTTTATCAGAAACACAGATACTAGGGATCCACCCCAGGTCTAAGCTCAGAGTCTGGTCATCTGCATTTTAGCTTTCCAGCTACACCTGTTGGATGGAAATGTCTGGGGACCACTGGCTTGATGCTTTTTGAAGACTAGATTATTTTTGTCAGCAACAAGTACCTGCGATAGAAAGTATTTGTATTGACCTAGATGAAGTATAGCGACCCTTAATCACTTTTCTGACAACTATCCCACCTGGGAACAGCCACTGTTACCACTGTCTGGTAACACTTCATCCAGTTATTAGATTACCTCTCTACTTCCATTTCTTTAAACTTGCCAAGCATTCTTTTACACATCTTCATAATTTTGACCAATTTGTGTCATTTCGTGGGACAGTGGTAAGGATCACCGTGTATGCACCATGTAATTGGGTCTTGATTTAAAACTGAATGAGAACCTTTTTAAGTTTCACCTGCTAGCTAAACATACTTATATTTATTTATATGACAGATTTGCCTTAATTCCATCAGTATATTTTATTCAATGATTGCTACTTCTAAATTTTGAAAACAGTTCTTTATGCAGTCCACTAGATTTGCATGGGGTTTCTTCTTGAAAATGTGAAAGCATCAAATTTTAATACTTCCCAACAGTGGTATAGTTGTAAATGTTTAACCACGTCTCCAGAGAAAGGTCTTGGTTTGTATTAATTTGCCAATATTTGTGGTGTGGATGCTACTGCCATGGCTGTTTTGTAATTATCTTTAAAACTATACATATTTGAAATTCACGGTATATATTTTATTCTTTAGATAATATCTTGTGACTAATGACAAAATTAATTTTTTCCCACTGCACTGCTCACTGACAACTTTGTTGATTTTGCATGGTCATAGGAGGCATCCTTACTACAAAAGGTCTTTTGGGGAGATAGTAGATGAGCATACTCTGGGACGGAGGGGGTGCTCTTAAATACTTCTGAAATGGCACATTATTGGCTTAATAATTAGGGATTTTTCAGATCATAAATGAAATCCCAAAAGGAATAAATCTGTTGGGAGCAAATGTGATCCCCATGCACTCTTTCCACTGAGTTTTTGGTACATGAGGCTTATCTGGGAGTTACTTTTCTTCCTCTAGAATGGGATTCTCCACTGGGTCATTACTGATGGAAAATACATCATTATAGACAACTAACAGATTATTCTTACAGACAAAATTAGTGCTACTCAGTGCTCCCTTTGTCTACTTCGAAGTAGCCAGTCATCCCAACTTCAGTGACTTCAGATGTGACCCTGAGTACTCATTTGATTCTTCAGTGCAGCTTTGCAGCAGGCTCAGGGTAAGGGCTCATCTCTGCTCCTCTGAATTCAGGGTGATCCAGGGCAGCCAGTGAGTCACCTGGCACTGGGGCACACCTGGCTGTGTGACCGCTGGCTCCCAGGGGCACCTCACCTGCACGTGGCCTCCCAGTTGGCTGTTGGGCTTCAGCGCAACATGGTGGCTGAGTTCTGAGGGGGAGAGATGCCAAGAGGGAGAGCGGGTGAGATGAGTTAGCCCTGAGGTCCCAACACATCCTCCTGCTCTGTTCTGTCAATTAAAAATGAGTCCTGAAGGTTGGCCATATTTGCAAGGAGGGAGTGGGACTCCACTCCCTGAGGGAGGGAATGTGGTGGACCTCAGGAAATGTTTGCGGGCACACACGCCTTGCTCTCAGCTGGTGGACGCTTTGAGATGTTTTTGTCCTGGTGCCTCTGGCATCACTCATTCAGCAAATCTTCATTTAAAGAATGACAGCCCAAGAACCTCAGTGTTTCCCACTTTGAGACCAGTGAGCTCATAGCCGTCTTTCTCACACAAGCAAACGGGCTTGTGCGGACTTTAAATTTTCCTCTTACTTTGGAGTTATTTAGCTTCATACTCCAACCCCTGTGGCAAGCATTTTCTTTGTGTTCTCTAAACCCAACTACATTTTTCCTTTTCCTGGGGTTTTTGATGTAGAAGTGGTTACCCTGAGGAGAGAAAATTTTCCTCATGATAACTTGGCCTTTCTCAGAAGTCATAGAGGAAACGCTACAATAATGACTTGAGTTCTACCGAGGTCTCAGTGGCTCTCCAGAACCTGGTTACCCTTTCATTTTGTCTCATAATCACAGAAACTCTAGTTCACTGGGGGCAACCTTTAAGGAACAAAATGCCTATTTGACATTAACTGAATATTTTAATGTCGGGTGAATGTTCATTCGGACAAATACAGTACACATAGGAATGTACGCATGGACACTGAAATCATTGTGCCAAATGTCTTTTGAAATGAAGAAGGGACGTTAATAAGTAAGTGGATATGTAAGTAAACGTAAATAAAAGCAGAGCCCATGTTCAGGAGAAGGAAAAAACTTTTCACGCCTGAAGGTTCATCAAGTCAAAGAGAAACATGCTACAGCTGAAGTGACGTGGTTAAAATGCTCCTGTGTGCCGGGTTTTCTTCTAAGAATAACAGCACGAGTGAGTCTCCGTCCTTCTCTGGCTCCCTGGGATTTGAATCTGACCTCCTCTTCAGGTGGATGGAGATGGCCAGTGAGTTACCGGGAGACCTGCCACTCGGACATCAGAAAGACCTGAATCCAAATTCTGCTTCCCCCCTTCCCAGGTCCCTTACCATCTCTGGGTTAATTTGAATCTCTGTTAGCTTTTCTACAGAGAGGGAATAACGTGAAAGTAGCAAAATGTGATGGTCCAGGGTGACGCTGTGTGTACACTCAGGGCAGCCTTGGTCCTCTCCGCATTTTGGTCCCAGTGTCACACACACTGCCTGCCCCTAAAATTTCCCTGAGAGTGACTGCACGGCGATTCAGCAGCATGCAAATGGAATATCACTAGCATCTGTAGAAAGTGAATATTTCTTGTATTTTACCCGGCTGAAAATAGACTTGCTCTGCTTTTCCTTTTATTGTGTTTCTGTGTGAATAGCAGTTGAGATGGTGCTGATTATTGTTATTGTTGTTTAAGTCATATTCTAAAGGATAAAGACCTCTATCACCCAACCCGCACCGCCAAGCAACTTCTGTTTTCACCTAATTCTTCTAAACGGGATTTATAATTTAATAAGACAATAAGGATCAATAAATCAATACATGCAAAATAGCTGCAATCCCAGAACTCCTTTGGTCATTCACCTTCCTTTAGAAAGATGTGCCTTCTATGTTATTAAAATAAACTCTCTGTCTCTCTCTTGCTCTCTTGCTTTGTGTGCGCGTGTGCGCGTGTATACCTTTCTATGTGTAGAAAAGACACGAGGAGGCACAGGAACAGTGACAGCATGAAGACCTCTTGTCCTCTGCCTGCAGAGCCCTCCTCCCCACCCTGACTCCAGGGCAGCCTTTGCTTCTGGTCAGTTACATTGGATCGTGTCCCCATCCAGTAGTTGGACCATCCAGTAGTTGCCAGCATAATCCACAGCTCGCTGCCCCACCCCACCTCCTGAATGAGCCTTTAGCTCACATGATTTTATTTTTCAAAAACTCACCATGAATTTCAGGAACTCATCCAAGCCCCTGAAAGCCTTGCATTCTCTCCAAAGTGATCTCAGCATTGTTCCCCACCCTGGAACCTGGCACCATTGTGCTGGAGTCTCAGAGATGCCAGTTTCCAATCACCGACTGCACTCCTACATTCACCGCGGGTGTGATGTTCATTGACTTTAAATGACACACATCTGCTCCACATGGTCCTTCAGCAATGCATCTTCACATCTTTTCAGTTATATTTTTCATAATTTTATTTTCACCTAATTAAACAAAGAGCAAAACATCATCTCTGTTCTAACTTTCCTTTTGCTCCACTCGCCTGCAGAGCCAATTGCTCTATCCTCCTCATTCCTCACGGCTTCAAGCTCCCTGGTGGAGGCATGCCTCCATCTTTTCTTCTTTCGTACCTCCCTGGTGGAGGCATCCACCCAGGACGGGATGCTGCGGCAGTAGTTTCGGGGGGATTATCTGCGTAATGTGCATTTAAGATCAACCGTGGCTGTTCACATGTGCCGTTCTGGATATGCAGATGATCCAGAGTTGTGCTGACGTGAGCTCGCGTGGAGATAAAGAAAACCGGCTGGATAAGGATGAAGACATTTCAAGGACATCCCTAGGACGCAGGCGCCTTCTCTCTGGGTGGGTCAGCACTTCAGATTGCTTAATTACTTCACTTTCATGCAGGTAGCCCAATGAGCACACGGAAGGACACTGGGAGGTCGCATCTATTGTGTGACTTCGTGGAAATATCACACACCGCAGGGGACTTCAGCTCT
Source organism: Erethizon dorsatum (assembly GCA_028451465.1). NCBI lineage: Eukaryota > Metazoa > Chordata > Mammalia > Rodentia > Erethizontidae > Erethizon > Erethizon dorsatum. Next base: position 3,652,194 of record CM051824.1, read on the forward strand.
CACTTTTCTCAGAATGACAAATACTTCAAAACGCATCTTTAATCCTTTAAAATGTGAATCTAGTTGATGATTAATGATTATTTTCCTGTCAAATTTGGCTGAGTTTCCAAGGTAGGACCTAGATTTTTGTTTAATTAACAAAAGTGAATATTGAGGTTCTGCAGAATATTTCTGTAGGTCTGAGCCTGATAGTGTAATTGTGCAATTGTATATTATGCTCAGACAACATAAGAAGATATTTTATTGTGAAAGATGAAAATAATGATTCCACATTCTAAATTCTTAATGGAAAAGGAAACTCTAAAGACAATGGGGCATGATGAAAGTATTGAAAGTTTTGGATGAACGTTTTACATTGTCTTACGAGGAGGAAGCTCTTTAGCAGCATCTTATCAATGCTCAATTTTCTCCAGATGAATGAACCAAAGACGTCGCAGTATATGGAAATGTCCAGTTATCCAAAGGCACAGGGCCCTGGAATAGACGAGATTCAACACGTAGTCTGCGCTTCTCTTCCTTAGCATGCTGGGGAGATTTATATAGATACTTCCTATTATAGATTCTCCTTTTCTTTGAGGACAGTTATTTAACCACCTCCTTCTCCCCAGCAGCCATCTGTTCTCCAGGACACATTGTCCCAACACATTTCATCTTTTATATTTTCCATATTTGTACTCACATCTTTTCTTTTTTCATAGACTTACATAAATTATATTTTCTTCCATGAGATTTGTGAGCCTCTCTATGAGAAATACTGTAGGTAGAGTAATGTCTGTAAACCACTAGTATAGGCCCAAGAACTGGTATGGAGGTGTCTACTGCTAAATTAATAGTAAAATATATAATTTGTCCATGAAGGAATGTTGGAGCAGATCCACCACAAAGCACTCCTCTAGGGGCTGCACAGCTGAGATGGTGAGCATTTTTAACGTACCTCCAGTCATCACTTTTTATCATTAAAATGCTGTATATGAATGCTGTTGTTCACCATGTATATTTAACTTTAAGCATTTGAGCTTGGGCCAGAAAGAAAGAGGATCTATGAAACAATACCAAGTTTGTAACTTCGGAGACTGAGGCACATGGCACTGCTGTCCCTGCCAAGAGATAGTAGCTTGTATTGAAGCACTGAAATTTAGGGTATGGATAAATATATGTTAAATGAAAAAATGAATGGATAAGGGGTCTCTAATCTGAGGTCTCCAGAATTACAGTGTGACATGTGATCAATAATATAATATTCAAAGGAAATGGAGTGACTTCAATGTGCTACAGTATTGTGTGAAATATACAGCTGATCCAGAGAGACCAGTGCTCCTGTGATTTTCCCAATGTTACCAGATGGGAAAAGAATCCCAGAGGAATTCTTCCAGCTTCTTGGTGTCTTCAACAAAGAATTGGACAAGACACACAAAAAAGTCACAGGGATGCATAGTTATCTCTTTTTAATTGTAGTTTATTAGGACATGCATGTAGTGCTTAATGTTTACATTCCTTGGGCAAGTTGGTACGTGTACATGACACATCCTGGTTCCTTTTTCTCATCCCTTGCTCCATCTCTTGATTTCCTTTCCCTTTGAGAAGGATCTATCGCCCTACTTCCTATTATCTACCTTTTAGTGAAGGTGGAAAAGAAGTACGCTCTGCAGAGTAAGAGCAGGCTGGTGAATAGACTCACAGAGGCAGGAGAATAAGGGAAAGGGCTCTTTTGTGTTTGAAATTCCTGGGTTGGCTTCTCCTTCATCTAAATAAGGCATCAGGACAGTTGTCCTGTCAAAAACTCGCTTGGCCCCGCACCAGATTTCAACTGTCCTAGGGAAAGACTTACTTGGCTTTGTAACAAATGTAAACGAAGGATTGAAAACAGCACTTTTCTCATTGTTTCTGCACTCAGGAGCTGCAGAGCCATCTTGGATCCTGTGTTCTGCACTTGTGCCCTGGTCTCCATGACTTCCCCAGATTTCACCCATTCTTTGACTGGTTTGCCTCAACACTGTAGTAGAAAATTGTCTGAGGCTTAGAGTAGATAAGTCAATAGTGAAGAGCCATTGAGCCACCGTACTTGGACATAAGCAGGGTTTGGTTTGTCTGACTTCAGCAGAGCACACAACCACATGCATCCAGCCACCCCACCCTCAGAAGTGCTGACACGTGGGTTGGGTCCCAGCTGTAAGGGCGGGCTGCTGAGGAGGAAGACAGGAAGGCTTGCACATAAAGAGCATCGACTGCTCCCCTGTAATACAGTGATGAGTGAGCTCCTAATCTTTAGTTAATACTTGTTTCAAGTTGGTTATGGACAGATAATTAGGCCTCAAAGCAGATCATCAAACCATTCAATAAAAATGATAATGGCAATACAATAATATGATGCTAACTGTAGCTTCCGCTCAAAGGTCTTCATATACATTAACCAGTGTAATCCTCACAATAACTCGAAGAGCTACATATATGATCACTTGGCTTTACAGATGAGAAACTAGAATTGAGATGTTAAATTACTACCCCATGTCACGTGACAAGGCAGTGGGAAAGTAAGGATGAGAAAGCAACCAGGCAGCCACTGGAGATCTTCAAAATCCAGGCTAGCCAGATATGACCAGGTGGCACTGAGATATGGCTTATGCAACTGAGGAACTCATTCTTACTAAAATGTATTTTAAATTACTTTAAGGTTAAATTTAAGAAGCCACATGTGCCTAGGGATTGACAGAGATTTAGACTACTTATGGGCAGATAAGGGTGTAAGAATTATGTCACAGAGTTATCAAATATCAGAGGTATTGGGGAAATGTACACTAAACATGTTATTCCCCAAAGGAAAAGTAGAATATGCTGGGTAATCTCAAGAGCAAGTGTCACAGAGGTTAGAGCATGGAGCAGCAGTTATTTTAAGTGAAACAGAGGCTCAGGCATTGATTTGATCCTAAGGAAACAGGAGGTGTTCTGATATCAAACAATAATTTCTGAGAAAACTGGGTCTGATTAGCCCGATCTACAATCAGGGAGCAGTACTGTGATGGCACAGTAGTATTACACATCACAGCACAATGACTAAAATCACTCTTTCACAACAGGGGAAACCGCAGTGTGAAATAGAAGAGAACACCCTTTCTTGGCTGAGTGTATGGAGGACACTGGTTTCTGGTGAACACCTGCCCTTTATATAGCATTTTCCTGAAAGGAAGGGGAAGGGGAAGGGGAAGGATGCAGAAGTTCAGGCCATCCTGCAGAGGGGCAGACAGTGGGGACCTACCCTTCAAAGCCAAGGATGGCATCAACCTGTTCCCCAGTCCCATGACCTCGGGCGCTGCATGGGGGCTGATGGTTTCCCTGAATGGGAAGAAGAGCTCCCGGCAACAACTTTGGAAGCTGCTACCATCTGCCATGTACACTGTAGCTTCGCTTTGCCTGGAGAAGTTCATTTTGTGTGTGGGATACAGTGTGATGCCCTTTTTGGAATGGAAATATTATTTGGGCACATTGCATTACACATGCACTATATCTAAGCTTAATTTCTTTTTTTTTGTAAAAAAACTCCCATTAAAATATGGCAAATTCAAAGTATTTACTTTTTTCCCCCAAGAAACAGTTTTCAAAGCCATTCATTTTATAAGCCATTCATTTATCTACTTGCTTCTTGGAATTTAGCAGTATATCAAAAAGCAAGGTGGGTTCCTAAAACTCACCAATGGCTCTCTTGATTACAATTATAAAAAATTCCCTTTCATTCTAGGCCATGACTTCTTTATACTCTTGGAAAATATTGAAGAAAAATAATAGGTTTTCAGTTCTGTTTATTTCTTGCCTTCCCACAGAAGTACAAGATGGAAATGTCTTAAAGTTTCATGGAGTTACGGGGTGTAAGTATAAATAATATACTTTTTATTCCTCAGACATCCCAGCCATTGAAAGTTTACACTAATTACCTGTAGTTTCGTTAATGTTATGAGCTGCCCTTCATCTCTCCTACCCAGACACACGGCTCGCTTTCCTCAGCAGATATATTCCACAGCTTCTGTTCACACCTGACATCAATTTCCTTTGATGTTCACAGTATAAATGAGAATGCTACAGCAAGCTGCACTTGCAAGGCATACAGGATGCCTTTAAAAGAATGGCAGGTATTTTCCTCATTAAAGCAGCCATAACAGATAGTTAGATATGAGGCTGTCCCTCACCTTGCTGCTAATTAATGACTATGATTGCAACCCAAATAAGATCAGGCAATTAAATGTGATAACATTTCAGAAGCAAAGAAAATATACACCACTCTCGGAATAGCTTCTTACCGATAAATAAAGTTGATCTTTGGAAAATTACCATATAAATGTACTATTCTATCAAAAAAATCACACAAACGAAGGAATGTAATAATTTTACTTTTAATTGAAACATGAGCTACATATCCTATTAAATTAAAACGTTATGGGTTGGCTTATGGGAAGGGATTGTAAACAAGCTCTGTGGCACTCGGCGGCGGGAGACACTGGTTGGAGCAGTCACTCGTTCAAGCATGTCTGGAAAGATGCTTTGGGGAATATGTTACACATGTCTTAGCAAATATCTAAGTGATTTTTTTTTTCTGGTAACAGATCTGTGACCAGGTCTGCATGGAAAGGAAAAGCTCTGGAGGAGATGAGGGAGAGACATAGAGAGGAAGCTGTTGCCTCTATCACAGTGGAGAAAGACGCAAAGCCCGTACTGTACATAGGGAACAGCCTTTCAGACAACAGCAGCGAACACAGCGTTAGGTAACCAGCTGCTTCTTAAATGCATCTTCAGATTTCTAGTAATTCTAACTCTAGATACCATTTCCGTTAAGCTACGTGGAACTCATGTATACCAGGAAACGACAATGGGCCCACGAGACTGTGGTGCTCGTCCCCTCCTCTCCCCCTTCTCCTCACCAAGGGAAGAAGGGAAGAAGTCAGTAAGGAGATCTTATTCCTCAATGCCTTTTTCTTAACTTGCCCTTGAAACTTGGCTTTGGTAGTCTCCAGTGCTAACTTTGAGGGGACAGCCTTATCTTAGTGTTTGGTCTAGAAGCTCCTGCGTAGACCTTTAAACATAATAAGGACCTGCACGTTATAATAGCAACAAGAAATACCAATCCAAAAAATTTCCCGTCTAGAATGCTCACTGTATGAAGATCCTGAAAAAAAATCTCATCATGAAACACTGTGGGAAGATCCTGAAAAAAAGTCTCATCATAAAACACTCTTGCACCAACTCCATCCCAAAGGACAAATGGATTCAGATAAAGGCATTTCTAGGATGCAGCAAACTGGTCTTTATCAGTCAGTGCTTGGGAGGCCAGCTGCCACCAAGCAGTTTAGCACTTGTTCAGAACATGGGAAAATAGATGGTACCAGGGATTCCGGACCAAATATATATAATTAAATAGATAATGAAAATATATTTATGCATATATATTTATATGCACATATGCATAATTACATATGTGAGTGTAATGCTGATGTGAATTCTCGACTGGCAGAGAACTTTCTGGGGGCTGTATCCTTCCATCGCGACCCAGCACGAAGCAGTGCCTAGAGACTGATGGGTAGTTAAGTGCTGTAGAAACACACATACACACACATCACACACACACATGCACACACGCAGGCTTTCTGGGTATCATTAGGGCCATGCTACCTGGGAACCACTTCACCTTTTCTCCCCTGTATGAGTCTCTCAAGTCCTATGATGTCTTTGTCATACCCTCTCAGTCTTTTTGTTTTGTCCTGCAGCTGTCTTCTCTATTCCCTTCTCCCTCTGAGGATATTCCTTCCAAATGTGTGCCAAGCTTGTGGTTGAGCTTGGCTTTATGAGAAAACAGCATGTGCTTTTAGTCTTGGATTTCTGAAGTTAGGCAACTAGGGTAGTATTCTCAAAGGAAGATTACAGTGCCTGTTTGTAACCCAGATTGTAGGCGGGTTGCATATTTCTGGAGAAAGTAGATGCTCATTTTTAATGTAATGCATTTCAATTTTGTTAAATGTTAAAATATTAATCATTGATTATTTAGGTCCATAAGAAATGACTATCTTTACAATTTATCTAAACCTTACTTTTTCTTTAAAGAAAATGAGAATAAGATAAAACTGCAGACCTTAGTGGGCATCAAATGAGAAAACAAATTACTAAAACACATACAAGGATGTTTAGTTCTTGGTGACCCATTTTAAGAAGAAATATGAAAAACAAGTGTAAATCCACAGAAAATCATCTGGAATTCTAAGGAATCTGCAACTGCTGGCTTGTGAAGAAGTTAAATTCAGAGGGGGAAACATAAGATGAACTTGACAACTGTCTTTAATGCATTTCTATATGAAACAAATTAATTTTACTGATTACTCCATGTAACAATAATCTATGGCCCAAATTTTCCAAAACTAAGATTGCAAATTAATGGGTAGAATTCTTAGTAATTACTAGGACCCAAAGGGAATGGATAGCTAAGAGGAAATTTTCAGTGGGATAGACCTGAATTGCAGTCTTAGTTCATGATTTGCTGGCTGCATAACACTGAGCATGCCCATTAATCTTTCTACACTTCAATTTCATCCTTAAAATAAGAATGAATATCTGTATAGAATACTACTAAATAATAAATTTTTAATACAGACAAATCTCATGCCATAATAACCATCATAATTAGCCCCTACTGATTTGTATTTAAGGATTCCTTAGGAAGGGAAGGGTTCCAGCCCAGTGGTGGGGTCCTTAGTCCAGGATGGCTCGGAGGGTCTGCCTTATTAGTGGTGACCTTCTCAGCATAGCAGGGGTTGGGCGTTCCGTTACTATTTCTTGAGTCAATGAATAAACTGAAGAGACAGTGCCACTGAGTCTTAACACATCACCCTTTAGTCTTTTCCAACACTTAGAAGTTGAGTCGGCTTCGATGATACAGACCAGGGAAGTGGAAAAGTCACCCTAAAAGTTGATCAACGAGATACCACCCCACTTCTACTGTGGGTGGAGCAGTGTGCAAGAAAACAGCGATCCCTGTTCCTAGAAACATTTTTTGGGGAGCGCTTGATTGTCAGAGACCTATTCATATGCTGCAAATCATACAAATTATTCCTTTAGTGGGAAATATAATGAATGATTTTACTTAAAACATCTTTGAGGAAAGAAAGCCCAAAATAGATTTTTGCAATTAGGATTGCATCTATTGATTTGGAAAACACAGTGAGATACTCAGATACAATCTTTGGTAAAAGACCCAATTCCCAGTGGGTTCCCATAATTCTTCTAGTGGCAATTAATCAAAAGTATTTCAGAAAACCACGTATGTGAACTTTGCGCAAAAGGGCAGTAAAAGGTCTCCAGGCTTGGTTTTATTTCTTTGGTACTTTTTTCGTTTTAATCTAAGTGTCTATGTTTTTGCATTGCTGAATCATCGCCCTTAGCACATTTCCATGCATACACAATACTAATAGCAAATCCAGGCAAAGGCAAGGCTGGCGAAAAGTCATAACTGTTAAAAAGTTCTTCTATAAAATGCCGTGGGATTATTTAGGTTAGTAAAAAACTAGCAAGGATTGTTAGAAACTCCAGAAGGACCTCATCAAAGTGTGAGACTGTGCAACATAATGACAGATGGAATTTAATGTAGATAAGAAAAAGGTAATGCTTTTGGGGAGAAATCATTTAAACTTTTCATATACATCGGTAGGATCTGAATTAGCTGAACTTCTCAGGAAAAAAAAATAAGGGGTAATTATGGATGGAAGTATTCATTGAAGACATCTGCTCAGTCTTTAGCAGCAGTTAAAGCTAATAGACTGATGGTTATATTAATAAGGCAAGGGAAAATAGTATGGAAAATATTATGACATTATGCTATATAAACCACTGATTTAATTTCACTTTGAACACTGTGTTAGCTTTTTAATCCTTAGCATTTTAAAAGATGTAATGTTTACAAAGTAAAAGTTAACACAAAAGAGAAAAGAAATGAGAGGAGAGCGCAGGGAAGCCTTAGACCCCAGCAGGCGGGGTAGAGCCTCAGGTCCAGCAGGAAGCTCAGTCCCACCGCGCTACGCCATCTTGCCAGGCTCAGAGTCAGCTCACATCAGTACCGTCCTTCTCCCAGAGGTCTTCCCAGGAGATGATTTGCATTTAGTTTTGAGCGAAGCACTTAATACTTTTTAGCCCCACAGAAGTATATCATCCTTTGCCAGATGCGTGGTTGGTAGGGGCTGTCCCTGTAAATATGTGTGAAAGTGAAAGCATACAAACATTAATCTGAAGAGGTGTTTCTTTTTGTGTCACTTAGATGCCTGCTTGCATGATATTCCCATTGATTCTTTGCCATTTACTCTGTCTTTTCCAAACTTCTAGAAACTCTTTCAATGATTCCTTTCATTGAAATGATCTTGAGGAATTATCTACAATAGTAGCAAGATGCATGTTGTAATTAGGTATGTTTCTTTTAATTGTTCTACCTTATTCATCTCATTTAAATGAGCTATTCTTGCAGATGCAACTCCTCCATTGAACATGTTCTGATCCGCCACTGCTGGATCCCCTTCCTGCTAATTCCAGCATAATAGGAGATGAACATCTGGGTCGTACAGCCCAGACCAACACCGCCTTTGATGTTCTGGAGATGTGTGATCTTAGAGAGGAATGTATACTCTCTGGGTCCCAACCTCTCCTCTTCAAAGCAGTAATGATAGTTTCTCAAGGAACCGCTATACTATTTTCTGTTGTGGCTGTGCTAATTTATATTCTGTATCCTCACCAGCACTTGTTGATTTTTGTCTTTTCAATGAGAGCCATCCTAACTTCCATGTTTACTGCAGCACCATTCACAAGAATGAAGATGTGAAATCAACCAAGCGAGGTGTCCATGGATAGGTGAACAGACAAAGAACATGTATGTTTACTGCAGCACCATTCACAAGAATGAAGACGTGAAATCAACCAAGCGAGGTGTCCATGGATAGGTGAACAGACAAAGAACATGTAGTGTGAACACACAATGAAATATTATTCAGTCACGACAAGGACAAAATCCTGACATTTACAGTGAGGTGAAGGAATTGGGATTACTATATTGAATGAAATAAGCCAAGCACACAAAGACAAAGACAAAGATCACATGATTCCAATCACACGTACAAGCTAAAAACGCTGAATAGGACTGGTGAGCAGAATAATGGTTAGCAGAGCCCTGGAACAAAAGAGGGGTGGGGAGAGATTATTTAATGGAACAAAGTCACAGTCAGATAGGAGGAGAAAGTATTGGTGCTCTGTTGCACAAAGGGGGTTATAGTCAGCAACATTGCACCATGTAACCCCAAATAGCTAGAAGAAAGGATTTTAAATGTTCTCATCAGAGGTGATGGGCAACATAAGGGCCTGAGTGGATCAAGTCGCAATGTCCAAATGTGTCAAAACATCGTATTGTCACCATAAAAATGTACCTATATTTTCTGTCAATTAAAAATTTATGAAATGACAATGGTATTATCAAGCTCACAGAGGAAATGCAGGAATTAAATGGAATAACGTATGAGGATTTCTTTGCACACATAAGAGCTTTATTAGATGTCACTGTTACAAGTGAGTGGTGGGTTTCATCATTTAATCTCAAAAAAAGTTTGCTTTCCAAGCAGTTTAAGTTTCCACATATGTGGCATCCAGAGACTGTTCTAATTTACAGTTCCATGTAATCCAACATCAGATTTCTACTGCAGACGCTGCACTAATCCTTGGGACCATTCCACTGCAGCTGAAAGGAGGATTAATACATCTTCCCCTCTGAATGGTCCCAGCTCAGAGCCAACTTCACAGCACAGCCCTTCTTTCTAATGCTGAGTGCCATCTCCAGCAATTACTTCAAGCCAGAAAGCCATGTGTAACCAGACACTTCCTCCATCCAGAAATCTTTCCACTCTCCCCAAGAACCTGTGATCAGTCCATCCTTGGACATCTGTGGCAATTACTGTGTGCTTCTACTTGATCCAAATACCCTGATGTCTTGCTGTTTATGTTAGGTACCAAATCTCTCCATCGACCATCATAAGCTACTCAATTTCTTGTGCCTAACATTATTCACTATGGAGCAAAAAGAACTCACTGAATGAATTAATACACTACAAAGTTATAGATCTACCACTTGTAATGAACTCACACATAAAATTCAAAGAATAATAAATAAAGCTCAAAAAGAAAATGATACTCTCATAGTAAATATAAAGTAAAAACATAGTGAATGTTCATTTCTCCTGATCTTAGCTTTCCAGAGACTGATTATTAAAGAAGCCAGGATTTACGACTTTCTGAAAACATGGAATCAGTTACTACCAGAAGGACTACATCTCCATTTCTAAGCTTGGACCAGATCATATTAAAGTATTTGATGTTCATTTCAGAAAAAATCAGAGCACCAATCTGCAATATGTACAAGATTCTCCTTTTCTCTAAAAGTTCACTATGAAAATAAATTGGAGCTATCGTTACTGATTAGTTTATATACCTACCTATCTTGTTTTGTGTAACAATTTCCTCTTCACAGTTTTAAAAGATTGTTTGTATATTATTTTGTATACCTACCTTTATAACAACTAGCTACAAATTTTAGTGTTTTATATATGAATGAAGGAAAACATTTTAAAGGAGCATATCTTACATTGATTTTTCCCATTCTTTGACTAGCATGAATTACAAATTTCTGTGGATGAAGACCATTATGTTAGCCTTTGGTGAGTGTGATATGAGATAAGAAAGGATGAGATCAGCTCCTATACAGCTGCCAGACATATCCTCTTTATTGAAAAACTATTTAAAACGTCCCACCTTCAATGGAAGGGCAATGATTTAAAACCCACAGCTGCTAGTTAAGTAACAGCAATGGCAGCTGGGTTCCAACTGGGCTTAGGTGTGAGCAATTTTGAGAATAAGATTGAAAAACATAAAGCTATGAGCTGGGGGTAGAAATTCTTTTGCCGTTACAGTCAATGTCGGCATCAAAATCTGTAGAGATCCCAAATTTCAAGGTGTCACACTTGGAAATTCAAAGCAATTTTGGGAAAAGATGTGCACTATTATATTGAACTATCTTTTGAGTTAAAAATATTTAACTGAATTGCTGTTAGATGATTGAGAAGGATTTTAAAATCATGCAAATGAAAGACGTATTTTTCTCAGGGCAATGGAATTCGTGTACAGAGGAGCATTACTGGTCATTAGCATGGGGAAGGCATACTTCTGCCTAATCAAATGTCCATTAATACTGAGAATGCCTGTCCTTTCCATTGACTGCAGTTTAGAAAGAAAAACATGAAAAGGTGGTCACAGAAGATAGAGATGCCTTCATTAGTCAACATGAATGGCATACTCTTCTTTTTAATGTTCTTCCCTTCTCTTTTTCCTCGGAGCTTTGTGAAAAGTGGCCTGTGTAAACTTTCTCTATAGAATGCAATTAGTAAGTTAGGGATAAATCAATCACATTTCCTGCTGAAAACTCCCTTTTCTGCACCCCCTTTCAGCATCTCAGACTGCGTTCCTAGCCAGGGAGACGGATCAGGCCTTCCACTTGCTCCTGCTGTTGTGTTGCACACGACCGATGGGGATGGATGGATGGAGATGCGCTGCCCACCCCAGGTCAAGGTTAGTGACAGGAAGCCGTGCTTTGGAAATCTGAGGACAGGTCTTCAAGGTGATTTAACAGAGCTCAGTCTGAATCCTGCTTTTCTCTCCTATTGATCGAGTGGCCTTGGGGGAGGTAAGGCATCTGCTCTCAGATTTTTTTGCTTTTTCATTACACAAATGTATATGGAACCTCTGCTCCCTCCTATGCACATTGCTGCGGTCAGCCAAGCCAGCCAAGCCAACAAAGCCTCTGTCCGCATGGAGCTTAGGTATGAGAGGGCACATCAGCAGTAAACAAAAATACACATCACCACTGTGCCACATGGTAGCAAGGGGAGTGAACGAAAAGGAAGCAGGAGGCTGGGTGATGGCGACAGCAGGTACTTTTAGGCTGGCCCCACAAGGCCGTGCTGTCCTGTCTCAGTTGATGAGATCCAGCGACGAAATAAGAGCCCCTCATTTCCCTTCAGTGGCAGACAATGACGCGCACTGTGTCGGTCGTGATGCTTTGACTTCACAATGGTGCACCACGTCATACAATTTCAGAAGATACTGTACCTTGGATATTAAATTTGCATCTCTTTCTTGGCTTGCATGTGCAAGACTATAGTCTCTGGTAGTACCGGACAGTGACAGTTCCACGATTCCAAGAGGAGTCACAGGACACGCTCCCATGGGCCGTGATGCTGAGAGATGATGTTCAGTAGGAAGAGCCAATGCATCACTTCCTTATGATGTCTACAGCGCAGGGTGGGATTCTCACATGTGCCATCTACTGACACCCACGATACTCACTTCAGTGTTTGGTTTCAGGTGTGAGTTCCATCTCCCCTCCTACAAATTCTAAATGACAGAGTAAGTGTTGGTTAGATTCTTTCAGTTCTCTTTTGATTCCAAAGTCTGTAGTACCCACTGACTTAATTGCGCTTGGAGGAATTTGGTCATTTGGTACTATTACACACTTATGAAATAATGTACAGAGGGATTAGATAACTTGCCCATGATAACAAGGCTGTAAGTAGCATATAAAAAGTACTGCACTCTCCACATTTACAACCTTTATGCATTCTGCTATACACCATGCTGAGAGAAGAGGAGAAACCCTATGTATTAGTTCCTGCGGCTTGATGGTGAGGCTGACTCTCCTGGCTCACTCTATTAGAGCAATATTTCCAGTGGCCATGCACCAAGAAAAAGGCAAATCACCCCGTCTTCCTGTTCCTGTTTCTCCACTCCCCACCAGTGCAGACCATACAAAGAGGAAGACACGACACTACCCATTCATTTTATGAGAGCATTGCACGATTGCACTAACCATCTAACTAGGGACTAATATGTTTCTTGCCACTATATATCTGTGTTATTTCTTGCATTTATTCATTCATCCATCACACATTTGAGAAGCAATTGTTGTCTTCTAAGACTTTCTGTTGTAATTCAGGAAATAAAAGAGTTGATAAGAATTCTACCTTCAAGGGCAGGGACCGATACAAACCAAGCACACAAACAGCATTTTGGAAGAGAAAGGAACATCAGCCATTCTGCAGGAGAGAGTCAAATGGATATGCCCAGGGCGGAGATCGGAAATGAGGGTTTGCTTGTAACTGAGACAGTAAGGGCAGGAAAGGTTTCATGTTGACGCTGAATTTCAAGCTGGGTTTGAAAGGTTATGAGATACGTGTGGTTAGGAGGGGTCAGATCACTCCAGGTAATGGGGGAATCAATGTCCATAGAGGGGCAGATGTTTCCCCTCAGTGGGCGCCAGGGGTAGCCTCCCTAGGCAGGAAATTAGAAAAAGTGCCAGCACCGCAAGGTGGAAGGGCGGGTGGTGCCTCATTCTGTTCCAAAGATGACCTCAATCCATACCACGGGGATGGTTCGGAATTAAGAGATTCTAAGGTTAAGATCTACTTATTGGAAGCAGATGGAAAAAGTGTCTATACAACCCGAAATCCAGAGAGGAGGTATTAGAAGTAACAGGATGATTCAAAGAGTTCATTGAACCCATAGCCATAACCAACAATATGAATAATAATGGGCCAAATCAAAATCACTCATGCATTAAATTGGAACATTTTTATTACAGTGCTTAAAGCAGAATAAGCTTTTTATGTTAGATATCTGAAAAGCACATTTCATGGCAGAGCCATTCCCTATCTTCAGACCGTCTTAGGCCAGGTTTTTCTGAGCCACACCAGGTGGTGGAACCTGAAAACCTATTTCAGGAAGTAGTGGTAACTTTTTTACATACAGTTAAAAGTTATATAGCTGACCCTTGATTTCTCTGTCTCACCTTTGGCAATCAGCTTCTGTCTGGTGTTTGTTAGGCCTGAACTTGTTTATGGGCCTCTTCTGCAGTTCTGGCGATGCTGCCTTTGAAAACTCCAGACTGATATCAAGGAAAGAGGAGGAGGGAATTCAGGGTCCCCCTATCAGCAGTGCAGCCAGTGGAAAAGCCCATGATAGGCCCCTAGGCCCCTGTAGGTGCATTTGGAAAAAGTGGGACCTAAATTTGCTAGTGGAAATCTGCACAGCTGAAGAACTCCTAGCCTCCAAGTGGGGGACATCCTGCTTTGAGCCTGCATTTAATTAGTATTTCCTTTACTTAGTAGACACCATGGCGCGTGAATACCGCAAGGTTATCCTTTTATGTCCTTGTTACGGATTTCCTTAAGAAGAGGTCAGTTACCATGCCAGGAGTTAGAAAAACTTCACAATGTCAACAAGACCCATCTGAGAAAGGTTTTCTTTAAAACAAAACCCTACCTGGCAAAACATTAAGAAAATATACCATTTGCCTGAAGTTCTAGACTATACAATCTATGTGAGTTATTCAACTGTGAACTGAATAAAAACTGAATAAAACGAAGGAACACGTTTATTTAGAGTCTCCTGAAGCACTGTTCTCCTTGTTATCTCTCCCCAAAATGACACTGGGTTTTGGGCAGGAAAATCAGAATTTTATTTTGGGGAAAGCATGTGACAAGCATACCGAATGTGGATTTTCTTGATCAATATATTCTGAGAGATGTCGTGGTAGGGTATAGTAAAGCTGCAGTCAGAATTTATCATCTTATGTGCAGTTTATACCTGAACTATACGAAAGAGAATTCTACAAGTTTTAGATTTACTAAAGCATCTTTGGCAAATGAATAGAAACATAATATACAAGGTGAAGCTGTATGTCAGATACAAATTGTAAATTTTAAATTACTAAACCACTGGCTTGCATTCTCCCAGAGCTAGAATAGGTTTGGTCCCCTCCTGAAGTCTTCGAGATGATCTGCTTTTTGTTTATCTCTCAGAAGTTCACATAGTAATTATGTGGTCAGTGCTTACAACGGTGCAGAACTCATCTGTGGGATAATTCTACAAGATTTAAAATGCATAGAAGGCAGATAATTTGTCCCTAGCTGAGATTTATGATTTTACAACATACATAATGTGTTCATTTATGTACTGAGTAACTACTCAGTAGCAACAATTCAGTAACTGAGTTATTAGCTACAGACAGACATCATCCACATCCCTAGATAACACATAGTCTTATGGTTATGATGGAAACTAGGAAAGATAACTATAACACAACCCAAACAGCTTTTAAAAAACAATTTAAGCACATTTATGGAGATCTAATCTACATATCATAAAACTCACCCATTTACTGTGCATAATTTAATGTTTTTGAGTATATTCACAAAGTTGTACATACATTGACACATTTTAATTTTTATTTATTTATTTATTTATTTTTTGTGGGTACTGGGGGTCGACCTCAGGACCTCACGTGCCAGCAGGCGCCTGTGCTGCTGAGCGATATCACCGGCCCTTTTCTCATATGTGGGTTCTGGGAGTCGAACTCGGGCCCTTGTGCTTGCCAGGCAGGCGCTTACGCTGCTGAGCTATCTCACTGGCCCAGATTTTAATTTTAGAATGCGCCTTTCACCCTGTGTCCATTAATAATCACATTCCATCTCTGCTATAGACACCAGTCTCTCATTGATTTGATGATTCTTGACTTCCATATAGATGGAATTATGCAATACACGGTCTTTTGTGGCTACTTGCTTTCATCTAGCATGATGCTGGTATGTTCACCCATATGGTAGCATATGTTGATATTGAAAATTTTATTCCTTTTCATTGAAGGATAATAGTCCCTTGTGTGGATATACTATACTTTATTTATGCTTTCATTACTTGATGCTACTTTAGGCTATTATTAATAATATTGCTATTGACATTCAGCCACAAATGTTTTTGTGGACATACATTTTCACTTCTCTTAAGTGTATGCACTTAGGACTGTGGCTGCCGGGTCATAGGTTCAATCCGTGTTTACCATTTTGAGGAACTGCCCAGCTTTTTTCAAATTTCCACCAATAATACATGAGGATTCAAATGTTACCACATTCTCTGAACTAATTATTTTCATCAGCTCTCATTATTATAGCCATGGTAGTGGTTGTCAAATAGTATTTCAATGTGGTTTTGATTTCCATTTCAGTAATGACTAATGACTACATTCACATATATTGTTATATTAAAAATCTTTTGCTGTGCTTTTTGGCCATTTTCTTAAAAAGCATTTGCCCATTTTTTAAAATTTGGTTCTGTCTTATTATTAATTTCTAAGAGTTTTTAACATATTCAAGACATAAGTCCCTAACCAGATGTGATTAGTAACTATTTCTCCCATTCTATGAGTTGTCATTTCCCTTTCCTGACGGTATTTGTAGAAAAAAAGTTCTTAACTTTGTTGAACTCTGATATTTCTACTTTTCCTTCATTGCTTGAGCTTTTGGTGTCATATCTAAGAAATCATCACCCAAAACAAAGCAATAAGGTTTTACTCCTATACTTTCTTCTAAGAAATGCCATGCAACTTAATTCTTCGGCATTTAGAGAGCCTGTTATGCAAATACTGATTCTAGTACCATATGTTGAAATAATGATTTTGCCACAGTTGCATTATCTTGCCACATTTGTGTAAAATCATTAGCCACTTCTTTGTGGATTGTCAGTTCTACTGACTTACATGTCTGACCTTGTACCGTACCATTCTGTCTTGATGTCCACAGCTTTGAAGGACATTGGATGTTAGGAGGTAGGAGTTTTCCAACTTTTGTCATTTTCATGACTATTTTGGTTATCTTGGGTCCCTTGCATTTCCACAGGCGTTTAGGTCGTGTTGTCAATTTATGTGAGGAATTCATTTGGGATTTTGTTAGGAACTGCGCTGAATCTGTTGAGCAACTTATCGTTGTAAGGAAAATATTATCATCTAACAGTCTTAAATCTTGCAGTGCATAAACTTGGGAAGCCACTCCATTCACTTTAATCTTTAATTTACTTCAGTAAAATTTTTAAAGTTTTGGTGGACAAATCTTATACTTTTTGTTAAATTTACTCATTTTAAAATTTTTATTGTGTCTGGCTTCTTTTACTTTAGCATAATTTTTATATTATTAGTACATGTTGGCAGTACTTAATGATTACATTTATCATGGAGAGTTGGTGCATGTATCTAATACATCTTAACTCATTTCTTTGTTCCCTGTACCTTCCAACTCTTGGTCCCCTTCCCATTTGCAAAGCTCTATTTCCATTTTATTCCTTTTAATGTTTTCTCATCCCCTTTCCCTTCTCTCTCTTCCTCTCCATCTTTTGTTCCTCTTTCCATCTGGAAAAGATCTCCCTATTTCCTATTATATTAAGTATTTTATTACTTTGTATTATATTGTAAACCAAATTGTTTATGTTCAGATTGTTCAGGGTGGATGTTTAGATCAACTGATCTTTCTACATTGATCTGTATGCTGCAAGATCTAATATTCTCATTTTTTTGAAAAAGTTTCAATGATGGATATTAATTCTTAAATATTTGGTAGAATTCAGCAATGATGCTATCTTTGCCTCAGCTATTCTTTGTGAATTTTAAGATTTCTAACACAGTTTCTTTGCTGGTTAAAGTTCTGGTCATATTTTTACTTCCCTTCCCTTCTCTTTTGTCAGTTGAATATTTTTAGTAGTTCATGTGTTTCCAAGAATTTGTTCATTTTATCTGTCTACTTCTTTAGAGACACTTTAAGAAAAATACTACTAGTGTATTATTTTTCTATCTCTATTTATTTCTGCTCTAATTTTTGTTATAGATATTTTGAAGTCCATTATTTTCTAATAGGTGTTCCAACATCACTTTGTCTATAGTATTCACGATATAACTTATTTTCATTCTATTTATATCTTTAGCTATAAAATGTGTTTCATGTTGACAACAAATAACTGTCATGTTTCTATCCATTTTCTGATCTTTGCCTTTGATTGACGTATTTTATCCATTTATATTTCATGTAATTAATGATAGAGTGGATTTACTGTTGTCCTTTTGCTGTTTGTTTCTAGATGTTTTAAATCTTTATTACATTTTCTGTCACTACTCCTTTATGATAAAATAAATATGTCCTAATGTACCATTTTTATTCTCTTGTTGTTTACTTTATATATATATTATATATGCATATATAGAGATACAATATTATATATTATATATATGCATATATATATGTAGATATAATTCCCAGGGCAAATACATTTAGCATGAATAAATTACATTTAGCACCTTAAAGTAATCTAGCTTATATTAATACTAAAATAATTTACACACAGAAGCTTTCTTTCAATTTTGCCTAATTTCCTACTCTTTGTGCTATTATTGTTATGTTAATTAGATCTTACACATTATAAACCGATCAACACATTTTTATAAATACGACTCTCTAGTCTTCTTTCTAATTTTAAGGGAGAAGAACTATTACTTAAAATATACTTACATCATCACCCATATTTACCTAATTAGCTAAATTTACTGGTGCTTTTATTTCTTCTTGTGTTTGAGCCAATCATATAGCTTCCTCTTATTTGAACTCGAACAGTTCCCTTTAGTAGTTCTTATGGAATAATACCCTAGCAAGAAATTATACTGTTTTTTATTTGGGAATATCTGCAGTTGGTGGAATATAAGGAACTTGACCATCAATCATTTAACATTCTGAATATGTGACCTCATTACCTTTTCATCTCCATAGTTTCTGAGGATAAATTAGCTTTTGTTCAGCTTGAGGATGCTTTGTATGTAAAGAGTCATTCTTTATCTTATCTGCTTCTCTCTTTGCCTTTCGATTATCAGGTATCTAGGTGTACATCTTCTTGAGCTTACCTTTGATGTTCTTAGACTTTTAGATTAATGTTTACCATCAAATCTGGAAATTTTAAAAATGTTCTTTCTTTCTGTTTTTTCTTTGTGTTCCTAAGAGTGAATGATCTCTATTATATAATTTGAGTTTACTGATTCTTCTTTTACTAATTTTAATCTGCTATTCTGTCTCATTAGTGAAGTTTTCATATTACGTATTGTTTTTAACTCTAGTATTCAGATTTGGTTCTTTTGCATAATTTATATGTCCTTATTTACATCTTCAATTTGGTAAGACTTTATTATTTTAATTTCTCTTAATTCTCTAGACATGCTTCCTTTGGTTCTTTGAGTCTATTATGGCTGATTCAAAGTCTTTTTTTCAGAACTTCAACATCTCTTTCCCTGAAGACTTGCTATGTTGACTTGTGTGTGGCAGTTATACTGATTACTTTTTTTTTTTTTTGTGGGTACCGGGGGTCGACCTCAGGACCTCGCGCACCCGTGCCACTGAGCAATATCACCGACCCTTTTTTCGTATGTGGGTTCTGGGATTCGAACTCGGGCCCTCACGCTTGCCAGGCAGGCGCTTATGCCACTGAGCCATCTCACCGGCCCCCTATACTGATTACTTTTTCCCCTTACATGGGGAAAGTATTTTCCTGTTTCCTTGTGTATCACATACCTTTTCATCAGACCTGGGACAATTTAGATAATAAAATGTGTAACATGTATGAAACAGGTCCCTGTCTGCCCCTCCCTGTTTTTTGTTGTTGCTATTTTATTATCAACATATGTTTCTTCATTGAGTTAAGGTTATGCAACTAATCTTTCACCTTTTCTCAAGTGGCGTGTGTCAGAATATTCAGATGGAAGCAGTTTAAAATGTTGCCTTAATTCTCACTTCCTGCTCACTACCTGCCTCACATTCAACAAGATGGGAGACTCCAACTCCCTCAGAGATCTCCTGGGTGTAAACATAACTCTGTTTAAATGCAAGGTTTGCAAGATCCACAAGAATATGGCACCATTTTTAAAAGTCTCTATCAAATTCCCATCCTCTTATATTCTCTACATTCTGTTGTGTTTCTTTTAAATTGTTTGGACATTCCCTTTTGTTCCCCGCTGATGTTGCAGCCTTATGAAGCTGTGATATTTAACAATTATGGCTGATTATTTATAACAAAGGCCTTGGACACAGAGATTTCCCATGGAGCAAGTATAGAGACACAATGAATAATGGTGTGGCCCTCAAATGGAGGTTTCCCATAAAGCTTCCCTTAAAACAGGTTAAAGTTGACAAAGCTTTTTGTGGAACTGCAAAGCCATTCTGCTCTCTCCTATGACCACTGGGCTGTTGGCTTTCACAGCTACCATATTTCAGAGCTCTGGTTTTCAAGACAACCAGAAAGCGAAGAGAGGGGAATAGGTCAAGTTACAACAAACCAAGCCCTGCTGTTAAAATCAACATTCAACAGTTTTTCTTCAGTCATACACCTCAGAATATTGCAGGCACTGGACCATTTTCAGAGTTGGAAAAAAGTTGATATTAACAAATTTTGCCTGTTTTTGTTAATTTCATGGATAGCTAGATTAAAAGATGTGCCTATTCCACCACATGGAAGTTTTGCCCCCAACCTCTGTTCTGTGAGTTTTTGCGTCCTTTTCTACAAATATGAAAAATATTAATATGGACCTTACTTCTTTTAACTGCAAATGATATAAACTATAGTAAAAGAGGTACAATGATTATGGTAAGAAATATTGCTGTACTCAACAGATTTTACCACTTGATTTATATGTGGTTTGAAGTTTTAAAAAATTTAATTTGGAATTTTTAGCCTTTACAATAACCATTTGTATAAAACTAACACTTAATCTTTTATATTTATTGGATATATGTGATAATGGGACTATGCCTAAATATATGAGCATTGTATTTATTTACTAGTAATATACAAAAATATTTCATGTCTCCTGCATATAATAAAGAAAATAGTCCCAGGTATTAAAACAATTTAAAGTACTGTTTATAATAGTTAAAATTTTAGCTGGGTGTGTTGGTGCAGGCCTGTAATCCCAGCACTCAGGAGGCTGAGGCAGGAGAATCTCTGGGAGTTCAAGGCCAGTCTGCACTACATAGCAAGACCTTGTCTCAACACCCCTCCCCCCTTTTTTTTCCTTTGGTTTCTTTTAAGAGGAATATTTATTTGTATTTTTAAAAATTAATGAGTTATTATTAACAGATATGGTCTAAGGCTTTTGCAGTTGCATAACATATGATTAACAACAACAGGGCGAATATAAACTACCCTGTTTCTGTATGCATTATCTTTCAAAGAAGACATAGAAAGTAAGGCATCAAACTATTTATTGTTCTTTGTCTGTATATTTGATTTCTCATCTCATAAGTTAAAAAAATTCATAAAGACTAGAGCAATTGGTTTGAGATTATGTTATCTGCTTTTGGCAGTAAAAAGGGGTCTGAAAACAGCTTGTGTCCTCTGGAGGACAAACCCAGCCATGGGTGCTGGTGAGGAGGGAGGGATGGCAAAGGGTGACCCAGAAACAAACCTTCCCAGAGAGCAGGGCCCATAAGACAGAATGCAAGTTATGTCACTTAGTACCATATTGTATCTGTTGAAGGAAACTGAAATAAAAAATATATTCTTTCAGGGACAACTTATATAAACTTTAGATTTAAGTTAATGCAGTCTTTTCCCTTTTGTCTCCACATTTGTTCAGGGATAATTTTGCACTAGTTTCACTCTGTTTTATTACTATGTTTTAATTACTAAGATTGCTATTATTCGCACAATTACATTCCTTGACAGGCTGGGAAATGGCTTCGCTCACTTGTTGGAATTCCTTTTTGCTCTTGGTACACAGACTCTTCTAAATATTAATGATGGTAGTATGAGTATATATAAAAAATAAAGTTGATTAAACATTTTTAAGTACAGTATAGAAGAAGTTTAATAGAAATTCGGGTGAAATCTGGTTTTCTACTTTTTTTGTGATACCAGCCTCATGGATCAGAGGTGAGCCTTCTAGGTTAAAAAGCTGTAAAAGAACAGTCACTAGTCCATTTGGTTTTATGTCAATTCATTTTCATTGAATTTAATAGGTATTTCAAGAGGCGCATAAAGTATTTTCATAATGTATTCTAATATGTTAATATCAATGTTAGTCATAGTTTACTTTCTATCACAGAGTAGTTCATGTTTTAGTAAATTTAAGAAGTTAACACATACAGAAATAATATTCTTTCAAAATGTGATTATTGAATCAATGAAATACATAGATGACTATGTTTCTACATTTATTTTATACTCAGATGGCCATTCATACTTCTAAATATTATTTCACATACTATTTTATCAAACTGAACTGTGAGCTGTACTGCAATTTGAACAAGGGAAATGAGGCAAATGCCCAGCAATGCTTAAATATGTGCAACACAGAAGTGTTAGATGAGAACAGAGCAGGGCCTATGATGTCCTTTTTGCTATATCATTCCCCCTCGTGCCTTGCCTTCCAGTGATTCTGCAGAGTCTTATTGGGAAGCCTCAGTATAGCCAGGCATCAGTTGGTACCGCTCTACGATAGATCAGGAGGTAAACCCAGTGTGCCTACTGCCCGACTGCTGCAAGCCTGTTACTCAAGAATCTACTGAAAACTGCCCTGTAATAGAGTTAATCAGAGTCCCCTAGAAGCAGGAGGAAGACGTCCCGGTGAGCTATGATAGTTAAGAAGCTTCATGAAAATGCACAGTCTCTTGAAATGACAAGAAACACAGGTTTGTGCATTGAGAAATAAGTTTGCTGTAGATAGAACACAGGGCCAAAGTGCAAGTATGTGGCAACAAAACAACCCAGGAAGAAAGTGCTCTTGTATGATAGAAACAGAAGAGCTTGATAAAGAATCTGTGGCATATGCAAGGGTCAAGGTTCATGTAGGGATCCAGAAAAAGAGCTCATTAGCATATGGATGGTCATAGAACCTGAGAATCCACGAGCTCAGCCATCGTGAATATAAGAATGTTCTAGGTAGCTTTCCATCACAGTGACAAAGTACCTGAGAAAATCAATTTAAAAGGAAGAAAGACGTATTTTGATTCATAATTTTGGAGACTGCAGTTGATGGTTGTATGGCCTTATGGCTTTGGGCTTGTGATGGTTCAATACATCACGCTGGGAGTGCAAGGCCAGGGAGAGCTGGTCACCTCATGGTGACCAGGAAGCAATAGAGAGGAAGGGGTCATCGTGCTGATATCCCCTCAGAGACCACACCTCCAGTGACATCACTTCCTTTCCCTGGGCTCTGCCTTGTGGAGGTTCCACCTCCTCCAGCAGTGCCCCAGGCTGCAAGCAAGCCTTCAATGCCAGGGGGACATTTAAGACCCAAACCATAACAAATCTGTTAAAACTCAGTAGATTAATAAAAGGGGGAGACAGGAATATATAGAAACTTGGAGTAAAAGGAGAAAGAAAAGACCATATCAAATATAGCATAGCATGATAGCCACTAAGTTAAGATTGAAACTGAAAATTCATTATACAAATTGGAGTCACTCCTGCCACACTCAACTATATAGAGAGCCAAAGAATCTGGGGCTGGGGGAAATATTTAGGTCACACATACCTGCTCCAGAAACTGTCCCACAAGCCCATTCCGATGATAGGCTAGTACAGCCTGCAGTGAATTTAAGACTAGTTTCACCTTGCGAGTGACACACCGTATCAGCGAGGCCTCCTTCCCCAAAGACGCAGCTGGAACCAAGAAGCCGGTTTCCCAAGAAGTGCAGAACCTCCCCTTTCGCCAATAACATTCCTACCAGTTTTTTTTTTCCCACGGAAAACTTCCCAGAATACGCACATGGGGTCTCAGTTATGATCTTACTTTTCAATTTATTTCAAATTAAACCCTTTTACTCAGAGATTCATCTCTATAGCTTTTTTGGCTTAGAGGGAGCAAATCCTTTCCATTTTAGAGCAAAGGCTATTTTGGTACAATGATTGAGGCTGAGGAAGCTGGCTCAGGAAGGGACACGAAGAAACCAGAGAGAAGGCTCAGAAAGATGTTTGCTGTTACATCTTCCCTCCAGCTTACGTTCTTCTTTCCTTTCTCTCTTCCTTACTTCCTTGCTTACTTCATTCTGTCCTTCACTCCTCTATTTTTTCTATCTCTCTTGCAAGGAGAGAGATAGCTTAAAAGCTAATTAATGGAGTCTTTAATTTTTTGGAACCATATATCCCTCTAAAAATATTATAAAAACCATTCATTTTACGCCAAGAAAAATGTGTATACATTATATGAAACTACATATATATACACACTTGCATATATATTGTATATATTTATATATGAAGTGTGATCACAACAATATGGTGACTGTTTACATAAAAATAAAAAATTGTCACAGTAAGACACATTGACTTCAATCCCCCTCAGAATATTCCCCCTCACTTCACGTACAGTTATCCCATTGTTCTTACCACTTTCTAAAGCATTTCTGGAAGTCCTATTTCATCAGCGTCTTTTTCATGGTTACCTCAATGTCTTTGATGGAATCAAAAGTTTTACAGCAACTTGTGTAAGATAAGAACGTTATGGTGTGTTCACTGAATCTGGTACTATTTGACTTCTGGCTCTTCCCCAAGGGAAAGTGACTATGAAAGATAAATGTTTTGTATCAATTCAGAGCATATGTCAGCCATGACAGCGCAAAAAAGGAACTCTCGGAAGAGGACTTCTAGAGCTGTGTCAGAAAGTGGCCAGGACGATGGGTGAGTATGCGCCAAGAGAGGGGGGATATTTTGGAGGGGAATTTATGGCAATGTGTTTGCCAAATGTTTATTTTACTGAATACACTTTTTTCTCAACATTCAGTGTATTGTTTGATTACACCATACCTGTGTATTTATCACCTGCCATAAACTATTGCAGTGAATTATAGTTCATTTAAATTCTATTCATTGAGTCTGAAGTTTTCAGTGGGTACTTAGTCAAATGTCTCCGCTAGCAAATCTTAGGATCTTTGTAGCGCTTGGGTATGTGGTAATATGTAGTTACATGGGGGACGTAAGAGATTAAAAAGACCTGTACTCATGTACATTAAAAGGAAATATTCATTTTAAAGGAAAAATATTCTCCTAAGGATATAATTTTATATACTGGTCTCTTATAATGAAAATAATTTTTCATATCTCTATTATATGTAATGAAATATAAATGGAATTTAGCTTAGTAGGTTGGAAACTTTCAATGATTTAATAAGCATTTATCGAACATTTTCTTAGAGCCTGTGTTAGGCTGGATGCATGGAATACTGATGAAGATAAATACAGCCGTCACCCTGAGGAAGCTCTCAGCCCCATGGAATGTAAGTCAAGGACGATGACACAACACATGTCGCTCTACATCAGATCTCCATGGGTGATGTATTCCCATGGGATAACCATGCTAGTTATTGGATTTTTTGTTGTTACAATACAATGTTAAAAGTAAAAATTGACAGGAATAAAATGAGGAGTCCAAATTTGATAAATCTTTACTATCTTCACCCAACATGAAGAAGAGAGAGTTAATTAAGAGAGAGAACTCTGGCTACGGTCAGGCCCGGGTTGAGGTGTTGGTAATCTCTCTGCCAAATCTTGACTCTGACCATGGGGTTTAACCTATCGCTTGTGGGAAATCTTCTGAGCAGTAGAAATGTTACTTCACAAGCATACAGAATAAATTCAATGAATTTGAAGCATCTGGCTCAGGACCTGATACAGCACAGACAAGGAGGTTTATAAGTAAGTATTATTATTGTTATTTTTGTGTATGTAGCAGTGGTGGTTTTAAATTTTGAAGTGTACACTTTGATTGGACACTATTGAAAGTGTTATTCAAATCTTCACATTCTTCAAGAAAACCACAAAGCAAAATGAAGATGGAACTTCAGTCAATTAACCAGTTGTCAGGACATTAAGACTAAATATCTTTTCGTGAGACACAATTATGTGTAGTACACATTAAGCTCAGGGAAAAAAAAGAGACCAAAAAGATCAATGGAAAATTATGTGAAGTACGAGAGAAGCTAGGTAATTTTAAATTCTATCATTTGGGGTATCTATTTTTAGCTAAAATGAAGTGACAGAGATGTACCCTTCCCTTGAATGATCTATGTGCAAAAATGATTTTCAGACATTCCACGTGAAGGAGTGCGGGACAGTGAATCCCCGGAGAAGGGATCGGATGAGATGAGCTGAGCCTCTTGTGACAAAGTTCCTGCCTCTGCCAGCAGAGAACCTCCTGGCTGCAGTGCATGGAAAAGGAGCCACGGTAGAGCCCTGGCTTCCCTTAATGGAAGAGACAAATCTGGGAGTGTGGGAACCTGGCTTCCCTTAATGGAAGAGACAAATCTGGGAGTGTGGGAAGGCCAAGGCAGCTGGAGTCCACTGGGATGAGAGAGAGAGAGAGAGTGAGAGAGAGAGGGAGAGAAGTAGAGATTTCAGAAATCTTCAGACATCTCCTATCCAGTCTTAAGCTGACTACTGATTATTACCTGCTTGTAAGGAACCATCTGAGGACAGGGAAAAAAACCACCTGAATGGATTGCAGGAAATAACTGTGGACCTCATGCGGCTGAGAAGTTTGTACTATCATTACTCAAACTAGAAAGTCTTGCAATTTAAGAGGTCTTGACTAGAGAACTCAAAGGGATAGTATCTCAACAATGAGACATAGTTTATCATAAACTAATTGCTCTTCCTTTTCAAACAAAACTTAAAAGCAAACCTCAAAATTTGAAATATTTTCAAATAATTTAATGAAACCCAAGACAAAGCCTACAGATCACTACAGGTATACAAAACTTTCTTGCATCTAACTAAGTAAATTTCCCAATGTTGGACATCCAATATAAATTCCCAAGGAATACAAAGAATTGAGGGGTTATGGCACATAAAGATGAGTAAACAAAGGAATAGAAATAGACCTTGGAATGGTACAGGTGATAGAATTAGTAAAAGAGAGGTTAAGAGAAATTATAACTTTATGCCATGTGCTCCAGACATTATAGAAAATATTTTATATTTTAAGGAGAGATAAAAATATGTCTGTGATTAGAAGTAGATTAGTTGGAAGAATTATTTTATGAGTAAGGTTAAATAAGCACACTCCACCCTGTCTAACCTATTAAATGCAGAAAAAAAAAACCCCAGGGAATATATATGAGACAACTATTGTAGAACTGTGGTATATTGTACGCAGGTTCTTCTTCCTCTATGACCTTTATCACCTGATATTTTATACCTATTAATATGTTATAGCTCAAGAATTGTCCAAGATGCACAAAAAACACATAGTTGCTTTGCCAAATTTACTTCTGAGCCATCTAGACAGGGATCTAACCCTAAAAAGCACAGCTAAAACTTGGATAACTACAACTAGACTACCACCCAGTTCCAGAATGGCCATGGGGTGGGTGGTAAGCACATGGATGAATCTATACAGCGCTTCAAAGTCTTAAACACTGAACTATTATTGGGACCACACATTTACGAATGTGTGGGTTAAAATGCACATCTTGAACTTTCTCAAGCTGATGGCTTGCTAAAAAAAGTCAACACATACCACAGGGTTAAAACAGGACTCAGAGTCTCATAATATAATACTCAAAATGTCCAGATACAATCCAGAATTACACGACAAATGAAGAAACAGAAATCTCAACTCACATGAGAAAAGGCCAGGACTGAAATGACATATGTTGGAGTTATCTGGTAAGGCTTAAAAACAGCTAATGTAAAAATGGTGTAGCAAGCCAGGCTGAATATTGCTGAACCAAATGTAGAAATGGAAATTCTCAGCATGAAAGTATAAAAAATAAATTTTAGAATTTTACTTTTTTAAATTTAAGAAGTTTATAGTTTTTCAAAAATTCTATCTAAAATATAGATAACAAAAAATCTCACTGAATGGGCTCAATACCATACAGAAGGTGACAAAGGAAAGAGTTACTGTGTATAAAGATAAGAAATAAAGATCAGTAAACCTGGGCAACAGAAAAGTATAATAAAAAAAAGAAGTACAAGCCCAGTGATCAGTGGGACAGCAGTAAAAGGTCTGATGTTTCTGGTATTTGCACCATCAAGGTTGTCAGAGAAGAAAATGAGTGTGATAGAGAGAGAGGGGGGGGGCTCCCAACTGCCAAATTTGGTGAAAGACATAGTCTAACATATTCAAGAGTGTCAGCAACCTCAAAAATAGATAGATCCAAAGAAATCCATGCTCAGATACATGGATATTACAAACACAGCTGAAATGGAAAGACAAAGAAAAGTAAGTTTGAAAGAAGCCAGAGAAAACTATGCAGCATGATTGAAAAGTGTGGTGTATCTTTTAAATTTAAAAGTAAAATTTATTACGATAAAAAACATATCACCATGAATCCTCCTTAAAATACTCTCCTCTTTTGAACGTGCTTGTCCCACAGATCTTTTCCTGCTGTTTGTGGGACACGATGATTACAGGCATCGTGGGGAGCTGATGCATGGACATGACACGTCTTGATTATTTTCTTGCTCTCTTCCCCTCCTCTCCCTCTTGCTTCCCCAACTCTTGTTTCTCTTCCCATTTTCAAAAGCTCTATTTCCATTTTTCTTCAGTTGTCTCATTTTTAATCCCTTTTCTCGTCCTTCTCTCCGCCTCCCTCCATCTCTCGTTTCCCTTCCCATTTGAAAAAGACCTCCTTTCTTCCTATTATCTATCTTTTCTTTTGCTCTTTGGTTATATTTTGGATTTCTCACATAAAGGAAACCACACACTATTTAAACTTGTGTGTCTGACTTATTTCACTTAACATTCAGTCTCAAAGTGCACCCATCCTTCCTGCCGCTTTCTGAAGCAGTTCTGGAGTCCTCTTTCCTGAGTGTCTTTAGTTGTACTGTCCTGGCTGTCTCAATATTCTGAATCAATTCAAAATATTTACTTTTCACAGTCATTTTGACTTCAGGGAAGAGCCAGAAGTCCCATGGTGCCAGATCTGGTGAATAAGGTCAACAAAGACACACTGTAGTGTTTTTATGAGCCACCTTTCTGTGTTGAAAGTGTTCACCACATTTTTTATCACCTCTCCTAAAATAGGAGGCAGGTATTTTGAGGGAGATTAAAGGCAATGTGCTCTTACTGATATAGAATTTTTAATTTGAACATTCACTATATATTTTGATCACACCTTATATATTATTTATGTTATTCTTTTTAGTTTCTTTTTTATTAGCATATGTTCACCGCACATAATAATTACATTCATCTTGGGGAACTGATACATATACATACAAGTATTTTATTATTTGAATGCCTGTGGATTTCTCATTAGAAACCGTGGAAATTTCAATGGCATATTGCAAATGCTGAAAAAAAAAAAAAAGTCATTCTCAACTCAATGCTATATTCAACGAAAGTATTTTTTATATTGCAGGTAAAATAAAGATATTTTCAGTGGTAACTAAAATAAGACTGGAAGGAAATTTGGTACATTAGAAATGAAGAGTGAGAAAAATAGAAAATATGAGGTGTTATTGAAGTATATACTGAATGTTTAAATTTTTAAAAAATTATTACAATAAAAGACACATTGCTGTTCCCTCCAAAATATATTACCTCACTTTGTACACACTTATCCCATCACTCTTGCCACTTTTTGAAGCAGCTCTGGAAGTCCTCTTTCATGAGTGTTTTTATGAGGTACAATAAAAATTACAGTAAATGCTACTGCTGAATGCCATCAATCAGAAAGGCAGGCTTATATAAAAAGCTTTAGTGTGTCCTCATCCACCTCATTCACCAGATCTGGCATTGTGTGACTTCTAGCTCTTCCCCAAAGTCAAAATGACCAGGAGAGTTATGTATTTTGAATAGATTCAGGACATTGAATCAGCCATAACAGCACAAGGAAAGACACTAAAAACTAATGAATAATTCTACCGTTGCTGAAGATTTTAGTGTGGTATATATAATACAAAAAAAGAATTTGTACCCTAGAGTGTGGAGGGCAAAGAAACTTTATATGGTAAATTTCTATATCTGATATGTAATGATAAAGCATTAAATCTATGTAGAATGCAAAATTGGTAAGTGTACATATTATAATGTTTACAGCAATCGCTGAAATATCAAAATGAAGACAGAAAGGTAAATAAAATAATGAAAATTAGATTGAACAGTCATTAAAATATCTCAAACCTAAATCTACAGATAAGATAACTCATTAACTATGCTATAAACACTGTAATGGAAAGACACAGGCTGCCCATATGCATGTATTTGTGAGCTTCTATACAGAAACACCCCATGGGGATTTATTCCACTTTAGAAGCTGACTCACATGATTACAGAGGTTGACAAGTGCCACAGGGAGCAAAGTCAGCAAAATGAAGACTCAGGAGTTCCAACAGCACAGTTCTAGTGTGAAGTGTGAAGGCTGGACAACCAGAGAGAAAATGATACATGAGAGCAGAAGCAGCAGGCTTCTAATATTTTGGTTTGAATTTAATGTCTGAACTTGATTTCAGAGGCAGGAGAAAAATCAGTGTCTCACATAGAAGGTAGTCAGGCAAGAATGGTTTCCTCTTACTTAGCCTTTTTTGTTCTATTCAGGCCTTCATCTGATTTCATGTGGCGCACACACAAATATTAATAACTCTGAGGTAAATATTATAGGTCTGAAGGGAGAACTTAACTGTAGTGCAATAATAGTAGAGTAATTCAATACCATGGTTGAAGCAATCCGCTGCTCATTCAGACAGAAAATCAATATGAAATACTTGGCATGGACTATATTTTAGACCAAATGGACCTAGTACAGAACATTCCACTCAACAGCAGAATACCCATTCTTTTGAATGCACACAGAACATTTTCTAGCATAGATCATATATTGTCCACAAAACAAGGCTTAATAAATTTAAGATTGAAATCATGTCTTCTGACCACAGGGATATGAAGATAGAAATAAATAACGAAGAATTTTAGAAGGTGCAAAAAAAGTACATAGAAATCAAACAACTTGCACTCAAGTAACCAATCAAAAACAAATTCAAAAATAATATTGAGATAAATAAAAATAGACCTAACACACCAAAACTTTTGGAATGTAGCAAAAGCCAGTCTAAAAGGTATGTTTATAACAATAAATATCTACCTCAAGAAAGAAGAAAGATCTCAGATGAACAACCTAATATTTAACAACAAGAAACTAGAAAAAGGACAAACTAGTCCAAAGTTAGCAGAAGCAGGAAATAATAATTTTCAGAGCAGAAATAAATATAATGGACAGCAGAAAAGCAATAGAAAAGACCAACTAAACTAAGAGTTAATTTAGAAAGATAAAATCAGGTAAAATATGTTAGGAGGAAAAAACGAAGAATTGAATCAAGAAAAAATGGAGAGAGGAGACATTGCAACTGATACCTCAGAAGTATAAAAATTCTTAAGAGAACTGTGATCTATTTTATGCCAATGAAGGGATAACCTAGGAAAGTGGATAAATTTCTACACAGATACAATCTACCAAGTTTGAATAATGAAGAAATTGAAATCAGAGTGAACTGGTTACAACTTAGGAGATTGAGTCAGTAATAAAATGTCTCCCATCCAGTATTTTGGACATCAATGATTAATTCTAACAAACATTTACAGAATAGAGGTCGATCCTTCTGACATTCTTCTAGAAAAATAGAAGTGGGAGGGACATTTTCAAATGTATCTACAAAGTCAAAATTAACCTGAAAAGGGTTAAGCAAGATAAGAGTTCTGTAAGGAAAGAACATCACAGCCAGTATTCTTAATGAAAATGGATGCAAAATACTCAACAAAATACTAGTAAACCAAATTTAATAACACATTAAAATGACCATTTGCCATGATCAAATAGGATTGATCAAAATGATGTATGAAGAGTTCAATGTATCAAATCTATAAATGTGGTATAGATGGTACTATTCCAACAGAATGAATGACAAAATACATACAATGACCTAACAACTTACTTTACTGTGAAATGTCGAAAGCTTTCTCTTTAAACCAGAAAAAAAAGACAAGAACGATCATACTTAACACTTCTATTCAACACAGCACTGGCATTCCTAATAAGAACTATTAGGTAAGAAAAATAAATAAAAGGCATTTTGTAAAGAAGAGGGTACATTGTCTCTGCTTGTAGATAACATGATATATATATATACATACAAATATACACATACAAATATCACTGACATTTGTATATCCTGAAACTGAGACGTCCAAAAAAGAAAACAGGAAAACAATCTCATTTACAATGAGATTTACAGCAGTGTCAAAAATTCTAAGGTATAAACATAAGCCAGGAAGTGAAAGAGCTGTACATAGAAAACTATAAAAACGTTGATGAAATAAATTAAAGAATACACAAATGAATGAAAAGACATCCAATGTTCATGGATTGGAAGAATTACTATTGTTAAAATGTCCACGCAACTAAAAACGACCTACAAATTCGTTTTAACTCATTTCCCAGACGTCCCAAATATCCCAAAGACGTCTATCGCAGAAATAGAAACACCCAGTCCAAAAATTTACATGGAGCCATGAAAGATCTGGAATAGTTGCAGCATTCTTGAGCAAAAAGAACAAAGCTGGAGGCATAATCATACTTGGTCTCAAAATCTACTACAAACGAATAGTCATTAAAAGAGCTTGGTAGTGGCACAGAAACTGACATGTAGACCCATGGGACGGAATAGGGAGCCCAGAAATAAGTCCTCGCATGTGCAGTCCGCTGACCTTTAAAATGGTCAGAATCATGCACCGGGTAAAGAAGAGGCTCTTAAAAAATATGGTATCGGGGAAATGGGCCATCCACATACAGAACAATAAATTTGGACCATTATCTCACACTGTGTACAAGAATTAACTCAACGGAGATTAAAGACTAAGTGTAAAACATTTAGTCTTTAATAAAAGACTAAATAATAAAAGTTAAATAATAGGAAATAATAAGAATAAATAATAATTTATATAATAACATATAATAATTATATATAACTACATAGTATAATATATAATTGTACATAACATACATAATTATATAATAATTATATATAACATATATTATATAATAATTATATATTAATATATAATTATATAATGTGTTAATATAATTATATAATAATGTATAATATAATAATAATAATAGTAATTTCTTAGGTAAAAGAAAACTCAGGAGAAAAGTTCCACCATACTGGTTTTGGCAAAACACTTTTGGATGCCACCCCAAAACTGTAGGCAATAAAAACAGAAGTTAATTTTCTAAATAGATAAGGAATTCAAACAACCCAAGAGAAGCAAGCAGCCTGTATAAAAAAATAGACAAAGGATCTAAATAGATGGTTTTTCTAGGTAAATGAAATGAAAACTTACATTTATACAAATACTGCAATGTGAGTATTTATGGAATCTTTATTCATGACAGCCAGAAACTGGGAACAACACAAAAGTTCTTCAACTGGTGGAAGGCTACCCATAAAAATCTATAGTACTGAGAGGTGAAATGAATGAACTGCTTCCCACAGATGGGTGGATCACAAATGTATTACGTTAAGATAGAGATGCCAGTCTCAGAAGTCCATATATTGCATGACATTCTGGTAAATGTAGGAAAACTACAGGACAGAAAACAGAACCCTCTATCCTTCTTCTTGTTAGCATTTCACTACCTCCTTTGTATTTCTATTGTTAACGTCAAACTGTATCATCTTAAGTTTAATGAGCTGTTGTGACTTGTATCTAGATGTCCCCCTAAAGCCTCATGCACTCATAGGTGGAGCTTTTCAAAGGTAGCTGGTTCTAGGGCGTGTGGATGTGGATTAAGGTGTATGAATACAGATTAAGGGTGTGATCACTAAATTAGTTCACTGATTGGTTTAACTTAGTTCTGGATGTGGATAACGGGAAGGCCCACCCTGTGTGTGGGTGGCCTCATCAAATAGGTTTGTAGTCTGAATGGGATAAATGGGAAAGGGAGGCTTGCACCTGCTGCTGCCTTCTGCCTGATATACCATAGACTGTTTCTCCTCTGCCATACCCTTCTGCCGTGCCACCCTGCCTTGGAGCCAGCTGATTATGGACTGAACCCTCTACAAACTGTGAGCCAAATAAACCTTTCCTCCTTTGACTTTGAGCGTTGGGTATTTTGTCTCAGCAATGAGGGAAAAGTAACAAAGACGTGTGCTTCTCTTCTTATGAATTATACTTTGGGCTTGTCCCCCCCCCTTTATATTAAGTGGTTCCAATTTAGTTTAGCCACGAGTAAATTAGAATCTCTACATTTGGGACACATTCAAGAGTGTAGTATTTTTCAAATGCTTCTAGGTCAGGTCAGACAAGTTGGGGAATTGCTGGCATAGATTAAAAAATAATACATTAGTATTAAATATGAATTATTTATAGAAACTTATAGTTATTCTTACAGAATGAAAGAAGGATAAAAACAAGCCCAAATAGAACAGCTCATGCAAAATACAGAAGGACTTATGGATATCTGGGATACAATTAAGCTCATTAGAAAGAGAAGACAATTCTTAAAAATTGACCAATTTTATTCTTAATAAGTGACAACCTAATATCTATTGCCTTATCATGGTCAATATTTGCAATTCATTCTCATCAACTATCAGAGTTTTTCACTGGATTGTTCAAAGGCTCCTTTGATTTTATACGACATCCTCTAAAATTAGCCCAGCAAACGTCATGAGAGAATTGTTTCTATAAAGGACTTGAATTTGAATTTATCGTCCTATTTCTACTATCAAACATCACACACGTGCACATACGTACACCTCGACACATTCAGGATTAATTTTTTTTATATATGAAACAGACATCTCTTCATTTTAATTCATCTGGGAATTACTGTTATTGTTTCTACAGAACTTTGGCACTGACCAGTATTCCTTAGTGAGTGTTGCCCTCAGCCGTCTTGGAATCCTCATGCGAATGCCACCCTCTCTGGATAAAAATGCCTCCTTGATCCCACTTTAT
The DNA here is from genome assembly GCA_028451465.1 of Erethizon dorsatum. Lineage (NCBI taxonomy): Eukaryota > Metazoa > Chordata > Mammalia > Rodentia > Erethizontidae > Erethizon > Erethizon dorsatum. The sequence continues at coordinate 3,687,067 of CM051824.1, forward strand.
CTCTGAAATAGACTGGTCAAAGTGATAACTGTGGAAGTTATTTCCATGAATTTAAGGGTGAGGCCATTCACAAATTAATTCTGCAATTTCCCTCTGGTCTTTATGCAAAACACTATAAAGAATCTATTAATACATTTCAGTTTTATTTTCTACCATGTGGTTCCATTAAATAGCTTTTCTATTTCTTTCCACTTAGACATGTTGAGCTGCTGCATCCTTACTTTTCTACTCTCCCAGCCAAAGATCTTAAAATTCTCGCTGTCTCTGTCTCTGTCTCTCTCTCTCTCCCCCCAACACACATGCTTTCTTAGCCCTACTACTATTATCAACTCCGCGGAATCTGTCTACAACTCTACATCAGGGCTCATTTAGAGAACATTTTAGCATGTTTTCTGTCATAAGTGTGACGATTCATGTTACGTTTCTCAATTTAAATTAATTTCTATATTGTATATTTATCATTGCAGTCACCACACACAGTATAAACCATGAATGTAAAATGTCATAGTTTATCAGACACGTAATATGGAAAATCATTAATCCACATTTAAAATGTAAAGCACTTTGCAATTTTAATATATAATGAGCTGAGTTAAAGATATTTCATGTGCCATATCTATCAAGAACTGTTTCAAAATACTTTGATGCCTATGCAGCCTCAACTAACATTTTCAAAGTTACTTTTTTTTACTTTCCTGTATATTGTAAGTAAATTTATAAAGTACTTAAAAAAATCGCTAAGATGTGTTCAAAATTTAATTACATATTTCAAAATATCAGGTAGAGAGGAGTTTGAATTTTTGCAACACAAAGAAATGCTGAATATTTGAGGTGATGAATATGCCAATTATCCTGATCTGATCACTACACATCAGATATATTATTGAAATATCACACTGTACCCTGTAGATATGTACAAATATTATATGTCAATTAAATATTTTTAAATATCAAAATGTGGAGAGTAATTATGGTGATAAGTTAATTACTTTTGTTTCGTTATTGAAATCTTTGGATGAAACGTTTACCTATTTTTAAGAATTACATTTTATTGAATAGGTGAGTCGAGTGCTAAACCTGGCATGCAATAGAAGAAAACTGTTTGGACTACATTTAACAGGAGGAAAAGCCTGATTTTACACAACAAATATGATGCTTATACAAGTTACTCCTTTTTAAAATTTTCCAGGAAAATTGTAGCAGAAATAGTGTGATGTTCCACAAGCAGTGTTCATTACTAAGTCATTATCTTCCCAGGGTCCAGCTCTGTGAATATTTCTTATCCCTGGTGCCTGGTCACTTCTTTGGAGACATGAGTGACCTTCAACCACTCCCAGCACAGTGACCTGTGGGCTGTCAGGAAGTGTCAGCAAACGCGACGACTCCTGGGCTGTATCCAGAACTAAATAAAGACTAGAGACTGAATAAAGCACCTGGACACAGTCAACTCTACATCATCTCTTTGCTTCCTTTTGAAAGTTGGTGTACACAGCGTATTTTTAGCACGGAGCGGGATGATTTTGCTTAATGCTCAGCAGCTGCTCATTACGCAGATCAGAAAGAGATAAGCGAGATGGGATAGTGGTTAAAATTGCAGCGTAGGTGCCAGGAGAACTCGATTTCAAGTCTTGCTCACTAACCTTGAGTGACCTTGGAGACTTTTCTCACGCTGTTCTCAGTGTTGCCAGTCTTACAGCTGTCACAAAACACCCCCCCCCAGCATCTCCAAGGCTGTGGCCAACATCTGTAAAGCTTTAATATTTTTGTAGGTCTGCTTATCTACCACAAGCTGCTTGCTCATTTAGATTCTGTCTTCCATGAAGGATAAAGGCGTGAAAGGAAAGAACAAGGAGGAGAGAGTGAAAGTCTGATGAAATTTGATTTGGTAAAAGTTTAGTAAGGCTGAAACTGTCTTTAGTCAAACACAAGGCCCCAAGGTTTCCTTGTCATTAGGAGATTGTTTGTCTTTAATCACATTGAATAAATCCGCACGGGAACTACACAGTCGAACACAAATACCTATTATGTCACACCTGGTAAGGCAGCCAGTTGTGATATAGCACGGCTATCAACAAGTTGGCGCTGTTTTCATCTAGTTAGAGTTAGAATGATGACTGCTTTTTTGAGGTTGAGAGTTCAGAAAATAATGAGGTTTTCAACTGATGATGTGTATTTCATTTATTTAAAAGCTAAGCTTAGCAGGAAAGGAATTGGTTTCCACGTCAGTGTTTTAAAATAGTTTTGATCTTTCATCAGGGTGAGTTTCCTTTGCCAGTCCTTGAATGGTAAAATGATAAGATAATAATGAGAACTGCTTCTTCAGTTATATTACTTTATGTTCCAGGAAGATAGGCGTCCATGTCTTTTGCTTCTTCAGCAGTAGCCTAGGTTCACGTTTGGTATAATGAAATACTGATAATATTGGGTTAATTTTGGCAGGGAATGTGTCATTCGATTGTTACCTCCTTCATGTTTTACTGTTTAAACTAGCGATATAAATGAGTGATACATATTTTTAAAATCCTCACAGAGACAGCAGAGCCACGTTACCGAGCTCTGTAATGGACTTCCAGGTGGCTGGTCACTGGGGCCTCAAGAGGGACTGAGCACCGGCCGTGCTGGTGAGGCGGCGGCTGAGAGGAGGCTGGGAAAACCCAGAGCTGCATTAGCCCTTGATTTTCACAAATGAGCGCCTGGGTCAGCATTTGAGATTCCACAGAGCCTTGCTGCCAGCATTTGAGATGCCGTGGGCCGCTGCCGAGGAGCAGCCTGAGTCTGCGTCTGCTGCTCCAGCCCAGACCTGGACTACGTACCGGGGAGACGCAGCCTCACTGTCCACATTTCCAGCAGTGTGGGTGATAATAAGTCCACTGCTCCTGAAGATAAAGCGTCTTTAGAGCATAAAAATGCCTACCCATAATCCAAGGTCAACCCTGCAAAGTTTCTTCCCAGGAATAAAGTCCAAAAGAGAGTAAAAGATTCCCACGGTAAAAAAGTTAGTGCACAGTCAGTGACAACAGTCCTGAAAAATTATCATGGCTGTAAAGCAAGGTGTTGGCCACGTTCAATTTATCTTTATCTTTCATTCAAGCTGATTTCTAGTCTCAGGGAGAAGAAATGCTTTAAAACTCCTCGCCTGAGGCCAATGTGAATGGGTAAGTACAATATCGTCTCCTGACATCTGAGAAAGATAAAAATCTGTATTTTTGATAATCATTTTTTCCTGAGAAGATGAAGTTAACAGTCAGTTAATATTCTAGAAAATAACCAAGATCTCACTGAGAGGTTTAACTTCATCACATCTTGGTAAACTAACTCTTGCTCCAAATATCAAGCATTATCACCTTTATTTTCTGCAGAAAAACCCAAGACTCTCAGACAGTTTCCTAATGAAAAGCTGGCTGAAGCAACCGCAGAGGCCAAAGAGGCCACAGGTAAAATGAGTTAACTCCTCTTCGCTACGTTCACCTGAATTTTTTTTCCCTGTAATTTACAGCCTTTACATCCCTGACCACTTTATTTCGTAAAAATTGCTTGTCATGGGGATAGAACGAACCACTGTTTCCAAGCCCTATCATACATGTGGGCTAAGGCTCTTCAGGACTGAGATGACCCAGGAATCAGCAATTTCCCCTGACCAAGCCAACACATTCACAGTAGATGTATAACCAAGAACAGAGGAGACCCAGAGGCTCCAAGAAATGGAGACTAATTGCACCCCCCTTGGATGCACGCTGGGTTTAGCAAGTCTCACTTCAATGAATGGCAGAACTGATGCATGACACTAATCCGATTGGGTTATAAAAAGCCTATGGCTTCTGTCTTGGTTTCTCTCCCTGTTTAGTTTAGGCCTGGAATGTTCCCTAAAGGCCCATGTGGCAAAGGCTTCATCCCAGGACATGGTGCTCCCGGGAGGTGGTAGAGCCTTTCAGGGCTGGGTCTAGTGGAAGGTCCTCTGGTCATCTGAGGAGCGACTTTGAAGGGGGCTGTGGGACCCCAGTCCCCCACGGCTCTCTTTCAATTCCTGGCCATCAGGTGACTCATTTTGACTTAATTCTGCCATGATCTTGTGTCTTGGCACAGGCTAATCAGTGGTAACTGATTATGGCCTGGAACCTTAGAAACTGAAAGCCAATATCAAGGTTTGCTCTTACAAATTGATCATCTCAGGTATTCGTTACAGTAACAAAACTGGCTAGCTCACACTCTTTCTCTCTTTTTGTCTCTCAGTGTCTCTTGTTCTGTGGGGAACAAGCTGCCACGCTTTAGAAACCCCTTCTGGGGGCCCACATGTCACAGGCCTGGAACCTCTACTCAATAACCAGTGAGGAAAGAAGCCGGCCAGTACCACGGCAGATATCGTGGCTCTCGTTGAACTGAAGACAACTGTAGCACTAACAGAGATGTCAGTGAGACCATGAAAGGGCTTTGCACCAGAGCCTCCAAGAGAAGAATCTCCTGGATTTATGACCCACAAAATGTGTGAGGCAATCCATGTCCGTTGTGGTCACATGCTAAGCTAAATTTTAGCTATTTGTACACACTCATCAATAGCTACCTCAGCTTAATTCCATTGATAAGTCCCCATAGGAGTACAGTTTTGCAGCCTCGCTTCCTGGTCAATCTTCATTAGATGCTTTTGAAGTGGCCCCTTCTTCTCCACCTGACTTTTAACAATGAGGGTGTCTTATGACTCTGTCCTTGGTGTTCTTCTTCCTCTAGTCTTATTTGCCTGGTTAGCATCAAGAACCAATGAACTACTTAAGCCTTTAGACCAGAGTTTTCCAGCTGGGTGCCATCTACACATTGGATGGAATAATTCTGTTGTGAGGGACTGTGATGCATGCTGCAGGTAGCTACAATATTCCTGGGATCTGCATTCTAGATGCCAGGAATACTGTCCTGTCCAAGTGTGACAGAATGTCTGTGGCCCTGGTGAAGTGTTCCTTGTGGAGGAGGGAGAAACAGCTTGGCTAAGCATAACAATTTTATACCTTTATTATAGGGTTCTGATCCATATATTTAATTAGCTATCTAAGGCCTATTGAAGGTCTTCTCTTGCATGATGGAATCTTATAGGCAGCTCAAACTTTACATGCAAAGTCTGAATTCATACATTTCACCCCAACTCTTGACAGAGCCCAGTCCCCTTGAGGGTTCCCCCACTTTTTTAGATATCTATGTCATCTGCCAGTGGCTCAATGCCTAATTGCTAAAACCTACATCACTGCCAGCAAATCACTGTGGATTCTGTCACTCATGATCTTCCTAACTTCAATACAGACACGTGTTCCTACAGGAACTGCCCTGGAATTAGCATGTTTTGCTGTGTTCAGAGCATGTTTTGTGCCCATCTTCCCCATGTCTTTTGCTTGTACCTCTCCTTCCATCCTCTGCTTTCCTCTTTGCCTTGATAATTCTAAATCATCTCTCAGATCTTAGTTAAAATATCACTTCTTCAAGGAAGTCATCTGTGATTGCCCCAGACTAGATTAGTCTCCAAATTATCATTCCAGGCAGTACTTACTTCCCCTCCCTTATTTAACAGTTACAATTTTTTAAAAAACTCTGTGATACCACATGGTTTCTCCTATATGAGTAAACCAAATATAAATAAACATCAAAATAAAAGACAACAGGAAGAAGGGAGATAGATCTTTCTCAACTGAGAACAGGATCAAGAGATGGAAGGTAGAGGGAATGGAGGGAGAGGGGATGAAAATGGGAATGAAGAGGTGTTGTGTACATGCACCGACTCCACACAAGGAATGCAGACACTGTGTACTGCAAAACTTGTAGTAACAAAATAAATAAATTTAGTATTCTCCCCATCACCAGTAATTTTAACTTCATTAATGAGGATACCATTTCTATGTTCCTTCACCTCTATGTGACTTACACCCAGGGCAATGCTTCCAGACAGAAAATGTTTGCTAATTTTAAGAAAGATGGTTAAATGCATACGCCAAGAGGTATCAGGAAGTTTGCTCTCTATGCTGATAAAGTCCGCAGCCATGTCTACAGCACGATGGGCTCCTGAGGATCTTTTTAAATAATTCTTTTGTATATCTCCTGCTTTTACAATTTGGGAAATAGATGCTAAACTTTAGGTACAAATTTCATTATTCCTGTAAGAGACAAAGAACATGATTAAGCAATAAACTCTAAAATTGTTATCAGAGTTAATGGTATTTAACGTGAATAGTAACATGTAAATGGAGTGAACTTTTATTCTGATAAGTGTCAAAATACTTCAGTTCTACAAGCATAAATGAAAATGCTTTTTTCCCAGTAATTATCATAAAAAACAACAGATACATTTGAATGCATTGAAGAATTTCTAAAAGTGACACCATAATTCAATTTAAGAAAACTGACAGGTATGTATGATAAAGTGTTACTACCATTACATTGCAGAACTCTTACAAATTAATCAGAAAAAAAATGAAAGGGAAACTTATTTACTAGAAATAATAGAGATGGAAGAAGATAATATGCAAAAATATACAGGTCAGCTATAAATACTTCAGAATAAAAAAATGCCAGAATACCACATCCTCATCTATAATACCAAAACATCAGGGAACATCCGTAGACCCGACAGCAGAGGCCTATAATAACTGTGTCTCTATTAAATACATTTTAGAAAATAATGTTGAGAATATAAATCTTTATTTGTTGACGTGCATATATGAGTATGTTTATAAGAATACATTCCCATAGACATAATTATCTCACACAACTAAATGGAAAAGATTACAGAAATATGGACAATTATGATGTCACTTTTATAAAAGTGTGTGCTGTGTGTATGTGCATAGAAACAAGTTATACAAAACAAGCCAGTGCGGTGATTATGTTTGAATGATGAAATTCTATCTTTATTTAATTCTTTATTATATAGACTTGGTATTAGTCTTAATTGTTTACAATGCATGTCTATTTCTCTTACAATCAAAGGAAAAGCTAAATGTAATTCAGAAAAATAAGCAAAATGTCACCTTTAAAGATCTCAGATGTTTTTCCAGAAAAATAAAATATATTTCAAGTATTTTAGCCCCAAGGTTTTGTTTCATGAAATCATAAGTTTTAAAAAGTTTAACCTTTGCTACCATACACTTTCTGAAGCTTTCTTCCAAAAGCTTCCCCAAACTCTGATACTACCTTTTAATAACATAATTTTGCATTCTTTTTGCAACTATCAAAGTTAAATTCAGTTTTAAACTTTCCAAAGACCCATTCATCACATTAGTAAGGAAAATTGGAATATGCCTTACTCTCCCAAATGAAAATTAAAGCCATCTGCTAATTCAACAACATACCTCACCTAAATGTTGCACAAAATCTTGTTGTAACTTGAGTAAAGACAAGAAAAGAGGCAAAGCCAGCCTCAGACCTGCTTTAATCTTTGGTTAGGACCATGCAGTGGGGACCGTGGCATCAACAGAAGAATGTCTTTTTGCACTGGGGGCTTCTTCAAAAAATAAATTGTCTTGTTCATCCCTGAATTTCACTGTAGTTTCATAATGGTTAGCAAATGAGCTGGATTGCTTTGGTGGGTCAGAGGAAGACTGTTAAATCATCGTTTTGTCTTTCTTTTGCCACAAATTTTCTGCTGAACCCTAAGGGCCAAATTTAGAAATGCAGATAAACCAGATGTGCTCCTAAAATTGAACGCATACCTGTGCTGCTTACCAAAAGAACCCCCAAAATTTCCCATTGCACAACACTCAGAGCTGCTCAGCTGCCTGCGCCGGTCTCAGCAGGCAGCTTCCTCCCATACTCTGCAGAGGCAGAAGCCCCAGCTCTGAGAATGTTGGTGATGAGGTCTTTGCAAATAAGCACAAGTCGAATTATGTCAACTTCAAATGAAATCATAACACAAAAACAAAACATTCATAAATTGATAGAAATTATAGAGCATCAAATGAGATACAAGAATTTTATCTCCTCATTTGTATATTCTTGTCTCCCTGTCTATAAACATATGTTTGCACATGCCATGGATTGATAGATTAACATATAAAATTACAACATTGCATTTGGAACACTGTAGTTAAGGTTGTCTTCATATTTATATTTCTGAAGTTTTATATCTGAACCATAAACACCCTCTCTGGGCTGACACTTGGCAGATAAAGCAAAACTAGAAGTGTTTTCATCTTTTTCCTAAATGTGGGGGAAATTCATAGAAATGCTTAGGTATTTTAAACATTTTTTTGTTAATATAATAAAACATTTTTTAATGTTCAAGGCATAAATTGATCAAGGGATCAGGAACTTCATTTCTGTTTTTACCTTCATATTTTACTACATTAGTGAGAATACTTTAATAAAAGATAATTTTTAAAAAAACACTTTAAGATTTAAGATTATTTGACTTGTGAAGAGTCATAAATTACATTTCATACTAAACCATCTTACAAACACCTAGAAATACGAAATCTACCTGACTTTTGGTGCTATAACTCAATTTTGCATGTAACACGACTAAGATGAAGCGATTTTCCAAATGATGCCAGCAAAATAATTACGATGACTTTAAAGGCATATAGTCATGATAAAAAGTTTTTAAATATTATTTTGAAGAAAATGCATCAATTGTATTTATGAAATATGTTGAAAGTATATTAAAATAAAAAAACTTCAATGTCTTGTTTTGAAATAAATTTTTCAAATGATTTACAAACTTGAAACAAAAATAAAACTTCAAGAGTCAAATTTACTTATCTGCTTTATGATTTCCATACGTTATTGAAATTCTCATTGTTGAAATTCTCATTATTCTCTGGTGGTTCTAGACACTGTTAATGTTAACCAAGTTGTTTGTTTACATGGATGCTACTTTCATCAGAAAAATATGTTTTGAAAATTAAATCTCTACAACAAAGGGTTAAATATAAGGCACATGTTTTTCAGGTCACTTAATGTTTGCACAATAAGTAAAGAGTATCTTTAAGTCATTTCACAACACCTTCCAATCATTCTCAAAGGGTCTTTTTATTTATTAGGTGTATATTGTGGAATGTGGAGGCATGTTTATTGTCCATTAACTGTGAAGCACATGGAATACATTTCTCTTACTGTACACAACTTCAAAATTCAGGTGAGGAAATGTGGATGAACACTTTGCAGGTTTCTACGCTGAATTTGAAAAATCGGTTCTGATAGTGATCCTAATGTGTTTGGTTTCAACTCCATAAATATACATGCAGTTTTATCTGAACATGGGGGAAGACATAAACACGGAACGCTGGAACACTGACTCTTGACTTACTTCTCCGGCGGTGCCGAGTTGTGTAGTGGTCTTCAAAAGCTCTCTTCTTTCTCCCAGCTTCGGTGACTCCAGAGTCTTGGGCTCCGCTGCCTGTAGCCTGCAGTGTGCAGATTTGGTTGGCCCCGCATCCTTCGCGACTCACTGTTAAACCCTAGGACTTGCAGTTGCTTCATCGCTTGGTAGCAAATGCTTTGTGTCAGCCTTCCCTGTGGACTGAGTGGGGAGGCGTTACTCAGCTTTCAAGAGAGTGCACTCGCTCGTGGGGCTTGAACCAAGGTGCTCTAACTATAGTACCACAGCACGCAAAGTTGATTGTATTCAGAATTACAGAACAAGACCTTAGATAAAATATGCATCTAACTATCCTACTGGTTTTTTTAGGATTCCTTTTTCTTACCTCAAGGTAGTACTTTAGAGATGCAAATGACTCCAAAATTGGCATACTCATACCCTGAAGTTATCTGCAGGAAAACGAGATGGTTTCTGTAATGTTTATGCCTCCACTTATAGCAAGTAGGGGTTTGGGGCAAATAGAAATTTCTTTAACAAAGAAAGCAGCCTCTGAATTATAGAAAATGATTTTTATCCATTGTTTTCTACCTGTTCTTCCATATGTTATGAGATAAACAGATTTCTGAAAGGTAGTGGTTGAATCCATCTCTCAGGAAAGAGTAATTTATGCAGATGTCATTGCATGGCTATGGGATGGAGAGTAATAAAGCACCGTGCTAATTCCTCAGAACTCCGGCAGTGGTGCTTAGAACATGCATAATGTTTAACATGGTCCTTAACATAGGAACCTACTGACGATAGTTAAATAAATCAATGCAGAAGTGAAAGAGTAAATACACGAATGAAATATTCTGCATTTGGACATAAATGCTCTTTTTACTTATTAATCACCTGCAAATGTTTTTGAGCCACAATGTTTCTGGGACACTGGAAAGCACAACAGTGTATGAACACTATTCTTTCTCATCCCTGCTGGCAGCCTGGTTAGTGTGATGGGTGATGTACGTGACATTCAGGCTATTGGTAAAGCATTCTTTCTGTGTGTGTCTAAGTTAGTGTTTCCAGAATAGGTTGATTTCAATCAGTAGACGGAGCAAAGAAAATCCACCCCCACCCATGTTAGTGGGCACTGTCCAATCTATTGGATGCTGGAATGGAATAAAGAGGGACAAAAGGGGAGTTTCACAGTTTCCTTGGTTTGGGACATCCATCTTCTCCTGCTCTCAGTCATTGGAGCTTTTGGTTCTTGGGTCTTTGGGCTTCAAGACTAACACTGGACTTCTCCCTGGTTCTCAGGCGTTCAGACTCAGTCTGAGGTATAACACCATTTTGCCTAGTTCACTAGCTAGCAGCTGGCAAATCAGGTCATTTATTGGGTTCTATAATTATCTGAGCCTGATCCCATAATACAGCTACTATTGTCTATCTATTTATCTAACTACCTCTCTATCTACCTATCTAGTTCTACCATTTATCTGTCTCTATGCCTTCCATTGGTTCTATTCCTGTAGTGAACCTTGACAGGCATATTTGGTCACTGCTTGGGATAATAAAGTAGAGGGAGTCGTACCTGTATAACTTCTGCCTTACCCATCCAGATGTTGGATGCAGTTAGAACTTAAACTCACTGGAGTTTTGCCGATGAATACTTTATTCACAAAAGTAATTGAGACTTGTTATGTGTAGAGATGGTGTAGGATCGTGACTTTGAAATATTTGTTCTGTACTGGATGCCTGTAATGTAGCATTCTTCCTACCGTGGAGATGCTATTGGGAAATATTCCACTATTTTTGTAGTCTTCAGGCCTTCAGACTGCCACCTCCATCTTGTAGTTGGGAGCACTGAGGTTGGACAGTGGGAACATAGGATACAGCTGTTGGTTCACATCCCGATGTGCTGGAAAACCCATCACGGGCTTCTGAGTAGTTTATTTTTCTTCACTTCACTGCTGAATTTACGGTGACCTTACACCTGGTCCCTGCTCTTTCCTGCTCTCTCCAGCTCCTAGTTAGCGCGTGCACTGCAGCACCCTGAGCTTCTAAAGAGTCGTCCATATTTTATATTTTACTTAGTATATCACATGCATTTCATATGTTGCATATTTTACATACATACATGTATGTACTACTTAACATATTCAATATATGCTCTACGTTACATCCATATTTAAAGTATTTCCTGCTTATTGTATCACTGCATTATCTACGGTCAAATCCAAAGATATAAGTCATACTGTTCACCTGAATCATAAATGCAGTCACAGTCTCCTATCCTCATCCTATCTGTGTCTTCCTTTTGCCTGAGTCTTCTATCATAAGCAAATGTGTGTCATTGCACCTCCAAAGTCTTGAACTTACAAGTGCCATTTGCTGGACTAATGAGAAAGTCTATTTCCTAGCACCTTTGTATTCACGATGTATAAAAGTGGCACACAGTAGCTCCTAAGAAGTGGCCCATTTTTTTAGAGGGGTATTCAGTCTTAGTGATGTTCTTCAGCAAAAAACTAAAATGACCAGAAAAATTATATACGGCTCACAACTCCATCTAATAGTTTGCTCGTATGAATTGAATATCTACACAACTCAATCTATGTACTTTGAAAGACTCCGGGTTAGACTCAATGCCTAACCAAGTGTCCAGTTGAAAGCAAATTCCAGAAGGCCCCAAAAAGGGAGAGGCCCCCTCTGGATCCTTTCTGAGGGCTCCTCCTTCCCCAGACCCACCAAAGAGGAGCCCCACCCCCACCGCAGAGACTCTCTGGAACCTGGTAAAGGAAAGAAGAATGTGTTTTTAAAGGAACTTTAGATGCCTTATAATAAATCTGGATGTGCTTAAAAATCCCTGTGGAGTTTAAAAAAAGTCTGGATGTGTTTTCTCAAATAACTATTTAAAGCATATTAGAGTTTTTTAATTGCACTGGGGACTTTTCAAAGCATATCAGGACAAAACAGTAGAGTATAGGCCCCAATATGCTAATTAATAGATAGCTAGACCCCTGAAATAAACCTGCAACACTCCATTAATCAGGCAGTAATTGAATTGGCACAGTGCTTTTGTGCAAACTACATGATAATTGAAAAACCAAACCTGGAAGCGGTGAGAGGAAGGTGGTCCACCGTGGCTTGGAGCACAGTGTCCTGTCTGCACTTGTCAGTGGGCAGGTGGCCCGACTGTCAGGAGGCTTCTCACAGGAGAGAGCCGGCCACTCTGGAGTCCAGCATAGCATCCTCTCCTGCTGGGATGGTCTTTTAGGTGTGTGCTATCCAGTGGCCACAAGCATCACCCCATGGCAACACAAGTAATGGCTGATCCATTTCTCTCTGCTACCTAAAGACATCTGCCAATTAATGTGATTATAAAATAATAGCAAGGAACAGATGTTTCATTTGCTAATTTTATATCTGACTGTTTGAAAGCAAACTACCTGGGGATTTAACTGGCAAATAGTACTTTGCTTATGAAACAAGGAAACAATGCGTGCATTTTTACGCACAGTTGATGAAAGATAATTCTGTATATTGGTTGCCGATAGTAAGAACTCACTGAGAGAGAGGGAGATTGATTGCTTCTGAATGAAGAGAGAAAAAGAAGCATTTAATCCCTTTTTGCTACAAACAAAACGTTAAGCATACTGCCTCACCAGAAAAGGTTGTTGGAATCTGAGTTTTGCCTGTCGTGCTGGGACAATGGGTGAGGGGTGTGAACATGGGTTATCCATGGAGACTTTTAAAGCCCATCATCTTCCAAAACTTTAAGATCTTTTCCTACACCTGCTGGCCTTTTAACTATAACCAATGATGAGTAAGAACTGTGGAACCGTAGTGAAAGTGAGGATCCAGAGAGAAAGATTTGCAGAAATTTAGGGAAAAAAACTAAGAAATATATTAATTAAATATGTGTTTTAATTCTAATTTGTTATTTTCCTTCCCCATGGAAGGTGAGTAAAGACTTAAACACACCTGAGATAGGTGTTTACTAGTCCAAGTTCATTTTATGAGTTGGTTTTTCTGAGACAAGCTCTCACCATGTAGTTCTGACTGGTCTTGAACTCACTAGCTAGCCCAGGCTAGCTCACGGCGATCCTCGTGGCTCAGCCTCTGGAGTGCTGGGAGTATAGGCTTGACCACCACGCCTGCTGTAGTTCAGGTTCTTGTCTGATTCAGATGCTCTTTCATGTGGTGTGTGCATGTGGTCCCTACCCTGTCTCTGTAGAGAGGTCATCTCTAGACGAGGTTTAGTTTTTGCTATTAGATACGCAATAAAATCTAACTCATTTATTTTGTAGTACAGGGGTTTTGAACTCAGGGCCTTCACACTGAGCTCTGGCCCCAGTCCTTTAAATAATTTCTTTTGTTTGTTTGTTTGTTTTTTGAGACAGGGTCTCCCTAAGTCATCCGGGCTGAGTTTGAACTCACAATCCTCCTGCCTCAACCTCCCAGAGTTCCGGGCTTACAGATGTGCACCCCCACACTTGACTTGACTTTTAATTAAGAAAACATCTAGATTTGAGTACTAGATATGCCCTTCACAAGGCCTGCGAGGCTTCACCTATCTGTCCAAAGAGGAATATCCATTAGTTAGGGTTTTCAGAGTTCTTCTAAATTCATGATCTCTTTCAGAAAACTTTGTCTTTCTTTACGACTTTCTAATCTTACAAAATAATATACATAGCATGATTTTAAAAAATATGCTAACAAAGGCATATGGAAAATGGCTTTGTTTTTCAGATCTCAGCCCTTCCCAAGCTTCAGAGAAGGTGCGGAAGTTACTTGAAGCCACACAGGCAAAGTTACTCCAGTGTGCTGGTCAGTGTGTGGTCACTGGGGCAGCCAGGCCTGCAGCCTGCAGGAGGACTCAGCCTCTGGAGCGGGACTCTCACTGTGCCTGACTGCCCACTCGTCCCTTGTATCTCTCCTCTTGAAACTGAGTTTGTTATCAGTGAATGCATTTAAGATTTGTCTAACTTGCCATATAATGTGAATTGAATATTGGCCAATGTCCGCCAATGGTTCTCACAGCGAAAGACTCTGTCTATGCTCCCACTTGAAGTCCGTATTCTGAAAGGAAAACAAAACTGACGACTTGCTTGTTACTTGTCTAATCTGAGGCTCTTTGTCGGTCCCAAGCGCTTGGTTTTACTTCTTTGACGCATGAGCCCTCATTGTGGATTTTGTGACCTTGTGTTAGTGACCTTGCCTTAGTTTGTTTTATTTTTCACCTCTGCTGCAGGCTCTGCACCACAACACACACCCCGGTGCCCTTTCCTTGCTCCTAGAGGCCAGGGTTAGTCCCAGGCCTCCTGCACAGCCTCTGCCTTCACTCCTCAGGCCTAGCGATTTCAGGCACCACGGGGCCAAACTTCCCCTGCTCCTAGCTTGACTTTCATCTTAATATATGGACTTGGAAGAGACTTGGAATCATTTTCAAAACATTAGTTCTTTCTGACTGCACTCGTCTTATGTTTCTTTTTATATCTTACATCAAGACTTCCAGCTTTATCTCCGAAACATAACTCATATTTTCTTGCTTCTTACCATCTGCCGAGGCCCAGCATCCACCATTTCACGCCTGCTTCCTCAGTAGCCCAGAGTGGTCTGCATTTCCACTCTTGCCACCCCAGAGGCCCTGCATGAATACGCCATCCAGATGGCTCTTTCAAGCATGTGCTCATCTGGCACTCCCCCTATCCATGTAAAAACCTACCAGTTGCTTCATGTTGTGTTTAGAAAAAAATTCAAACTCTCGACCACGATCTAAAGACATTAGGTCCTGTCTTTATGTGTCTTATGCCCCATGTCCTTCTTTCTTTCTTACAGTCCTCTCCACATCCTCGTGAATCTCAGCCAGCCCTCTGCTTTCTCGGGCACCACAAATGTGTCTTGGCTGCACACTTGTGAGAGGCCTCCTTCCCTAGTCTCATGCACGGCTGACTCCTACCTTCTCTCCTTCAGGTCAAAAACCGTACCTTCCCTGCCCACCCAACAACATCGTTCTCCACAAGCAGCTTACTCGGCTCACCCTCTACCTTTGTTATTGCTGGCTCTCACTACAAGGACATACCCTCCTCGGTGATAGGGTCTCTGGTTGTCCTTTTCCCTGCCACACTAGCAAGGACTAGGACAATGCTCAATAAATGCTTATGACATGGATTTTTACAAATGTTTCCACTAAGAGCATATGCTTGAGTCTGTACAACTGTTGAGGAAATACTAGCCCAATGGTAGACACAAACTGAGAGCCTGAGTCTTTTCCAAGTGTTTTCAGAAACAGAGAAATCAATAACCATCAAAAAATTACCATTTCTTTTTCTAACACAAGTTAACGTTAATCTCACTTGACTCCATGGGAACCGATATATAGGGAAATGAATCTATTTCAAAGCAAGAATAAATAAAAAATAAAGAAACTTCTAGTTCAGGGGCTGCCAAACTTTTCCATAAAGGGGAAGAAAGTAGTAAATATTTAAGCCTTTGCAAGTCCCATGGTCTCTGTTGCAGCCACAGAGCTCTGCTGTCGAGTGTAAGGAATCACACGGATAAAGCCACACAGAGGGTGTAACTGTGTGCTAGCGAAACTTTGCTGGTTTACACTGAATGTGGATTTCATGCAATTTTCACCTGGCACAAAATGTGAATTTTGTTTTGTTACTTTTTCAATCATTTAAAATGTAAAAGCATTCTTAGATCACGAGCCATACAAAAATGGCCCTGGCTGCATCTGTCCTGCAGGCCATCGTTTGCCAACTGTTTTTCTTTGACTTAATGAGAATTGAGAGTTGCCTAAACTTAGAGGCTCTAGGAGATTCTATCTCTGTGCAGGGAGTGTAGATGTCCTGAAAGCATTTGTGACTTTGCATTTATTACTAAAATCCTCTTTGAGTGTCAATGTCATCAGTTTTATAATGGCTACCATGATTTCATATTTTAATAACCCAGGAAATCTCACTTGTGTGTAGTGAGAGAAATGCCTCTTTATGTCCTAGCTCTTCCAATAAGCAGCTTCAGTTTCCTCAAAGTTATTTTCACAAATTGATATTAACCTGCATGCAACCTACATCTTGCTATGCTATGCTACTCTTTGCTACCCTGGACAAGCCCTGGTGCCTACCATCCCAGGTAGGGACTGTGGGTTGTGAAGTGGAGACAAAGATAAATAGAATATCCTACATGCCTTTAGGGTCCTAAGGAGAAACTATTTTCCCTTCAAAATTATTTAAAGTTAATTGTAAAACTTTTACTCAAGGACACTTGCAATGGTTGTTTCTTTACTATTGTTTCTGCTTTAAATATCTGACATGTGCTTATTCTTATCTCTTTTATTCTGAAAGAAGGTTTGTCCCTAGTCCTTCTGAATGGGCCACGTTGGTGTAGTTTGGGTCCGTGTGTCCCCAGATACCCATGAGTTAAAGGTTTGGTCACCATCGTGTGGCAGTATTGGAAGGTGATGGAACCTTTAGGAGATGGACCTTAGAGGGAAGAAGTTAAGTCATTGATTGGGTCACTGGGGGCCTGTCTTAGACCACAGCCCCTTCATCGGTTAGGTCACTCAGGGTGTGTCTTAAGGCTCAGCCTATACATTTCCACCACAGGCCCAAAGCAGCAAAGTCAATGACCATGGACTGAGACCTCTAAAACTATGAGACAAAACAATCCTTTCCCTGCCTTACATCAATAATTTCTGGAGTTTTGGCAGAGTAATGGAAAGAAAGCTGGTGAACCCACATGTGTGCTCTGGATTCTACCCATCCCCATCGTCTTCTCTCTCACTGATTGACAAAATGACTCTGCCCTGTCCATTTGGTGTTTCTCTCTCCTGGATTTTCCTCTACAACCAAGTTTACAATTCTTACAAACCTTCACATCCACCCAAGACATCAGCCTCAGCGGCTTCTTGTCAGTGTCTCTGTGAAACCCTTCCTCTCTGTCACGTCTCCTGGATCTCCTTTGTCTGTCCATTCTCATCTCCTTTCACACAGAAGACATTGTTTTGTCTTTGTGCTCTTTTAATCCTTGGTTTGTTTCATTTTGCCAATTTCACTCTTTATACCTTTACTTTAAAAATGGCGGATTATTCATTTGTAGAAAAGTCCAGATAGGAATTTAAAGGAGCCAGTTTCTTTGGTATCCTCTTCATTATGTGAAACAAAAACTGTATTTTTGTTTTTGTCTATTTGGGAAGTATATGGGGTGAGGACCCATTAGGATGAAGGGCAGAGTCTATTCTTTAGACTAGAATAAAGCAACCCGTACTTAACAAAGAAGATGGGCAAATCGGCTTTATTGTTGCGGACTTCCTTTTCTCCTGTTCGACTTTAGCTGACTTTAGAGAAATTTGGAAAGTATCAAGTGGTCCCTCATCTACTGCAGCCCACTTAAAATTAGAATAAAACGGATAAATATCCACAGTCCTGTACCCTCTGCTAAAAGAAGAACCAACTTGTCCAGTGGTCCTGTGCCACTTCCAGTGAGGGAATTCACGGTGAACATGTTGGTGACCATCTTGAAAAACATGAACCTGTAGCTTAGCTCCTTCAGTGCCACAACCTGAACTATATCGGGCCGCACAAAGGCGCTAGGATGCGAATAACTATTACTCGCATGCAGCGCATCAAAAGAAGCCTCCACTGTTTAAACCGAAAAACAAGGAAACCTACCTAGTACTTTCCAGTGAACAGTTTAATCCCATGAGGCATTTGCAGGCTTCCTACAGACCAAAGAAACTCTATACCTACTTAGAGTCGGCCTGTTCAAAAAAATTCGGTAACACATTAGGGAATGTTTTTTTGAGCTATCTTGTTTCTTCTAATCATTGTCCCCATTCACTGGAGAATTTCCCATTATTTAGCAACATATGGATGAAACATTTCTTCAGTAATCATGTCTGAACAAAGTAATCGTTCTCTTGTTTGGCAATTATTCTTCAGAATCACATGGAATGGACAGATTTGCTAAGACAATTTACTTTAATAAACCCCATGGAATCAGATCTCACATTTTTCAAGTTCAAATGGTGTAATTCAAAGATTATAGTGCAGATAACAACGGTGGCTGCCATTTTTTTTTTTTTTTAAGCGCACCGAAACACATAATCTCAGGCAGGCCAGCTAGAAATGGAGAAGGCACTAGGTTTGTGGAAAGGGGGCGATCAAAGAATAGGATCACTGGGTCACATGAAGGAAACCTTAATCTAACCAGGCCCAAAGACCTTCTTTATTTTTCCCTTCCCTCCTACTTTCTAGAAGCTGTTGGATAAACTAGCCGGAGATGTGGGTGGGTGATGCGTCCCACAAATATTTTCTACACAAGTCCAACACGGTGTTTGGGAAAGGTAAATTATCTCAACAGTTGTCCTAGTTCATTCTGGCAACTATAACCAATACCATAAACTGGGTAGCTTATGAACAAGAGAACTTTTGTCCCAGTGATGAAGGCTGTGGGGTCCAGGTGGAGGCCTATGTGGTGTCTGGTGGGAGAACACTTTGGATTCGGAGGTGACCATCTTCTCGCTGTGTCCTCGCATGGTGGCCCGAGCTTGCTTTCGGGCTGGTGGTACTGGGAGAAGCTTTGAACCTTTAGGAAGTCAGGCCTAGTCAGGAGTCCTTAGGTTACTGGGGGTGTGTTGAAAGGGATTGTTCTCCTCTCCTGCTGCTTCCTGGCTTGTGACATGACCACTTGCCCCAACATGTGTTCCCACCATCACCATCTGCCACATTCTTCAGAGGCCAAACCCGTGGGCCACCTGATCCGGGGTTTGAGTTCTCCAACTATGAGCTAAATAAATGTTTTCTCTCTAACTTAATTGCATCGGTAACACAGAGCTGGCCAGTGAAAGCAAAAGAGCTCTCTGGGACCTCTTTTATAAAGCCATTTTTTTTGTGTGTGGGTACCGGGGGAGGGTCGACCTCAGGACCTCGCACGCCAGCAGGCGCCCGTGCCGCTGAGCGATATCACCGGCCCCTTTTTTGTATGTGGGTTCCGGGAGTCGAACTCGGTCCCTCGCGCTTGCCGGGCAGGCACTTAAACCACTGAGCCATCTCACCGGCCCATATAAAGGCATTTATACAACTCACCAGGTCTATACCTCATGACATCATCACCCCCAGGGAACCACCTTTAAACACCATGC
The DNA here is from genome assembly GCA_028451465.1 of Erethizon dorsatum. Taxonomy (NCBI): domain Eukaryota; kingdom Metazoa; phylum Chordata; class Mammalia; order Rodentia; family Erethizontidae; genus Erethizon; species Erethizon dorsatum. The sequence goes on from CM051824.1 coordinate 3,706,482, forward strand.
CTTAGAGGTTAGGATTTGAACACACAGATTTTGGGGAGGTGAAAACACCCAGGCAACAGCAGTTAGTTATCTCTCAAATTCTGAAAGATATCTCTAAGTCTTGGGAACATCAGAGAGCTCAGAGCTATTTAAATTTATTTTTACTCCATTGAATTCCACATGATTTTTTTTTTTTAACTATGGTATTCTGAGGTGGTTCACTCTGATACAAGAGGTTTCACCTAACTCTTGTCCCATTTCTCTTTGTGACTGACTTTACAGGAGTCTATTTGAAGATTCCATTTTGCAGTTTTTAACCTTTTGGGCTTCAAAAATCAGAATGCCTACCATCCACATTCTGGGGTTTCTGCCGTGATTCAAGGGGCCCAAACTTTTGCAGGTCAGGACTTACACATCAGAAACCTTTAGAGCAAAGTCTGGGAACAGAATTGTAAACCTTTGGCCCATCCATAATATTCACTAACAAATATTATCCATAATATTATCCATAATATTCACTAACATACAAATATTCACTAACAAACAAAACATGGGAAGCTTGTGTTTTAGTCCTTTTCCTCTGCAGCTACGTAGATGTAGACCCTTAGACTTGAAATTTACTTTCTTTGAACCTCAGTGGAAAATAGGTTCTTGGCATCATACCTCCGTGATTCTTCGTGATTATCAAACTGCCACTTTGCAGATTTTTAAAAAAGGCAAATATGGATAGATCTGCCACCCTCAAGGCAACAACAGGCAGAGTGGTCACTTCAATTTAAACTTTACCTACCCACAACTGGAAAAGACACACAAGCACCACACAATAATATCAATATGCAACGCTTTGTATAATTATTTAAATGATCTCATATCCCCAGGCTGTTTTTCCCATTATCAATGGGGGGGATGTTTTACTTCTAATAACTTTTGTGAAAATGTTTCTTGTCCAAGCCATTAAACACCACAACCTAATCTCACATATAAGTCATTACTGACTGTCACCACAGTTCTGTAGTAGGTGGATTTGGTGTGGCAGCTGTCACTGCAGCAGGACACATTTTTTATAATAGTTTTATGATTCACCCTTTGAGATGAAGATTTGGACACTTGATACCAGCCTGTGATTTTCTCCCTGTAATTTTCAGAATGGGCCGGGCCGAATAACAGCCTCCTGGTCTAATAGGTCTTATGCCAACTGTTTCATAAATTACATCGGTAGGTACTGAAATCCATACTCATTTTTTCCCCTAGCGTATGTGGATCATTTTCATTTGCTAGAGCCAGTTGATTGAAGGGGGAAGATGGAGCTGGTTTTCCTTCAAATATAGTAGGGTTATAGTTTCTCTCCCCGTGTCACCTGTGCATATCCAGGAGGTGTTTCCCAATATTGTGTCAGTTGTGTCTCGACAATTTTCCTGACACACAAAAATATCTATTCTACTGTATACTGGGGATGTGAGGCTCTCTTTAAAATCAGGAATATCCTTCAAGATATTTGGCTTGTACATATGGACAATTTAAACGCAAGTAAGCAGTGCTATGCACAAGGTTGAATTTTTTTAAAAACAGTGCTTTAATGTCCATAATGCACAAGCAGACTTTCTGCTTTCAGAACAAAAAAAAGGAAGCCCAGGTTTCTCCTTAACTTTCTGTGTGAACACAAGGTTTTGCTTTGGTACATGACAGACTTACTTGGGTTCTGAGAAAGCTGTCTGTCGCCAGCCCAAGTTCTCCTGTCTGACCATCTAATATTGTCATTCACCTCAGAGTGCTCTTACGCCTCCTTTAAGGCCCTGAATGCATTAGATTCATTCCTGGTCCACCCTGGGCATTTGGACCTGATGAGGGAAGATGAAAAAGCAAGTACCATCATCCCTGTCCTGACAATGAGACCAAAAGGAGAACATTCAACATTTTTCGGGACCCTGACATTATAATCTCTAGCCAGGGTAATACAAAAGAAGACAGTCTAATGCTAAGGAAAATTTTGCGTTAAGGTTTAAAATCATAGTGTGTACAGAGTGCATCCAGAAGCCAACCCTGGGCACAATGACCAGTGATGACCACGACTTCCATGGGACCTCATGCAGTGCATGAACTGCAGCTGGTTGGGAGAGGAATGCTGAAGTTCTCTGAGCAAAACAAAAAGAACTGAACTATGTGCTTTGTTCCTTGGAGGCCAACTAGGATGCTCAAAGCAAAACTCTTTGACGTCCCATTCAGGCTGACATCCTATGAGCAGGTTCCTGGCCACACAGCAAGGTTGGAAATAATGGCAGTGAAGTAAAGGTAGGTGAGGAAAAAGTACGGGTGTGGTGGGGGCGGTGGGACCTGTTGTCTGGTGCTCGGGAAAGGAGTGTGTATTTGTAAGAAGCAAGCTTGGAAGCTCACTCATATACAGAACCAGGATAAAGCTGAGGGATAACCATGAGGCAAAAAGTACTAAAGTTTAGTAGCATAGGTTAAGTATCGCTTATCCAAAATGATTAGGACTAAAAGTGTTGCAGGTTTCAGATTGTTATTATTTTATTTTGGAATATTTGCATATGCATAATGAGATATCTTGAGATCCAAGTCTGAACATAAAATTAATTTATGTTTTGTGTACACCTTGACTCATGGAGTGAAGGTAATTTTATGCGGTATTTTTAGTGCACCAATATCTTGATTGCAACGTATCCAAGGTCAGGCTGGGAATTTCCACTTGCAACGATCATGTGGATGCTCAAAATGTTCTGGATTTGAGAGTATTTGTGCTGTCCAGTATCTGGATTAGAGCAGCTCAGTTTGTACTAGAGATGATAGAATGTTGTAGAGGTCATAGAGAAGACAAAGGACCCACAAGCAACACTTCTGTGGAAAGTAGTAAGTAATGTCAGTAGCTGAATTGTTCGCAAAAGTAATGGCTCCTTTAATGAAAGTAATGTTAAAATATGGTGCACTAGAGGATTATGATATATTATTTTAAAAATATATAATTAGAGATAGTATAACATGAAACTGATTTCTCCTTAAAAAAATCTAAGGCATTTGTGAAGCTTAGCAATAATAAATTCATTAACCAGTGATGTGAAGTTTATAAAGAACCAGTGAAAACTTGGTGTTGGGTTCCACACCAAGCATGCTGCATTGCAATTAGAGTAGTGCGGATTTACCAAATTCTCTTTCCTGGGAAGCTGAGGGTACAGTGGGAAGAAAATGAGTTCATAAGTGGAGATGCCCAGGATCATGTTCTGCTGGACTGGCCACAAGACGCTGGGCGTGGGGCTTAACTGACCTAAACTTCAGTGGTACATTCTGCAGATAGTGGAGATAAGAATAACGCATCTCAAAGCTGTTAGGAGGACTAAATTCCGTAACATTTGCACTGATTTATGTTCCCAGCTCTCTTTGGAGCAGTATCAACGTGCAGAGAGCTGACCTTTCTCCAGCTAGACTTTGGAACATTGATCTTAGATCTGTGCTCTTAGTCCCTTAATGAAATCTTGGGTGAGTTCCTTAACTTTCAGATTACTTTGGATATTACATTACTGATTTGAAACTTTAGTCTGAAAAAGGAGACCACGTTGGCCTTTCCGGTTTGGATAGCCTGGCCCTGCCCCTTCCCGTGGGACTGGGAAATCTGTACCAACAGAGCAATGCATTGTCATGGGTCTTGCAGAGCAGAAGCGCAATTCTATTCCTCACTCACAATGCCAGGACTGAGCTGGGCTGGAGAAACCCTGACCGACTGGAGGAGGTGCTAGCTCCCTCCTGGAGACCTTTCCTTAGTCTCCTCTCTCCAAGAAATGGCCATTACCGGATGTTGGGAAGGGATGGAATGAGCGAGGAGGGAACAGGTCAATTTGATGAGCTGCCTTTGATGCTCTTCTTTCTGTGAGTTAATAGCACTTCCCCAGCCACCCCCCACAGATCATCAATCCTCTCTATGTGAGACACCTAGGAAGGGGCACGTGTGAGTTACTTAGTCTCCATGCAGGAGGTGGTTGCAGGTCTGGTTGACATCTCCTATGCCTCCCTGCCCCTGGAACTGGCCCTGAGTTCCACAGCCTCTTGGGGGAGTACTGGAATGGCAGGTCGAGACTCTCTGCCCCTGGGTGGGGTCCACCCCTGAGCTGCAGCATGCATGACAACATGCTGCTTCACTGGTCTTCGGTGTGCTGCTTCCAGCTCCACAGCATGCCCTTCTGGTCGCCCCAGTCCAGACAGGCAAGGGCACTCTGGCAAACTCACAGAACCTCCTGCTGGGCGTCAGCCTGGGAAAGCAGGACAGCGCCTCTGCTTCTCACGTGCGTCTTCATTCTTGCTGAGTAACTCAAATCTTTCTCTCTTCTGACTTGAAAGGGGGTTCCGCCTACGGTAGAAACTGTTTCCCGGGGTCGGTGACTGTCACATCAGCACAGGTTGCCCCGACCTTTCCAGTGGTGATGACTCAGCAAAATGTGGATGATTCTTTCACCTCCTAGGAAGCTTCAGAAAATAGAGACTGACTTGTTTTCTTAGCATTTCCATTTCTTTGCTTATATTAAACACCTATTCTTGCATATCACTGTGCCCACTTTTCCATTAGCACCCTGAGCATCAATCATCCTTTGTCTCCTTAGGGGACACTTTTTGCCTTTATCATGTCTTGTCATGTTTTTGTTGGAAGCCAGGCAGCACATGTTGGGTATAAGGAGCAGGGTTTAGTGTTAGGCTTCATGTTGTCCGGCTTGCATATGGGCTGTTTTTTTGTTTGCTGTAGGTGTGATGGGAGAAGCTAAAATTCCCTCTGATATCCTCCTTTCTGTCCTCTTGTTGTCTTCGGTGTTCCCTGGAGAGTCCTTGAATGGGTCTGAGCCTTCCAGTTCTTTCAGCTTAATCCCCAGGTGTTAGGAGCTCTTTCACTGTAGCAAGGCACAAGGGAGACCGACGTGTTCTACAGCCCTCTGATGAGTCTTCAGTGAATCTCAGCCGAGTCCATCTCCTCCCTTGTGAGGAAGTCTAGACGAAGCTGGCACAAGCCATTTTCCTGCCTCTGCATCAAAGATTAGAGGGGATGGAATTGACTATATGAATTTGGCTTCCAACACTAGGTAATTCCATGCTGATTTAGCTGAGGTAAAATTGTTTTCCTTGAGGAAAAGCCTTTCTTAAGAAGAAAAGAAGCACTGAGTATCTATCAAATGCTTATTTTTTTTCCTTCTTCCTACCAGAAAGGATTTTCCTAAAATCTCCACAGTGAGAGCCTGAGTGGCTTCCTGTCAGGGCCTGGCAGCTCCAGCAATTTTATCTCTCAAGCTCGTCAACGCTGAGTTTCCAACAATTAGTCAATTGCTTTGTCAGTGTTCCAACTAGTTTCTGGCTCCAGCCGTGATGTCTGCTGCCAGGGACTCTGATTCCATGTCCACCTGTCTGCTCAACTCACAGAGTGGTGATTTGTCCTGTGACCTCAATTCTCCAAAGTATCTTTAAAAAGTTGATTTTCAGTGTGTTAGGTCTTTTTCTTCTTGTGAGTCTGGGAATGACAACTTCCAAGCTCTTTAAATGTTGGGCCAGAAACCAGAAAGCAATGGCTTGCTCCAAGCCATGTGACTTAGTGCCAATGTGTTTATATATATTCATATAAAACACCTGGTATTTGGCATGGTGCACAATAAGAAAATTGTTTTGGTAAAAGTTAATTCCTGTTTATAAATCCTTTAATCCTGAAGTTGAGAATGAAGGAGAAATCATGGAAACATTATTTTGAATGCAAAGAACTGTAAGAAATACAAATATATATCAAAAATCAATATATACAGCCAAAAGCAAACTAAAAACAATGCAAAAAATGCTTGGCTTACCATTTTTAAGACAGAAAGATCTCTCTCACTACTCTGCTCTAATCCATAAGGATAACTTATTCAGAAAATCTGTCCAAGTCAAAGTGCAGCTGATGGAGCTTGCATCTTGAATGTGCCCCAGCGGTGCATGTGTTAAAACCTTGGTCTCCAGCATGGCACTATTGCAAGCTGGTGCAACCTTCAGGAGGTGTGGCCTAGTGAAGGGTCATCCAGTCATTAGGGGTTTGCCCTTGAGGAAGATGGTGAGACCCTGTCCCTTCCTTTTTTGACTTTATCATTTCCCCACCATGAGGTGAATGGTTTTGCTCATCTCTGAGCTCCTTATGATAATGTATCATATGTTCAGAAGTCCAAAAGCAAAGGGGCCAATGACCATGGACTGAAGCCCCCAAAACTGTAAGCCCAACTGTAAGCTGATTATCTCAGGTATTTTGTTACAGTAAATGATAGCTGCTTAACACATTAGAATTCATCTGTTACTAACACATCTCTTCATTTTTAAGGAGAAGAAATGGGAAGGCTCATATGTTTTGTCTGTTTCCAGTGTTTGAAAGCAGCAGAGAACTTCCCTTAAAGAAATTCTAATGATGATGTCCTTGTTCTGTGTTCCCCTACATGAAAAGTTGGAGCCAATTGTTTGTCTTGTGTGAAAAAAGTTAATTTAGAATACAATGCTTTCAGCCACCACTAAGAGTGATTCATTGCTTGACCTTCTGAAGAGTTTTATAAACTATGCCTCAGGAGGTACTTATGGGGAGTGAGAGGGTAAGAATTTACCCATCAGCTCTTATTTCTCATTCACTGAGGGCTGCTCCCAGCACCCTCACCTTCCCCCTTCTTTCTACACTTTGTACGACAGAGCATTCAAGGGCTCCCTTTTCCATACCGAGGAAGGGAGGCAGAGCAGGGAGCAGCATGGCACAGGAATGAAGTCTAGCCATGCTAGACTTCTGTGAATCAGATCCCAGCAATACTTGGAGTAAAGCTGGACAGAGAGGATTTGACAGCATTCAGGATAACCTGCCACTCAAGGTAATACACAGAGATGATTTATGGGAATCAGTTGCATTGCCTGGTGGCCCAGCAATGGTTAAAATAAATCGTCTTGGAAATACAATGTAACTAGAGGAAGCTAGCTGTTTTTCCATTTTTTTTCTCTGAATCTTAAATTCTTTAATATGATTATGTCTCTACTGTCATAAACACTGGACCTTTTCCAGTCCTATTTTATTGACTTGCTATGCTTAGCTTGTGTAATTGCGTTTGAACTTGGAATGGGCTGAAATACTGCTTTTTCGTTTTTCTTTATTTCCTTTATTTAAAAACTTTTTTCCTATTTCTATTTTCTGGATTGTGCTTCATGGCATAATATTGAGCCCCTGGATTGTCCTTAGTTTATATAACACTATGTCCAAAAGTCTTTTTTAATTCAAGAGAAATTATGTCCATAAATTCCCCTTACTATTTCGTTTCATGATTTCCTTTACATGTACAATCAGGCAATCAAATTTGTCAAACTAAGCCTCTCATTTGTGTGTTTCCTCCTGGAGATGCACATGTACCTCTCTGGGTGTTTCCTAGTTTTTCCCTCTGCTACTCTAGAGGTTCGTGGTCTTTTGTATGCCATAGATAGAAATGGTGAGTGCCAAAAAACACAGTCACTTTGGGTGACCAGGATTCCCTGCCATATATTATGTTCTACGTTAGTAAGGTTTTCATCACTGTGACAAAATATCTGACATAAATTGCTTAAAAGAGGAAAGGTTGCTTTTGGCTCCAGGGCTCAGTCCATAGTTGGCTGGTTCCATTGCTGTGGGCCTCAGCTGAAGCCGAAACATGGTGTAAGGGCATGGGAGAGCAATGCTGCTCACCTCCTAGCAGCCAGGAAATGGGAATAGAGGGGAAAGAGCCAAGGAGGAAAGAACCAGGAACAAGATGTGTGGATTAGTCCTCTCATGATAAGAACCCTCTGGTCCAAGCACTTCCCAAACCCATCACCTGGCAACCAGGCCTTCAAAAATTCAGCCTTTGTATAATAGGTAGCAGTACAACTCTGCAAATGAATCGAAAAGTTATATTACTGTTTATTCCAACCAATTATATGAACTATTGGGCAAATATAAAGATCAAATAAAATCTCATATTTACAGTATTTGATTTCATAAACACACTTTTCTTTTTCTTTAATTTCATTATTATTAGCTAAGGAACATTTTTACAATTATCCCAAACTTAAAAGTTTAATTTTTTCATTATATTACTTTTCCATTATATATTTTTATTATACTACGTATTTATACTGCATATTTGTAGTACATAATGTTTACATTCCTTGTGGGGAATTGGTGCATGTATAACTTTTTAAGATTTAAAGCTATTAATTGAAAATGTGAAAATGTAGAAATATGTATTGGATGGCTACTGTGGGGCTAACAAAGAATTCTAAGGGACTCCCTGTAACCGAGTCTCTTGCAACCTAAAGAAATGTTTTCATCCTCAGGAAAATCCTTGTTGGAGGGACCTGCCTCTGGGCCGTGGGTTCTTCCAGGCTCATGTCCTGGCCATGTCGGTTCTGAGGTTAGCAAAAGAGATTAGGGCAGTCTAGCAGAGTGGATCCCACAGATGTCAGAGTGCCTATCATTTTTACCAGATCCGGTTCCCAGCCAGTTTTCCAACAGCCTGGTTCCCTGCCCATCCCGCTGGGGTGAATGAAGGGACGGAAACAGGACTGAGGCTGAATTTCCACGAACTTTCTCTAACAGTCATCATTTAATACTGAACATAATAAAACAAAGGCCTAAAATTCAATTTAACTTACTTTAAAAGCACTCTAACTTTTCTAAACACCAATACTCTGTCACCTCCATGTAAACATAAGGACACTGGGGGGGGCAGTGTATCATACAATGATGACTTACTTCCTGACTGAAAACTACACCTTGCTGCTGTGAGTTATCCCTTGGGTTCTGCTTCTATGAGGCCCTTCTCTTTTTGCTGCAGTTTATTAAACATATCTTTAAACTGTTAAGCTGGGAATTATGGTGGGTGCAGGGATCAAATAGGCATAGTCTATCTCCAAGCAACTTCAAGTCACGCTGAGCAGAACAAAGCTGTTGTTAAATAAACCAGAGAATTCTGAGGTGCGAAGACCAGTGTGGGAGCAGGTCGGGGGAAGGACCGACTGAGGGACAGGCAAGTCGGTTCTCAGGGAGTGTTTTACAACAAAGATGGTACCCAGGATGGGCCCTGTGGCTTGGGTGGGCAGGTAGAGAAGAGCAACTTCTCTCTAGTCCACGGGGGAGGTTGCATTTTTTGAGATTTAACCCATTAGGTGCCTCCTACAACCAAGCTAGTAGGAGACGAATAATGGGTTGCTAAGCTTTCAAAACCAGTGATGCTTTTAAAAGTCAAGTAAAGCCAGAGAATTCATTTAGGTTTTTCCATAGCAAAAGAAGTGGGAGCAACAGACAGGAGACCATTCTGGTGCAGAAAAGAGACCTGGCATTTTGCCACGTGGGCATTGTCTCAGAAATAGCATTTTCACCAGGTCTGTCATTTACAATTCATACTGAAGTTTTCAAAGGCTCAGTCAGGTACTGAGGCCAAACATAAATCAAACATGTAACTCACATACCAGGCTTAACAGCTAATGTCTACAATTCATTATTCTGGGGGTCAAGCAAATTCGCAAAACAAGAGACCAAAGCATTTCAATGAGAACAGTGATTAAAATACAGGTATTTAGCTATCTTTGTTAGAGTGTGTTGAGGTCAAGAGGAGGGGTTTCTTATTCTTACCCCATTGAACTTATGAGATTTTTGATTTCCAAATAATGATACTCTCTTTCTCTTTCTCATTCTACTTATGTAAGTATGGATATACAAATTTTATATATGCATTGGTATATGGATATGCACTATATACATTGTATACATACATAGAAGAATGCATGTGTGTATCTGTGCATATGTATAAAGAAATTTATATGTAGATACTATGTATGTATATGACACACATATGTACACATATATATGTGAGAGGTTTATTTTCTCAAAACAACTCAACTCAAGCATAAAAAGCTTAAATAGTATAAACTTAATACCTACTTTATAGAGAATTAAGGTGTTTTTTGTCATCAATTTCTCCTAAGAAACTGTGTTTTTGCTGATATCTAAGAATTAATATTTGCTAATGTCCTTCAAGTAAAAGGAAAAAATGGACAAACTTCTTAGTTTCCTATTTCCTACTTCCTCTTCCACCCTTGCTGCTCCCCTGTGATTTCAAAGCCAGGCTGAATTTGCCTCTTGCCTCCATCTACTCCCTCATCCCTTTTGTTAAAAATAAATGAAAGAATACATTTAATTCTTAAGAGTCCATGCTTTGGTCAGCACATTGCTTGTTCCTGTCTTTCATCATTCTACTGTCTCCTCCGGTGACTCCTTGTCCCTTAGTTCTTTGAAAAATGTTCTAATATTTATCTAAACTTTTCTGCTATTTTCCTTTCACTTTCACCTTTGCTTTTGGTATATGTATTTTACACTTGAATTCATTCTGTATGTGGTGGTTTGTATCTCATATATTCTTCTCTTGTACTGTGATTACTTCCTGTACCTCCTTATTTATCCCTGCTGACCTCTGTGCACTCCTGGTGTATTTATCAGGGTGTGACATTCCTAACCTTTGGACATCTATTAATTTGTCATTGAATATTTTCTATTTCCCCTTCCTGGCTTTTGTAGGATTCCATTACTTTATCCCACTGGATTATTCCCACTTCTCACTCCTTGGCAAAGAAAGTACCCTCCTGAAATCTAGCAAGTTTTTTAAATTCAGCATTTGGAATCAAACCGTGATTATTTTTATGGTCAGACTGACAATTGTGTAGCAGGCTGCCACGATGGAGAGCAGTGAACTTGGAGTGAGTGTCACTTTTGCTGTTCTCCTGCAAATTCTCCTTAGACCAAAGTTTAGACTATACCATTTAAACAAGTTCAGTTTCACCTTCCAGGAGAGGGGTAGACTGAGCAGGTTTGTTGCCCTAATGTAGGGGGACAGCCTCTCAGTTTGACCCCTGCAGAGCCACAGCAGGCCCATGGCCCATTCCTGGAGAGCCCGCTTCCTTCCAGTTCCTGCTGGCTCTCTGCTCAGGATCAGCGAGTGTTTTACCTGACTATGTTGGTCAAGCCTATTTTCAGTCCCTGAAGCTAGGTATAGTATGAGGCTCTAAGTCATTTTAAAAGCAGTTGACATGAGAACTTGATCGCAACCAAAAATACTCGCAGCCCTATTTTCAATAGATCTATCACTTTTCTTGCAAAATAAGAATTTGCTTATCATGTTGGGGTATTTCCAGGAAAATCCTTCTGCGACAGTCATAAATGTGTTTTTCCCTCCCCTCTCTCCCCTGAGTATGTTTCTTTCTGGTTTCTCCTGTTACAACTAACTTTCTATTATTCTTTACAAAGAAAAATCATAAAAATTCAGTTTTGGTACTGGCAACTTCATGAAAATTGAGTCGGTAGTTTTCTCTGTTTCAGCTCAAGGTGAGATGTGAATCCACACTCTAAAATGGTGTAGTTATATACAAAGAGGGATTGAAAATTACGGTAAATGTTTAAATGTTTTAAGTATATACACTAAAGTTTATTATTCTCTTCATACCATCTTTGTGATTCTCCTCATAAAAACAACAAAACAAAAAACAAAGAACAAAAATAGGAGTATAATTGTAACAAAAACCTCTTTCATCCTTATTTTAAGAAAGGATTTCATGCACTGCTTTACTTGGGCTGCCCATCCTCTTAGGTTTTACTGGAAAGTTTAAGATGGAAAGAAGTTTGATATATTGCCCACAAATTATATGAACCCGTGAGAATGCTTGACCTGTGCTAGTCCAAATTTTCTTTTCTTTAGGATGCTAAAAGACCTTTTCTCAAGGTGTTAAGATGGTATTACTTATGGGAAAAGTAAAATGCCATACTGGGATTCAAGTGGGGACTGGGACGTGGAAATATATTCTCTGGACACGCAAGTGGGAGACCCAAGTTTGACATCCAAGTATAGCTAAGGCTGTGGTTGAGAGGCGTGATCAATTTAGCATTGTGTTCTTTGCATGCATAGAAGTTTCTCAAAGATCTTCAAGGGCATTGAGATGGGGCAGGAAGAGTGATTCTGGGTCTTGCACCTCATCCCATTTCAACCAGAGTATTCTTTACTGGATTTATATCGTGGTTTCCATGAAATTTCACTTGAAGAAAAAAGGAGAAATATTTCTGTAGTAAAAAAAAAAATCATCGATCCATGTTTGCAGTACATTGTGATTACATTCCTCATGGGGACTTTGTACATGTATGAAACTTAGTACATGTACATCTCGATTCTTTATTTTCATCCCCTTTTCCCCTCTCCCTCCCTCTTCCTTTATCTCTAGGTCCCCTTCCCATTTTCAAAAGATCTATCTCTTTATTTCCTAATACCTATCATTTATTTTGCATTTTATTTATGTTTTGGGTTTCTTATATAAGAGAAATCATGTAATATTTAAGCTTGTGTGTCTGATTTATTTCATTTAATATTTTGGTTTTAAGGTGCATCCATTCTCCTACAAATGAGTCGTTTATCCTTTTTTTAGCAGAGTAGCACTCCACTGTGCATAAATATTACATTTTCTTTATCCATTCATCTGTTGATGGACATACAGGCCACTTTCAAGATTTAGTTAGTATACATTGTGCTACTATAAACATGGGTGTTCATGGAGCACTGTAATATGACATCTTTAAATCTTTGGGGAAGATATCTAGAAGGGGAATAGCTGGGTCAACTGGAATTTGTATTTCAAGGTTTTTGAGGAATTCCCATACTGATTTCTGTAATGGTTGTACTAGTTTACATTCCCATCAGCATTGTACATGGGTTCCTTTTACCCTCACAGACTCACCAGCGTTTGTTATTGTTTGATTTTTTGAGGATGGCTATTTCTTTCTCTAAGATGGAAACTCAGAGTTGTTTAAATTTGCATTTCTCTAATAGCCAGAGATTGAACATTTTTTTCACATATTTATTGGCAATTTGTACTTCTTCAGAGAAATGTCTGTTCATTTCATTTGCCCGTTTTTTTGATCATGTCATTTATTTTGGGCAAATAAATGATCGTGTCATTATTAGTTTTTGTGTATTCTAGACATTAGTCATCTGTGTGAGGAGTAGCTGGCAAAATTTTTCCCATTCTGTGGGTTCTCGCTTCACTCTGTTGCTTGTTTCCTTGGCTGTGCAGATGCTTTTGGATTTGATATGATCCCATTTGTTGATTCTTAACGTCATTTCTTGAGCAATTGGGCTTCTGTTCAGAAAGTCCTTGCTTATGCCTATTCTTCAAGAGTTTTACCTATTAAATGCAGATTAAGTGATTTTGTTTCAACATTTAAATCTTTGATCCATTTTTATTTCAGTTTAGTACATGGTGAGATATATGAGTCTAGATATCCACATCTTCCGCTTGTGGATGCCCGAGTTTTGCAGTACCATTTACTAAAGAGGTGATCTTTCAATCAATGTATTTTCCTGGCCCCTTTGTCAAAGACCAGATAGTTGAATGTGTCTGGGGTTGTCTCCGCATTCTCTATTCTGTTCCATTGATCCTTATGTCTGTTTTTGTGCCAGTACCATGCTTTTATCACTGCAGCTTTGTAATATAATTTAAAATCTAGGATTTTGATGCCTCCTGCTTTGCTCTTGTTGCTCCGGATTGTATTTGCTATTCTGGGTCTCTTAGATTTCCGTATGAGTGTTAAGATTGTTTTCTCTAGTTGTCTGAGGAATGCTGTTGATATCTTGATTTGGATTATATTAAATCTTCATAACAGTTTTGCAAGTATGGCCATTTTGACTATATTGGTTCTACCTCTCCAGGAGCAGGGGATATTGCTCTATTTTCTGATACGTTATCTTTGATTTTCTTTATAAAGTAATGTAGATTTTGTTGTACAAATATTTCACTTCTTTAGTTAGGTTATTTCCTAAGTATTTAATTTTTCTTGATACTATTGTGAATGTTGTTGTTTTCCTACTTTCTTTCTCAGCAAGCTCATTATTGGTGTACATAAATGTTACTGATTTTTGTGTGATTTTATATCCTGCTACACTGCTGAATTCGGTTATTAACTCTAGGAGATTTTTGGTGGAATTTTTTGGGACCTGTATGTAGAGGATCATGTCATTTGCAAAAAATAATTTGACTTCTTCCATTCCTATACATATCCCCTTTATTTCTTCTCTTTTATGATTGTGCTGAGTAGTTTTTTTAAGGAGGAAAGGTTTAGTGTAGCTCAGGGTTATGTTTTGAGTACTATATTCAACAAGAGTTGATAGTGAACATCTTTGACTTATGCCTGGTTTTAGGGGGAAGACTTTCAAATTTTTCCCATTTAACATAATGTTGGCAGCAGTTTTGTTATAAATGACTTTGATCATATTGAGATAAAGTCCTTCTATACCTACTTTCTTCACTTTTTTTAATCATGAAAGGACATTGGATTTTGTAAAATGCATTTTGTGCATCTATTTAGATGATCATGTGATTTTTGAACTTGCTTCTGCTTATGTGATGGATTACATTTATTGATTTGCACATATTGAGCCATCCTTGCATTCCTGGGATGAAGCCTACTTAGTGATGTTGGATGATCATTTTGATGATTTATTGTCAGTATCTTGTTGAGGATTTTTGTGTATGTTCACTAAGGAGTTTGGCCTGTAGTTCTCATTTTTGGTTGGATCCTTGTCTGGTTTTTGAATCAGGGGAATGCTAGATTCCAGCCAGAAACAACTTTGGAAGTACTCCTTCCCTTTGAATTTTATTAAAAAGCTTGATGAATTTTGGTGTTAGAACTTTCCTGAAGTTCTTGTAGAATTCATCAATAAATCCATTGAGAGCTGAGCTTTTATAAGTTGGTAGGTTTGTTATTACTGCTTCAATTTCATTGCCTGTTATTGGATTATTCAGAGTTTTTAAATCTTTATTCAGGTTTGTTTTCATATGTATCTAGGAATCTACCCATTTCTTCTAAAATCTCCAATTTATTGGAGTACAAATTTTCAAAATAGTTTCTAACAACCTTCTGGATTTCTGAGATGTCCTTGGTAATTTCACATTTTTAATTTCTAATTGCACTGATTTTGATATTTTCTCCCCCTTTTTTGGTAAGTTTGACTAAGGATTTGTCTATTTTCTTTATTCTTTCAAAAGACCAGGTTTTTGATTCACTGATTCTTTATACTGTTTTTATAGCCTCAATTTCCATAATTTCTGCTCTGACCTTTATGTTTTCCTTCCTCGTACTAGCTTTGGATTTGTATTGTTCTTGTTTTTCTAGGACATCGAGGTGCAGCATTAGATCATGTGGTTTATTTATTTATTTATTTATTTATTTATTTATTTTTAACTTGCTCTGTTTTTCTGATCTGGGCATTCACAACTATAAACTTGCCTCCTAGTACCACTTTCATCATGTCCTATAAGCTTTGGCATGTTGTACCGGCATTATTGTTTGATTCTAGGAACTATCTAATTTGTTCTTTAATTTCATTTGTGAGCCATTGATTATTCAAGAGTAGATTGTTTAATTTTCATGCATTTGCATAATTTCTTTCACTATTGATTTCTAGTTTCATTGTGATATGATCTGAATAAATCCACGGGATAGTTTAACTTCTTTTGCATTACTTAAGTATGCTTTATTGTCTAGTGTGTGGTCTATTTTGAACAAAGTTCCTTGTGCTGCTGAGATGAATACTTATTCTGTTGTTTTTGTTGGAACACTCTGTGAATTTCTATTAATTTCATTTGTTTTAAAGATTGCTCTAATTCTGATATTTCTTTGCTCATTTTTTTTCTATTTGACCTATTTGTGATGGTGAGGTGTTGAGGTTCCCCAGTATAATTGTGTAAATGTTCATCTGATCTTTTTTGTCCTGTAGTGCTTATTTTATAAAGTTGGATACACTTGAGTTTGGTGTATATGTGTTTATATTTGTTATCTTTTTTTTTTTTAATTATTCCCTTAACCAATATGTAGTGACCTTCTTTGGCTCTTCTAATCAGTTTAGGTGTGAAGTCTACTTTGTAAGACAATAGGATAATTATCCTGGTTTGTTTTCAGGTTCCTGTGACATGGAATATTGATTTCTATCCTTTGATTTTTAGTCTATGAATTTCTTTTTGCATTAAATCTGTTTTCTGTATGCAGTATAATGTTGGATTTTTAATCTTGATTCATTCTCCCAGTTTGTGTCTTTTAATTAGGAAACAGATCATTCACATCGAGAGATTTTACTGAAAGGTACTGACTTATTCTTGTTGCATTATTTTCTTATCGCTGATTTCCTTCCCTTTCATTCCACTTAATTGCTTACCCTGACCAGTGTATTCATATCTTTAAAACATTTGGCATTTTTAGTGTCATTGTCTCTTTTTAAGATATCTTGAGAAATTTTTGGTGGGCTGGTTTCTTGATCATGAATTTCTTAAAATGCTCTTTGCCATGGGAATATCTTCTTTCTCCATCAATTTTGAAAGATAGTTTTGCAGAATATATTACTTTGGGCTGGAAAATTTTTCCTGTTTTGGCTTAAGACACTTTCATCCAAGCTCTTCTGACCTTTAAGTTTGTACTGAGATGTCTGCTGAAATTCTAATGGAATTAGCATGAATAATGATATTCTAATTCTAATTTGTTGCTTTTCTCTAACAGCTTTTAAGATTTGTTCTTTCTTTCGGACTTCTGGGATTTTGACTGTGATGTGTCATCTGGAGATTCTTTCCTGATTGTGACTATTTGAATTTCTATATGCTTCACTTATTTGTATGTTAATTTCTTTCTCCATATTTGGAAACCTTTCCTGCTATTATTTCTGGAAACAGGTTTTTATGCCATTTGTGATGTTTTCTGATTTTTACTAATTCCAATTAATCTTGTTAGTGTTCTCTGTGTCATTTAGCAGCTTTTGAATTTATTTTTTATGTTCTTTTGTTTTTAAAGTATCTATGAATAACTGCTTTTCAACAGCAGCCCTATCTTCTAGTTTTGATATTCTGATTTCACACTGATCATTTCTGCTGCCCATACTTTCAACTAAATTTTTAATTTCCCAAATTTCTGTTTGGTACTCTTTTATGGAGTCTAATTCCTTGCTAAACTGATCATTCTTGTTTTGTATCATTTTGTTTAGCCCAGATAGTTTTTTATTAGTGTCTCCTATAAACCTGATGATTGTTTTGTGCATTATTTCCATTATCTATTTAGTTGTACCTTCTTTGAGCTTGCCAAGAACTTTATTAATCTATGTTTTGTTTTGTTTTTTATCTCCCCTGTTATCCCTTTGAGTAATTTGGCTATGTGGCTTTTGATTTCTTCTCCTTTGATGCCTCATGGATCAGCTGGGAAATTTCTCAGGCATTTTGTTGCCTTGTTTTCTCATATTTCTATTTTTTGTTTTGTTTTGTGCTGAAGTTTGTAGATCAATTATAGAGAAAGACTTTGTTGCTAGTATGGAGATCAGTTACTGACTGGCTTCATACCCTGGGCACGGCTAACTATAGGTTTGTGCCTCTGTCCTAATATCCAACCACTTCTGTTTATTTCGGAGGGGAGGCTGAGTGTGTTTTGCCCAGCATCCAGTTCTCCAGGAATGGGCCACAGTATTGTTGATGACACAAAAGAAATCAATATATTGGCTTGCAGTATAAAACCAATTAATAGCAACAACTATGTACATTGGCCATAGCAATAAACTCAGAATATATACACTAACACAAATCAAACATTAACTCACAGTAAATATCTACTAACTGCAACAACTTTTCTCAAATGATCTCTATAGCCTGTGGGATCATGAGGTTCTTCCCCCGCACCTGTCCTGTTCCAGAACCCCTCTGTCCATCCACCCCCGGCTGTGGCAACTATCCAAGATGAGGCATAGCCTTACTGACATAGGTGTATGGGGAAAGCAATCAGACCACTGGGCTTTCCTGGGTGTAGGCAGTGGGCTAGGGGTTCAAACAGACTGCTGGATTTAATGCTAGCAGTTTCAGATCCATCCACCTCTGAATGCAGGGTATGGTTTTTAACTCCGGTGAGGCTGTATCCTTCCAGGCCTGAGCTTAAGCTTCTCAGAGGCTCTATGTCCAGCCCACTCCCTTTCTGCAGCTTTCTCCCATGGCAGTCTCTCACACAGTCTCTATGGGAGGGTAACACTGGAAACCCTGAAGTGGCTTCGCCAACTCCAGCATGCCATGAAAGAATCACTTTGGGAATAAAATCCCATGCTGCCTTGCTTTTGGGGGCTAGTGCTGCTGGCCCAGGCTGTTATTTCTCCCTGAAGCTGTTGACTCTGGGCTTAAGTTCTCTCTCAGGACATTGATATTTTCCATGATCAGGTCAGTCAGTTGGGTGGTGCCTCTGCTGCTCTGTGTCTAAAGAGAAAGAAAATGCAGAGCAGAGCAGGCTTGGAGTTGGTGGGAGTTTAATTGATGTTTAAATTAGGAAAAAAATTACAGTAAAAGATATTGCCAAGAAGATGGGATAAGTGCATTCAAAGAAAGAGAGAGTATTGTGAGGGGGATTAGTGGCAGTGTGTCTTTTACTGTAATAATTCTTTTAATTTAAACATTTACCTTAGGTTTTGATCATACCTGATTGATCAAACATTTGTGGCAATTTTTGTCAAATAAAAATATAACCGTGTGTTCTCAACTACCTTATTCACTGGGTCCAGTACTGTGCAACTTTTGGCTCTTCTGCAACATCAAAATGACTAATAAAGGTAAAAGTTTTGAGTCATATCAGGATATCAAGACAGTAAAGACAGCACAGCTAAAGACACTCATGAAAGAGGACTTCCAGGACTGCTTCAGGAAGTGGCAAGAGCAATCAGATAATTACCTATTCATACGTGAATGTAATGATCTGTACTGTACCTTCCTGTAAAGGTTTTACAGCACTCATACAAAACACTTACCCCTTGGAAATTGGCTAATAAGTGGCAAGTACAATACCAATAATATCAAACAAATATTAATGTATTTAATACATAAGTATATTATGATAATCGATCGTGACAATAGAAACCATTTGTGTGGTTCTCGAGGTCCTTCACATAAATTATCTTTAACGGTTTAACAAAAGTATTGTGAGCTGGACAGCAAAAGTATTATTTTGATTTTATATCTTTAAAAGATACTTTGTATCTTGACATGATCTTAAATTTAAAATTTAGAGTTTTAAATAAATCTGAGTGTAGATGGACACTAGTATGAAATACGAGTTAATTTTAGTAACTTTGAACTTTTTAGTATTGAAATGCCCAAGGTTAATGGTTTATGAGTCTGCATCTTTAACCACATAAAGAAATGTTTGGAGCATTTATATTATATTAAATGCTAATATAATAAAGAGCAAGGATGCAAATATGGAAAAGGGAATAGAGCTTTTCCTCTGCTATAGTCATGACTGGTACTTACAGGCTCAGGACAGCAGGCCTCAAACTTTAACATTTACCAGAATCACTGAGAGCTTATTAAAACCCAAACTGCCAGGCCATCCGAAGGCTCTTGATGCAGTAGTGGGGAAGGAGGACTGCAAATTTGTGTTTTTTAACACATGTGCAGGTACTGTCACGTTGCCGCTGATACTGGTCCTGCGGCTTCTTGATAGTCTGTGGTTTGTTACGTCCCCATCACATTTTACCCTACACATTCCATCAACAAAATGGCATCTCTCTTGGAATGATATTGAAGGTTAAGAGTGTCATTATTAGTAGTAAAATATTTTACTTTGATAATCACCGATTCACAAGAAGCTGCAAAGACCGTAGACAGGTCCTGCGTGTGGTGTACCCAGTTTGCCCTAATCGTTACATCTTACATAACTATAGCACAAGGATGAAGAACTGGACCTTGACATTCATGTAAAGTGTCATTTTATTACATATCCAGATTCCTTCTCAACCAAGAAAAAGAACAAGAAAAACACACAATGAGACATCACTACGCACATATCAGATTGTCACCCCCATTTTTCCTTTTGATCCACCTTTCTAGTTACACCCACCCCTACTAACACCCGCATTGATTCAACTCACAGGGCAACACTACTCTGATTTTCAGATGTGTAATTTTGGCAGTTTGAGAATGTTATATAAATGAAATGGACCATGTATAGCCTTTAGAAATGGAGAATTTTTTTCACTCAGTCTGTATCCATAATTCATTCCTTGTCATAGCTGAGTAGTATTCCTCAGTATGGATGTATCCATTCATTCAATCTTTTATCTAAGGAGGGATATTTTGGTTTTTGACTATTATGGGTAAAGCTGCTATGGATAATCATGTACAGGATTTTGTACTGTGTAGACTTTTTCATTTCTCTGGGGCATGTGCCCAAGAGGGCCCAGTGGGTCATGTGTTAAATCAACTGCAAAAATATTTTCTCAAATGCTCACAAGAAATTCCTATTAACAGCAAAGGAATTATCGAGAGCCTGAGCTTTTTAGCCATGATTAGATATTGCCACCATTTTTATTTTGAACAATCTGATATGTGTGCAGTGATGTCTCATTTTGTGTTTTTTCTAGTGTGATTTGCACATATTTTCATGTACAGATTTTCCATCTGCATATCTTCCTTGGTGAACTCTCTCATCATAGCTTTTGCCTATTTTCTTAATGGACTATTTATTTCTTTGCTACTGAGTTTTGAGAGTTCTTTGTAGTCTGTATATGAGGTCTTGGTCACAGACATGGTTTGAAATTATTTTCTCTCGGATTGTAGTTTTTCTTTTATTTCCTCTAACAGGGTTTTTCATAGAGCAGAAGTTTACAATTTTGATGGGGTCCAATTTCAATGACTTTTTTGTTTTTGGTGCTTTTTTTGTGTGTGTGTGCTTTTGATATCACATTGAACAAACAGCTCTGTAACAAAACCTAGGACCTACAGATTTCACCTGGAAATTTTTCCTAAATATTTTATAGTTTCACATTAAATGTTAACATCTATGATCTATTTTGAGTTAATTTTAGATAGTGTGCAGTTTCAGTAAAAATAACTTTATATTCTTATAAATATCCAGTTGCTCTAGCACCGTTTGGTGAGTAAAATAATCTTGCTCCATTGAATTTTGAATCTTTGTCCAAAAAGTTGGCAACATTGTATTGGGCTATTGCTGCATTTTCTATTGGGATCCATGGATTGGTTTATGTGTAGATTTCCAGTAGGGTAAGATCCTGATTACATAATAAGCCTTGACAAGGAGTAAAGTAAAATGATTTCTTCTACTTTTATTTTTTAAAATTAGTTATTTTAATGCTTCTTATTTTCCATGAAAGTTTTGAACAGTCTTTACACACAAAAACATCTTCCTGGAATTTTGATCAGAATTACATTGACTCAGTGTATCAGAAAAAATGACAGGTGCATTATGTTTAGCCTTCCAATGCGTACACACATTGTTTCTTTCCATTTCTTTTATTTTTCATAGATTTCTTTCACCAGTATGTTGCACTTTTCACCCCTTAACTCCTATACACTAGCCATGCACTTACATGTTTCAGGGTTTTGGACCATTGTGATTGGTGATGTAATTTTAACTTGTTTCTATGATGTGATAGCTAATATAAAAAAGTACAATCCATCTTTTCATCTTGATCATTTATCCTGCTACTATACAGAATTCTGAGGTTTGTTTTGTGGCTTGGGACATGGTGTTTCTTGATATGTGTTCTTTGGGCACTGAACTAGGTCCTGATGATAGATGATGCTTTTTTGTTTCCGTGTATCTTTGCTGATTATCTGTGATACTTTTCTACCATTTCTTGAAAGAGGGTTATTGAAATCACTAGGTGTTATTGTATATTCATCAGTTTCTCCTCAATTCTATAAGTTTTTCCTTCAAATATTTTGAAGTTTGCTACTTTCTTCATTCACATTTAGGATTTCCAGTTATTACTGAAGTAATCATTTTCTCACTATTTGATATTTCTCTTACCATGTCTCTGGTTTTTCCTTTACCCTGGGTTCCATTCTATGTGATGTAGTCAGTCCTGCTTTCTTCTGAAATTTATAGTCTGTCGTTTGTGTCTTTTTACTTTCAACTTCTGTATTTGTCATCCTTGAAATGAGTTTCATGTAGATAATATGTAATTATTTTCTTTTAATTTATGCTACCAGTTTTTATCTTTTAATTGGTATACTTGGATAAATTATGTTTAATGATATTAGGGCTTAAATCTGTCATTTTTTGTTTTCTGTCTGTTCTGTATTTGTCTTTTGAAAATCTGTTTCCTTTTTCATTCCTTCTCATGAGATTCTTGTGCATTTTTGAAATTCATTTTGGTATACAGGTGATATTTTATTTTACTTTATTTTCATTTTTATTTTATTTTATTTCATTGTATTTTAAAATTTTTATTAGTACATGTGTGTAGTGCTTAATGTTTGTATTCCTTGTGTGGAGCTGGCAAATGTACCTAACACATCTTAATTCCTTTTCTCACCCCCCCCATCTCTTGGTCCTCTTCCCACACGAGAAAGTTCTATCTCCCTACTTCCTATTGCCTATCTTTTATTTTGCTTTTTCTTTATAATTTGGGTTTCTCATATAAGAGAAACCATGCATTATTTAAGCTGTGTGTCTGATGTATTTCACTTACCATTATGGTCTCAAGGTACATCCATTTTCCTACAAATGACTCAAGTTTATCCTTCTTTCTGGCAGAGTAGTACTCCATGGTGTGTAAATACTACATTTTCTTTATCCATTTGTCTGTTGATGGACCTATAGGCTGATTCCAAGA
This sequence comes from Erethizon dorsatum, assembly GCA_028451465.1. Classification (NCBI taxonomy): domain Eukaryota; kingdom Metazoa; phylum Chordata; class Mammalia; order Rodentia; family Erethizontidae; genus Erethizon; species Erethizon dorsatum. The sequence continues at coordinate 3,729,134 of CM051824.1, forward strand.
TTTAACTATTATGAGTTGTGCTGCTATAAATATGGGTATGTATGTTTTACTGCAATATGGTTTTTGATAAGATGTTTGATTTTTTAAGAAAACCCCTCATTTGAGGTTTTACAATGAAAGACTTAGAATCTTATCTATACCCTGTGTCACAGCAAGACTTTCTGAGCTAGTGCTCAATAGCAGGGAGGAGATGCCGGCATGGTCAGCACTTCCAATGGCAGGTAGAGCTGGCAGCCAAGGGAAGTCCAGTTGGTCTAGTTGCTTTCTGTTGGTTTGTGGTGGTGGTGGGATTGCTAGTTGCTGTTGGTGGTGATGGGGCTCAGTCTCTGCACAAGGCCTCAGTGATGCCATGGCTCTGTGTGTGTGTGTGTGTGTGTGTGTGTTGGGGTTTTAGCTCACTGCTGTTTTGCTGTGTTGGAATCCTGAATTCTCCCTAGGCCTCCTTGACCCCCAGGAGGGGAGCACAGGGAAGTCCAGAACCCCATGTGGTTTCTACTGACCCGGGGTTGGAGGTGAGGATGTTGGGGGAGGTGGTAGTACCTGGCAGGACAAAAGTCTCAGCTTCACATTTGGCTTCTCAGGCAGCAGCACCATGGCACCCCAGGTTACCTCATGGCAGCCTCTCTAGGACTGCAGCCCTGGCAGGCTTGCAGGGGCAGGGGTTCTTCTCCATGTCCAAAAATCTGAGCAGTATTTTCTAATAAATGTCTGTCTTGCTAGGCTGTTTTCTCGGTCCTTTTATTAAGGAAGTCAAGCTTGTCTTGCAGCCATTTCTGACAGTACCCTTGTCTTCTGCATCTCCTGGCTTCTGGTTTCTCCAGCTTGTTTGGGGATGGATGTGAAAGTCACAAGGAGACGCCAAGGAACTCACCGCTGCATCATTCCTCAGATCTCAGAGTCCCCGTATAGTCTTCCTCCTCCTTCTCTCCACATCTGGACTTTTCCTATGTTTGTTTTGATTTTTTTTAGCTACCTGTTATCAACCGTGGTCTGAAAATATCAAATAGAAAATTCCAGAAATAAAAAAAAATTATCTTTTAAGTGTTTTTTATTACAGTCTATTGTTATAATTTTCAAGTTTGTTATTAGTTGTTAATTGCTTGCTTTGCCTAATTCATGAATTAAACTTTATTATAGATATGCAGACATGAAAAAAATGCACAGGGCTTGGTACAGCACACAGTTTCAGGCATCCCCTGGGCATCCTGTAGTGCATCCTCTTGGGGAGGTGGGGGTCCACTGTGTAACCACAGATGAGATGGGCTTTGTCACATTGGCTTCTGTTATGGCTTCCATCTCGATGTCCCCCAAAGCCTCATGCAGTCATAGGTGGAGCTTTTCAGAGGTGGCTGGATCTAGAGTGTGATGCTGGGATTGATTCATGGGATTAAGCGCTGGGATTAAGGTTGTGCCACCTGGGTTTAAGTGCCACCCACCCTGAGAGTGGGTAGCCCAGATAGAATATATGGGACAGAAAGAGAGCTGCTGTTGTTGTCGCTTGTTGCTTTTTGCTGTTTCGCTGCTTGCTGCCTTCGGCCTCCCATGAACTCTTTCTCCTCTGCCAGGACACCCTGCCCTGGAGCCAGCCAACTATAAACTGAAACCTCTACAAACTGTGGGTTACAGTAAACCTTTCCTCCTTTAACTTTGGGTGTCAGGTGTTTTGTCTCAGCAGCAAGAAAAGTAACTAAGACAGCTTCACTCAAAATATTCAGATACAGGCATCATCTAAATATATCTCTTATGTATTTTCCCTCATTTCAAATATTATAACACAGAGCTTAATAAATATTATTGATTTAATTACATTATCTATGTTGTAGCAATAATCAGTTTTCTGTATGCTGAATGGTACAGATATCCACATTTTTCTCTATTTCTTGCATGTGCTTATCATCTTCAATGTCTTCCTTTATAACTTATATCTCCTGAATGCCTTTTCTTTCATCAGATTTTATTTTTGACCTTGGTGCTTCGAACTGTCTCAAAAGTTGGAAAATATGTGATATCACTTTCTCTAACTAATGTCATTCCTTCCTTGTTCACCCATCTACTTACTTCAGGTTTTTGTAGAGTTGCCACATGTCTATTAGAGATGGACAAGAGTAACAAATACCAAATGGGACAAGATGAGAAAAAGATGAAGGTATGGAGATGGATCATATCAGTTGTCCCCATTCCTTGCCAGAGCCTTCTATCTGCAAGCTAGAGCTGTCTCAAATTCTCTCTTTTCTTCATTTTGCCAAATTCTTTTCCCAGAATTTAGAAAGATCCCAAAGTTCAAGTCCATTGCTTGAAGAAGATATCTCATTATAGCTTTTACATCAGCCACACTAACTTTTTTATGTACACATTTTAATTATTAATTTTATATTTCAAGAAGGTTATTCCATACAAACACAATAATAATTAATATTTTGAGTCTCTATTTGTAAGCCTCTTCTTCACCTAACTCATAATATTCCTCTCCATTTCATAGCATCATACTCTAATACTGACATAATTAATAAGCATTTTTAATAAGTATGTTTGTTTATCATTGGGGAAAGAACAAAGTACGAGTCTGGAGACTGTTCTTTGGGTGACAGATATGTAAAAACAACCTTGAAATGTCTTCTAAAAATTTCACTAAAATAGAAAATAGGCATAATAGCAGTGATATTTAGAACTCACAGGAAGGAAATTATGTAATTTGGCAGTCCTAAAAGAATCGCAAACTTACTTGAAAATTCTGATGCGTTTCCTCCCAATTTACAAAGATTTCTAACCTGACATAGCATACCCAGCAAAACTAATCTATTTGAAAAGGAACTAAAGTAATTTAAAAACAAGAGACAAAAAAGAAAAGAAAGCCTTTATATTTTATTTTAATTGAGCAACACTCATTTTTTTTCATTAGAAAACTTTCCCCACATTCAGTATGTTTGGGAACTTAGTCTGGGCTTGACACTTTTCTGCTGAGCTCCATTTGATAAGGGTTGGCAGCTGAAATCACTGAAGAACTCTACAAACCTCTCCTGCTTCATGTTGGAGAGCAAGAGACAGTGACAAAAGTGTGGGCAGTAGATTACCCACATGAGAGGTTCTAGTGGTGAAATTCATGAGAAAGAGAAACAAAGGAGCCATATGGCTAATGTGTGAAGGATGTTGCAATGGAGATATGTAAATTTGCTTAAAAGATGGTGTCTTATTTACTTCTCTTGTTGGGGACAAAATAGCTGACAACTACAAGTTAAAGGAGGAAAGGTTAATTTTGGCTCACAGTTTGTAGAGATTTCAGTCCATAGTGAGCTGGCTACAAGACAGGGAAGCATGGCAGAGGAGAAACAGTCCATGGCAGGGCAGGAAGGAGGCAGCAAGAAGCAATGGCAAGCCTCCCTTTCCCTTTATCCACACCCAGAACTATGCTAAGTCAGTGAACTAATTTAGTTACCAAGACCTTAATCCACATACACACATCCTAGATCCAGCCATCTCTGAAAAGTCCCACCTGTGAGTGCATGAGGCTTTGGGGGACATCTACATATAAGCCATAACAGATGGCAAGAAAAATATGCAGACTTTTTTGAAATATAATTGCTAATGATGTCTGAATAAAGAGGATTTATAGCAACAAATGCATGCTTATGGTGGATGGGAGGTGGTTAGATCACTTCAGTTATGGTTTTTAGTGGGTACAGAACTGGTCATAATGCCCAACTCTTCATGAACTGAAATGAATTGTGAGACATCTTACCCTGTGAAACTCCCCAGAGTAATATTCTTATCATTCAGTCAACCAAATTATTGTGCCCCAATTTAATACTTGGTCCCAAAGCTGAAGACCACACAGCATTCATGCCTGGTATGCAATGCTCTGTCTTGAACTAAGAGAGGGAAATTCCCTTAGCCATATATTTCAGTCTGCTTTATACCAGGTTTCTAATTTTGTATTCATAGAAAGATGGCTGCAAGGTATTTATCAGAAAGCATAAAATATTAAGCTCTTCAAAGCTTTTCTACTTTTTGATTTATCATCTATTTTGATGATGTAATATTTCAAATTTTTGTTTCTGAAAACTTTTTGTCTCCACACCACTGTGTAACCATTTTTTCCTTTTCCTCCTAAAAAGATGACATTTGATAGCAATGATATGTATTATTTGGAAATTAGTCAAAGGCAATTGCATATAATCGATCGTGTGCTATACAGAGATGTATATGTACTCAACCCTATTACTTATCAAAGTAGGAAAACATTTGGGGGATGTTCTTTGTTCATTAAATATTTCATAGTAACATACTTACAAGGAACAAATTACCACTTTTTCTTTTATAAAAAAATGCTTTTAGAAACATGGTATTTTAGTGATTAGTCTCTAAAAGTGATAAAGAATTAAAAATAGACATGGGTCTCCAGCTCACCAAAGGTTTAATAGAGCTGTCATAATGAAGTTGACCAACACAGCCTTTGGAAGACTGGTGTAGACCATCCTTCCTCTACACCACTCCTTGAGATCCCAGACACTTTCCGCCATTATTCCGTGGAGTGACACAGGCACTAGCCCCATGCGGCTATTGAGTACATGAAATATTTCTGGTATGACTGAAAGAGCTAACTTTATAATGATTTAATATTTACATGTAAATGTAAGTAAACACTTGTGACAAGTGGCTACCATATTGGACAAAGACATTTAGACAAATACTGAGATTTAATCATATACTTCACATTTAAAGAGAAATTCTTTCAGAGAAATATAGAGAATTCAAAAAATAGTTACTGTTTTATTAACCTTCCAGTTGAGTGTTTGGTATGTGGTTGTCATTCAGTTAAGTGTTACTTTTCCCTTTTTCCTTTTTATTATGTTTTATTGGCACAGTGCATATGGATGGTACACAAGACATTAAAGCAACATTTACATTTGCTATAGGTTTTTAGCATAATAAAAAAACACGAAATAGGAAAGAAAAATCTTGCGAGTCAGTTGAAACAGATTGTTTTCATAACTAAGCATGACTAACAAGGTATTAGAAAGTATTGTCTTTCCTTTTCTCTCCCAAAGTGTGGTAGTATTGACACCTCTCTCACAATACTGTGATTTTATTCATTTGATCCATATGAAATTGCAATGTTTGCAGTCCAGACGTGAGTATGTATTAGTAATTTATTTTACTTCCACAGATTACTTGGGAAGAAATATATGCGGAGTCAAAGGAAGGCCAAAAGTCAGAGTTGGGTTTTAAAGGGTAGTTGTTCCCCAAAATATTAAACAATATTTTGACAATGTACATTTTGGGAAATAGAAACCATGATAAAAGTGCCTATAATAATATGCGTTTCTCCGTGTACATGCACATATATGTGCCTTAACTTGCTTCACGCCTGCAATGTAGAGAATCTGTGTTCTCCCCAAGAAAAACTTGACCCGAGAAAAATTCAGTCTCTGTTTCTCCCAGTTAACGCATGGCTTAAATGTGCAGAGTTGGGATACACTGAAATTCCTTATCTTCCGTTAACCAGGAAGGATTTAGGGTCCAATTGTATTCATACCTTGTACCTCTTCATTCTGCATTTTTAGAAGTGTGGTGAGATAATATTCAGTAGGGGGATAGGACTGACTGCTTCTCACCATAGAAAGTTCCTCATGGTCCCAGGAATGCAGAACTTGTTCACAGGTAAAGTAGTTTGTGTACAGGGAAGGCAAAAGACAGCAAAGCGAGTGTGGCATTGGGGCTTCTGATTTTAGGACAAAGAGTGAGCCTTAAAATCTGTGCCATCACATTGTGGATCCCCATTTTCTGTCTTGACGGATGGAAAGCCAGGACCTGCCACCCGCAGAGGGTTCGTGAAGAAAGAAAAGAGCCACATGACTGACCCGAGCCATTTGCCTGGCAGATATCTGTGGGCAGCTGCTGCTGAGAGTGAGGGAGGGCATTTGAGAGGAGGAAGAAAAGACTAACAAGAAAGTGATTATGCCCCAGGGTGTGCAGAGGATAGAAAGCAGATTTGAGGCACTGCAGGAGCTCCTGAGGCTGTGCCCATGAACTGCACCCCTATCCACCACACATATCTGCGGGCTAAATCCTGGGCTCAGCCTTCATGTGGCCAATGAAAAGTGACATTTCCCATAACCCAAGGTTAGCTTAACAGTAATTAAAGCATCACATTGTGTGCGATTCTTTCCATTATAATTTAAGTGGATTTTATGCTATTTTAAAAACTGTTCTAGTTCCCACTGTGAATAATGAATACAAATAAAGTTGAATGTCAGACCTGGAATACGAATCAAATAAGGAAACCTGTAAGTGTCCCAAACATCTGCCCGCACAGTCCCCAAGTCTCCGGTGCTTGATTGCTGGTCCCGTTTTCCTCAACGGTGACTCCAGTTTGCTTTTGATATCAGGTCACCTCCATGGGCCACTTGTGCTGCATGAAGAGCCAGAAGACACCTCACGCTCTGAAACATCCTTCTGGCTTCCAAGAACCTCCAGAAACTCATTCATGTTTCTAAGCAGCTCTATTAGTGCCAACGAGGCTTCTGAGAAGGCGGTAGGTACACCTACTCACAAATCACAAGGTCTTTCAATGTTATGAGTTTTGTTTCTTTTTAACTACTGAAAGAAGAGGGATTTTGCTCAATTCATTTTCTACATCCTCAGTCAGTGTCCTGGGAGGGACTGTGTACAGCTGCGCTGTCCTCCGTTTGTGGACTGACGCTGGGTGCTCTGACTCCAAGCAACACGGCAGAAGATAGCATCGGCACGCAGCATCATGGCGTGGTGGGTCCTTGCTGCAGGAGGAGAGTCTGGAAAGCTCTCCCCATGCTTAGCTGGAAGGATACTGCAAACATGCTGGGGTCACATAATTCCATTTACAGGTGATAGGAGGGCTCAGAATTGGGTGTCTTCTGCCTTTTCAACGTGGACACCCAAAGGGCAAAGACCAGGGAGAAAGGCCCAGGGCCTTGCTCTGGAATGCAGAAGAACTCATGAGTCAGAGTTGTTTTGAGTTTTTGTTATCACTAGACTGAAAAGCATTAATATTGTCATACAGATGGCCAGCTATGTGGGAAGCTTGTGAAAGAACTCTCAATTGTGGCAAGATTATTCTAAATTTAGGCAAGCATCAACTCCCTAATGCTAAAGGTGGAGCCGTGCTGCTAAACATATTAGTATTTCTTAATTCAAACACCTGTTCTGTCCGTAAGATACATAAAACAGCTCTTATTTCTTGCATCTCCATTTCAGACTTAATCTCACCATAAATTCATCTCATGTTAATTTATGTGCAAACAAAGACACACACATTTTAAATATCCAAAATGCTGGAAATAAACTTATTTTTAATTTTGTGCTTGTTTTCCATTTGTCAACCAGCAAATGAAAGGGCTGAATAAATCATGCACTAATTGCCAGCGGTGCTAAATTTAGTGTGAGATCTGGAATCCTTTTGATCAAAACCGCTGAATATGAAATCATCCTCAGCTCTCTAGGCAACTTTATCCGCCTTTCTATTCTCCATCTGTCAGTCACCTGGGATTTTGTGAACTATTCCATATGTCAGCCTTGTCAATCACCGTGGGATGTGGGAACTATGTGCGGACCGCATAGGAATTCTTGTTAAAAAATTAATCTGCATTTAACTAGTAGCTCTATATTTTGAATATCACATTGTTTAGTGTGTTTGAAATTTTCTGTCTCATGTAAGGTGAGTGGAAATAAATTTTATTTGAATAATATGGATCAAAAGTCTTCATTTAAATAACATTTACAACTGTGTAACTGTTACATATGTTATTTAGAGCCAGTGATACTGTGCATGCACAAGGTAACATTTAAAGTAGAATACCCTTATTATGGAAACACTAAATCTGACATAAACCCATCTTACCTACTGACATTCTGAATATATATAAATTAAAAAGTAATAAACACAAGGACATCTTAGCATTTTGAAATTCCAAGTATCTCAAGAAACTTATCAATACAGTTTTAAGAGAAAAATGTTTCACTAAAGGGGCTTTAAGCTGAAATGTATCTAAAATATTCAAGAATCTCATTAAAGATACAATTAAAATTATATCCATCACAATGTTATTGCTTCTCTATAATATTTTTGTTCTAGACCAATTAGGAACATTCAGGAAAAAAAAAATAGATGTCCAGTAATGCAGAATGTTTTAAATATTAACCTCATTTGACATGAATATACCTAATTTCATATTTTAACTCCTTTTACTTCTGATAAATTTCAGATGACATATAGCAAAACTAATTAAATATTAGAAAATGATCAAATCAACATCATGGAAAAAATGATAGCAGTGCCAGAAATCCGAATAATGTCCAGATTTATGGCTCTCTGACTTTAGACAAGTTACCCACATTTTCAGTGCCTGTGTTCCCACATCTGTGATACAGGACATGAATAGATGCTAACTTATAACTGTTGGAAAAATGAAATAATATATGCCTGGCAGATAGAAAACACTGCACCCGTGTCACAAACAGGGTCAGCATCCATTGCAAGAAGATTAAAAGAGAGAATTTAATTCAGACAAACAGCAGTAGAGCGGTTGGAAGAACTGAAAACATTAAATCCATTTGGCACATTGCAACCACCTGGAAATCAGTTATTTCCCCCCACATTTAACACCCCGTAGTTTCCCATTGCCTGAGAAAGGAAATCCCAAAGAGGGCTTGCAAGCTTCAGAGAGCACCCACTCCCCTTCATTCTGGGTGCTTATTACACCCATCCTCCCTTACACTTTCACCCGTTTCTTTACCCTCCACACCCTGCTTCTCCCACAGGACCTGTACCATGCTGGGCCTTGGGTCCGGGGCCTTGTACTCCTTCGCTGCACCTGCACATGCGTTAGGCCTCAGGTCAGGTGTTGTTCCATCAGCTTTCTCTTTGAGGTTACACTACCATGTCCCTCTTCTTATTCCTAGGCTGTGCGATCCATTGCTAAAAGTCTAGGTTGGACATGAGTACACATTTATTTGAGAGATTTTGACTCCCATTTGTGAGCCCCACTGGAGAATAAATTTCAGGAGGTCTGAGACCTGATATGATTTCCTCCTTGTTAAACCCGGAAGTGACACACAGTGGGCGGTCAGTATTGTGATTAAATGGATGATCAGCACCAGTGAGCGAATGGGTGCACGGATGACAGTAAAGACATTATCGTCTGGATATCTAAGTACAGAAGTCCTAGCTAAGTTCACCGAGCAACAAAACAATGTATTTAATCACTAAAACAAGAAGT